>WELB01000177.1:125588-135720 GCA_009602725.1 Spirogloea muscicola | reverse complement strand
AGGGAGGTGGGCAGCCCTCTTTGGGGGGGGGAGGGGGGGAACATTTTCGTATCGCAGGTCGGATCTGTCCGTTGGCCGGGGCCGCTGACCGACGGGACGCCAACGGGGGGCTGCCCGCGCAGCGAGTCGTTGGCAGCGGCGGCGGCGGCAACGGCGCCCCCTGCCCACGATCGGAATGTAGTCGCCGCCAATCGGGGGTGGACAAGAGGGCGAAAGGCTCTTTCAGTGGAGGGCGATGGCTCTGTTTGGCCATCCCATAAAAAAGATGAATCGCGTTGGTTGAATGAAGTTGGTTGAAGAAAGCGGGGTGATCGGATAATTGAGCTTCTTCCTCCTGGTTGTACTGCAACCCCCCCGGCGTCACGTCATTGCGTCACGTCAGCCTTTCTGTGACAACTGCGTTCATTGCCTCGCCTCACATAGTGGTGCACCGGGATGCTTTCGGCAGTTATCAAAAGGACATCAAAGCCGTTCATCCACCTCCAGTATGCCTGCTGTCAACAATTGCTTACCAAAGTACCCGTGGAAAACGCGGAGTGAGTCCATCACCTCCGCAGCACACAGAGGGAGCGGTAGAGCACACGATGACGGCTGGCCAAGTCCAGGCTGACAACCACCAGATCGGCCACGTCCTTTCCGGACAGGTGGGATGGAAGGAAAGAGCGCAGCTAATGCAAGCAGACGGCAGTAGCTCCGCATGCCCTGCTGCAAGGCAGGAGCATGCCACTGGAGTGCCAGTCTATGAAGCAGAGCAGGGCGGGCGTGGCCAGCCTCCGCGATGCTCCTTCTCGAGCACGATGTACCTGCCAGGAGTGTGCGTGTGCAAGAAAGACGGCCCTACGAGCCTATCTCCGTCCTTTGCCGCACAAGCTAAGCCACTACTGTCCCTGGCTGGCTTTTACAGCCACTCTCTTGACATCCATAGCCGCATTCTTCTTACAGCCGCTCTCTTCATATCCATAGCCGCAGTCTTTCTACTACTCCTTCGACCTTTCTATATGAACTATTGATGCAGGCAGCTATGACCTGCTATAGTCATAGCTGCCGTTCACTCTAGTCTGTTCGACTGGGACTAAGCATGACCAGCTATATAACACATCCTTTGCTGCCTTGTCGCGTCCCATTAAAAGCTCATGGGGTAGCCCACCAGGTGCGGTGCAAGTTGTTCAGAGGGCCATAGCTCTTCTACCTAGACTGAAAATGCCTTCAGGGGCCACAACGTCCTGCTCACGTGCAGCGAGCTATCAAGCTATATCATGGTATGATTCCATACATCAAGCTATAGTTGTCTTCTGCTCGAGCACACTACTAGTGAGAGGATGCTTTTGGAGAAGCCGCAGGAGGAGGTGCTATAGATAGGATACGGAGCTTTTCAATTTGAGGAAATGAGGACCCATCCAGCTGCCACTTTCAGAGATCTGGAAAATGAAATCAATTTAAGTGCCGGTGAATAGGAAGGTTAGAGCTTCCTGCTGCCTACATCGGCCTGGTCATTGTGTCGCTCCAACCTGCCACATGCAATGAATGGCAGGATCTGTGTGTGCCTCCTCAAATAGAAGCAAGCAAAGAGGTTATCCGCCAATGTTGAGCTCAGAGTCCGACAAATCTCACATCACGTATCCTTCGATTGATCCATATTCCAGCACATTTAGCGAGAGACTCTGTCTGCAGACACCGATCTAGAGTGACCCAATGGAAGAGATGACGTGCCAGTATCTTGCGCTGTCAGAGCAGGTGCTGCAGCCTTGGTAATGCTCTTAAATAGGTGATTCTCTTCTGCAGTGGCCCGCGGGTAATGATCCGCAGACATGGATCAAGGGGCACTCAGTCGCAATAAGGGGGGACAGTGGTCTTGGATGCAGAAATGCCGACGCTGGTGATCTACTTGTTGCTCAACTGCCGGCTGTAGGTATAGAATAAAACTGGACAATTGCATGCACTGAGCTGAAACACAAGCACTTCAGACAATTAAGCTTGCCAGCTTCTGGTGCAACTGAACAAGCACAGACAGCGGTGCAGATCGCGATGCATGGTGGTGCAGCAATCAGGAGCCGAGTCAGCAATTGTTGCCGAACCCAAGTACCTCGTAGCCGCTGCTTTTGACATAGAATTGGTTAATCTGGATAACTCTGGATTGGAATCAGGTTGTTATGGAGTTCTCAAGTCGGTGACATCGAGCTACTTAGGCACTTATATCACATACATCTTTCCAGGAGATGTTCACAGCTCAGAATTTGAACATGGGCATCAAGGACGGTGCGAATGCTTGGAGCCTGCCTAAGCGATGTCAACAAGGGCCCTGGAGAGGGTACACTGTCGAGTCTGCTTTGGGACATGAGAGCATGTCCACAAGTGAGGCAAGCAATCTTTCCTCAACCTCAACAAGGGCCACACTAAGCATCATCACTGCACAACAGAGTTGCTTGACATGTATAGTCTTGCAATGTTTGTGTCTGCGTCTATGGGTCGTTATCGACGATTCAGAGGACTTGATGCAATATTGCTGCTGTTACAACTGCCAAATGTCTTGCTTACTAGATCAGGGGCCCCACCACTTTCTAACCTGCAGTACCTCACTCCTTACCCTTTAGAGATCACCAGCTGCACCATTTGGCAGTCTATGGCCAACATCCAGGACCTTGCATGAGCAAACGAGGGACTGAGCTCTCTCCTCGAACATGACTGCGCCTCCCAATTACCCTCAAGGCAACCAATCATAACGCTTCCAAGCGTCAAACATGCTGTCATACACTGAGCTCAAGCTGTAGTCTCGTTATAGGACTTGCACATCTCCTGGTCGCGGCTGCTAATGATGCTGCGTCAGCCTCCTCTGCTGATGCGTCCTGCCCCAACGCTATTCACTTGAGTCATTTGGGATGGCCCTCACACTTATTATCCTCTTTGAAGCTTCTCTTGTGTCCAACTTGTGTACAGCATCCATCTCTGGACGGCGAAACTAAAGCTTAAGGGCTTTATGGAGGTCAGGCATACGCGAAAGCTCTTGCAGCTCCAAGAGTATTCAAGGTTTTCTGCAACAATGATATTAAGAAGTCCCCTTTCTACTTGACCACAAATCTCCTTTCTGCAACATAGAGTGCTGCTTGACCATCAGATCGTGATGCTGAAGTCTGGTCTGTTTTCGGGCTCTCAGCCAGAGGTCGTCATATTCAACAAAGCCATCCGGTATACCAAATAGGCCTCCTGTCCTAAGCTACACCTGGCCTGCACATCATGGCATAACTCCGCTCGACCTAACGGCTTCTTCTCTTGCCTCTCGCCCAAACGGCCTATCTTAGTGCCTCTTCTTTTCCCGTCTCTTGGACGAAGAAGATACTGTGTGAGAAACAATTCAAAGGTTTTAATGTCAGCAGCTGCTGACATTGAAAGAGCGGCTGTAAAAGCCAGCCAGATGCATACAGGTGTTCATGACGGAGCCACAGGCTCAGCAGACAGGGCGCTCGTAGTATCCCCGTCTCAGCAGTAGGAGGTCAGACGAGCTGAGGGGAGGAAGAGCAACCCCGTTGCGCAAGCCAGAGGCTGCTGCAAGGGCGCGACCGGCTCGGCGATGCAAAGCATGCGCTTGAGCTGCTGTAGGGATATAGATGAACGCATGTAATAGCAGGATACAAGACCAAAGGCACCGAGCCTCCAGGAAGTGCTGCACCCTGTTCGCGGCGCCGGACTAGCTGGTCCCTCGGTGATTGGAGCTCTTCATTTCGGCACCTATTCGAGGCGTGGCCAAGCTAAGAGGCGGGAAGAATGAAGAAAGCGCTTCCAACTTTACTATTGGCTGTGAGAGGCCTGGAGGAATGGGGACAAAGGAAGAAAGGGAGGAAGAAAGAAAGGAAGTGCTCGCCCTAAGAAAAAGGGGGCTTTCAGGAGAGGGCGATTGCTGAGAAGGCCAGCAAAAGAATGAGCGGGAGCACGCCCGGCTCCAAGTCCCCCGTCGAGCTGAACAAGCGAACATCAGGTGCGCATCCTGCCCGTCTCCCGCCGAGGTCGCGGCGCGACGTGGCCCGGGGCAACGGCCATGGCGTCGGCCTCCTCGCATGTTCACGTCACGACGGGGGCTAGTGCCGCCGCCGGGCTACGCCGCTTGGTACCTAGGCGGCACCGCCTAGGTACCAAAACCCGTCCGGCTGGCTGCTATAAAAAAAGAAGCAACCAATCAGAAGAGCCTGACTGGGGAAGTTCATTCACAAAGATACGAATCATTGCTCGCCACGGAGCATAAGTACGGCACCGCGGTCCCCATCCTAGGCTTGAGATGCCGCTGCTTGCTGAAAGATGCTCTTCTGAAACCCGCCAATCGCGCAGCCGCCATCCCCTCCCTCCCCCGCCGCCGCCGCCGCCGTGGTTGCAGCTGCCGGAAGCAGATTGATTTTTTGCCCTCGCAACTGTAAAAGGAAGGCTGTAAAAGAAAGGAAGCTTAGTGAGCAGCAGCAAGTCCGAATAACGGATGAAGCCCTCCCTAAAGGATTGCTCGCCCGCAGAGGGCAGGGGCTGGGAAAGGCCAGCCCAAAAAAGACTCACAGGCACTCCGCCTAGACCCAGATGCAGCAGCCATAGCGGCGTGGATCGCGTGTGCTAGGGGACCGCTGAGGGAAGTGGGCAAGGGCTGCAAAGGGCAAGGCCACAAAATACAATTTGGAGGACAGATCTGACAGACAGCCCTGAGGAGGAGCATCTGAGGGGGGCAGATGCCCCTGGGCATCTGCCCCTGGATGAAGAAGGTGCTCGCCCATGGAGAAGTGCGCGCCCAGAGAGAAAGGAAGGGAAGGGTTTAAGCGAAACAGGGCTGCTGGCAAAGAAAAGAACTGGAATCCCAACCAAAGGTACCGCCAAGCGAGCGAGGGCCGCGCTTCCAGCTGCCCGGGTGCAGGGGCGCGGGCGGGGCGGGCAGGCGGGTACGGGAACGAGGTGGCCCCGGGCGCGGCGCTTCCCCGCCCCCCAGGGAGCCCCGGGACCATGTCGCTGGCCCCGAGATTCCCCGGCTACGCCTCCCCCGGCTATGCCCGTGCGGCTGGCCGGCGGGGCATGCTCCTGGGCTAGTGGGCGCCGATAGGTGCCGTGCCTCCGCTCACCCGGGAGTGGTTCCTATTAGCAACTTAGATCTGCAGCCATTGCCCCATGCCGAAAAAACTGCTTCTTCTCTGTTCTTCTTACAATCAGTGCGCTGGCTTCCTTTTGGCCTCTCGTTCCATGCCCAGTGCGCGCCTTTATGTTCAGTCACCAGTCCTCTCCCAACCATTGTAACTCCAACTTATTTCAGGAGCTTCTTCCGTATGTGCTCAATCGTGGTTACTGAATGCCCCCTCAGAGCTATGCTATCGCCCTGCCTTGATGTCTCTTAGCCAAGGGCTTCACTCTTTTGCACTTGCTTTAGCACGCCTGGTCAATGTACTGGCCCGGCTTGGCCTCAATGGCATGGGCACTGCTTGCCCTTTCTCGTGAGAAGGAACGGAGGTCGTCCTAGGGCAGGCTCGGGCGCTGTACCTGGCCTGGCGCGTACCGGGAGTCCGGACGCGGTGGCCGGCCCACCGTGCGCTCGGCGGGCCCCACTATGGGCGCCCGCTTGGGACGCCTAGATGCCCCTCACGTGCACGGCGGGAGGGGGGAGCCTTTCTCTCGCCTGGACAGACGGTACTAACTCGGCTCTGCCATCCCCGTCGTTTCGCGCGCATCTTCTCTCTCATTCGCGGGAAGCCCTGCTCTCCAGAGGCCCGGTGCCGTCTCGACGTGCTCACTCCGCAATCCCGGCAGCCCCAAGCCCTTCGCCGCCATGGCCGCCGCCGCCGCGCTCCTCCTCGCCATCCTCTCCCTCGCCGCCGGCGCTCACGCCATCGTCTCCGGTGAGCACCGCTCAGCGGAGGTCGGGGGCCGCTAAGAAAGCGCTGGCCGTGTCGACCCACGATGCTGCTCAGCCTAGCGGGAGCCACAGCAGCACCCGGCATCTCTCCAGGAGTCTTCTCGAATGTGCACCACATCTTTGCCGTCGCTGTCTGTGAGAAGGCCCTCTGTGAAGACCTGAGCCAGATGCAAGGGCCTACTTGCAGGTACTTATTTCGACCGCGTCTTCGTCATCGTCCTTGAGAACACGGCAAGTGCAATCCAACCGTCTCAAGCCTTGCAACAACTACAGTGCGCTTCTGAAGCATTTGCGCCGGCATGTCGAGCTTCCTCATCCGCCATGCTTCTCTGTGCACCAAAGCTGACAAGCTAGGCCTGCTCCTGCATTAAGCATACTGTCCTTTCAGGAAGCTCTGTCAATTCGGGCCTTGTGCCCCTGCAAGCTCGCACATGTTGAGGGCCACAGCCTGTGTGTGTCCAAGCCGGCTTGTAATTCACCCACTTGTGGCTCACAGCTTGACGCGCTTTGTGTTGTGGCAGAACTATGCCTCTGCTATTGCTGACCCATACTTGAAGAGCCTGACGACCAGCACCAATCCCCAAGGCCGCCTGCTGAGTAACTACCATGCTGTCTCCCACCCTTCGGAGGTGTGACATTCATCCAACTCCAAGCGACTGGTTGAGTAGTTTGCAAGCACTTCTGCTCTGCTGCTATGCTTAAGTTGCACCGCTCAGCACACATTCAGCATGCAGCTGACAGGCCTAATGCCTAACATGCGGCTCTACTGCAGCCCAACTATGTTGCCATGATCGCTGGCAGTACCTTTGGCTTGACCAGTGATGCCAACGTCAACTACAACTCCCAGCAGCTGACTGACCTCCTTGAGGCTCGTGGCGTCTCGTGGAAGGCATACCAGGAGTAAGTGCCCCCTGTCAGAGACTCTACGTGTTGAGAGGTCAACATTAGCCATTCCGTCTGCAGCTAAGCACAGGTGTTGTGGAATTTCATCCAACCCTGGTTGCGGCACAGCCATACTAATGACATGCTGTTGCAGGAACTACCCTGGTACCACCTCGTGCTACACAAGCACGTCCGCAAGCGGCGGCTATGTCCGGTTGGTTATACACCCTACCCTGCCGTAACCTGGTTATGAAGTTTGGATGTTGGTGCTGCAAATAGTGTGCATTGCTCTTGCTCTTCGAATGCTTGTTAATGGTGTCCAAACGCGTCATAGAAGTCAACACTATGAACATTATGAGCCTTGCATTTAGCTTGTAGTACCGCTTGAGTTTCAGGCGCATTTGCTTGATATGAGCTGCCAGTCTGCTGACTTGAAGTTGTTCCTTTGCAGTAAGCACAACCCCTTCATGTCCTTCACCAGCATCAGCGGCAACAATGCCCGCTGCACATCACACATTGTCAACGCCAACCAGCTGAACACCGACATTGCTAACAACGCTGTGCCACAGTTTGCCTTCTACACACCTAACCTTGTCAGCACCCTCCCCCCTGCCTCCGAAGTTTGCTTGCAATATCCCTTCTTGGAAGCATGTAAACACATCAGAATAGTGCTGGCAGTACTGACTAGAAGAAGAATGAGGAAAGTAGTAAGCTGTCTTCTTTGGGTAACAGTATTGTAAGGGACTATCATAGTACTTGCTTTGCTGTACAACCTGAGCAGTCCGCCTCTGGCTGTAAGAGTATCTCTGCTAAGGAGATTGCACATGTATTGCAGAACAACGACGGCCATGACACGAGCGTGACATATGCCAGCAACTGGCTGAAGGGCTTCCTCACTCCCAAGCTCAGCAACCCGAACTTCATCACCAATACTCTTGTCTTCATCACCTTCGATGAGAATGAGGGCACATCTGGCAACCAGGTATATGCCAGGCCCATTACCTTTCTGAGAGCTTCTCAGTTGAGACGACCCATTTGCCTTCCTGATGCTCGTTCAATGGGCAGTAGGAAGCTTGCATGTTACCAAGTTTTGTTCCTGGGTGCTAATTATTGGAAATTGGCAATCACATACAGGTGTATGCCTGCCAGCTGGGTCCAGTCGTGCACACCAGCACTGCAGACACCACCAGCTACACTCACTACTCCCTTCTGCGCACTATTGAGGACAACTGGGGCCTCAGCCGCCTTGGAAGCTCTTCCTCTGCTGCTGTTTTCTCTGGCCTCCACAAGTAAAAAGCGAGTGTACGCAGATGCTCAGTGTGTGCTCACATGCAGGCCCAGAGTGCCATGCACCTGGGCAAAGTGGGGGGTAAATGTGCACAGTAATCCTTGCCAGTAGAGTCCGCCACTTCTACATCCCCATGATGTAAGTCGGTAGCTGTTCTTAAGCAGAGAAGTAATCTAGAGCGACATCATGAAGCTCTCTACCTCAACAATTTTGGCCTCACATCAAAGTTGACTCTCCACAAACATCCCCGTGCTATGCTTCCAAGTTGAGGTGTCTGACATTGCAGGTAAAGCTTAAGCTTGTTGAAGAAGAGCTGGTCGGTATTCACAGTGGGATGTTTATGGTTGTTTGAGTGTACATGAGTGAGACATTGCAGCACATGCAGGTGCTTTTCTTGCTTATGGTCAGGATGAGCTGCACAGTGCGTGAACAGTTGTACTATCTGTAGATTAGCAAGTTATGCCCGACTATTGATAAGTAGAAGTTGTCCAGACTGTTTGGCTTGACAAAGTGAAAATGTACTCACCACCAACATGGACACCACCATTTTTATGAGTGGTATGTGGCAAGTGTTAGTGAGTACTCATTGGGTATTTGTATGACTATTCTTCTGGATTCTGTAGAATGTTTATAAAAGTTGGTTAATCAAGAACCTCACCAACAATTCTTTAGCTTGAGAGGCAGTAAGATTACACAATGAAATCACATTGATGACACGAGCAAGCTGAACTTGCGCGAAGTGTTGGACATTGAGCAACATCGGCAGCGTGGCATTACACCCATGTGATAGACATAACCAGTGAGAGAGCGGACAGTATAACAAATCTGCTTATTGCTTGAGCCTCGCTCTGTGAACAATTGAAAGTAATCAAAAGCAATCAAAAGGGTAGACGTTCTGCTTATGACCTTGCAGTCACGCTTGCCATACCGATTCGCTTGTGCTGTCTAAAAGCCGAACCACCCCTGCAAGTGGCAGATCAACAAATCAGTTCGTCGAACAGGTAAGCGGGAGGGGTCAACATGCAGCATGCAATAGTCGTCTTGGTAGCTGGCCAAGCATCCAGATGGTCTTCAATCAAGAATACTATCTTAGGCTTAGGTTTCAAAAGAATTCAACCTCAATCGACCCTTGACACGGGTGCCCACCTTTCCTGACTTCTTTGCCTTCTCCTCTGTGACATTGGCTTCATCTGTGTATGCGTCGGTGGTTGAGTTCACAAATTCACCCAGGTCACCACCACCCTTGGCTAGTGATTCCTTTGTAGCCGACTGCTCTGATTGCCAAGTGCAGACCTCCGAACATCAGTCCTTGTCTTGCGAAATGTGTTAATGAAGGACGTGTAGAAAGCCATAGACTAGTGAGTCCATGAACTCGGTTGTAGTAGCTGAGTTTACATTTGTGCAAGCGGACAATGTTACTTGCGCTGCTCAAGAACACAGAAAAGCTTATGTCGACGTTCCAAAGGGGCGTCGCCAACGCCTTACCTCCTCAACTTCCTTGAAAACCTTCTCCTCAGGATCCTGCGCAGCAAACTGCAAGACCGGCAATGCAAAAAGGGTGGGTCAGTGCTTGCACAGGGCATCAGCTGCAGACGCGTATGAGCAGAAGAAGAATGTCACGATCAAGGAGGCAGCAGACTGTGGCAGTAGAGTCGGGGAGCCAGCGACGGATGCGGGACTTGCTCCTCACCATCCTCTTGGCAATGGTGGCCGGGTTGGTCTTGTTCTGCTCCAGGACCGCCTGGTCCTGCTTGCCGACGATGCCGTTGCTATCGGCGCTGGCCTTGCCGGAGCTCGCCAGCGCCGCAGCGGTCGCCGCCGCCAGGAGCAGCTCGCGCCTGCCGGCGACGGGGACGTCCTCGGACCTCTGCACCGCACGCACCACCATTGAGCTCGCAACGAGGCCCAAACGAACGCCATTGCGAGACGAGCTGCCATTGACGCAAGCTCAGGCCCCGAGCGCGCGCCTCGCTCGCCCGGCTGCGGCGCCGAGGCTGTGCGGCGGCGCAGCACCTGGGCCCGGGCGACGGCGCAGAGGCCGGGGCACCGCGGCGCCGCCGGAGCGGCGGTCGGCGACCTGTTTCGGAGCTCCA
>WELB01000177.1:75067-122525 GCA_009602725.1 Spirogloea muscicola | reverse complement strand
GACCCTAGTGTTCTTTTTCACTGTGGCCATGTTTACATTCCTGCAAGAAGACGCGAACGTGCATACCCTTGACATCAGGATTCGCATGTCTACGAGGCACTGTGCGGCCATAGCCTTAAGGAGGAAGCCCTTGGGAGATGCATAAGTAGGTCAAGCAAGCTCGGAAGGCTGCAAGGAAGAGTTGTCTCAAGCAAAGTATGCCATTTAAAGGCGACTAACACAATGCAATGAGGCGAGAGTGCTCAAGACTATCGTGGTTGTGTACGGCATGCGCAGGCCGTGCCCTCACAGCAGCAAGTGCGAGCAACCAAGAATTCGAAGCCATGACTGTTGGAGGAGAAGCTTACACCAAGGATAAGTCGCGCGTGGAGGGCCCCTCCAACTAGAGGTTGCTGCTTGCCGCGGTTGCCGCTTGCTGCCGCAGGCGCCGCGAGCGCAGGTGGCGGTGGCAGGAGGCGCAGGCGAAGGCGGTGGCGCCAAAGCCTCGCCTCGCTTCGAGGCCAACGAGGAGACAGCTCTCGTGCGCCGTGTGTTTCCTGTGGGCCGACGAGGCTCGTTCCGCGACGAAGACGAAGCCGTCAACGACCGCCTGGAAGCGGCGCTAGCGGCGAGCAGCGGTCTCAACGAGGGCCTCGTGACGCCGTGGCTTGGAGAAGGGTGGGGGCCGTCTGGGAGACATGGAGACTGGTGGGGGCCGTCGGGGAGACGGTAATGAGCCGCTCTGCGCTGGCTTTTGGAGGCAGTAAAGCCCCAAACCCTCGCGCCCGGTTCATGAACACCCGGCCTGTAGAGAATATAGGAAATGTGTGAATTCGTTTTCCTATAGGCACTTCTAGTGGGGAAATCTGCCCCGAAAAACTGCGCCTGTACATACAGGCACGTTCCTATATCGAGTCACATTTGCCTGAAAAAAAGTGCTTCCCGCAAAATGGTGCCACTATCGAGGTTTTGCCCCTAATGTGCCTATATCGAGAGGTGCCTATAACAAGGTTTGACTGTATATGAAAGAATCAAAGGCCAAATGGCCAAATACAAAGGCAAGCACATCTGAAGACCTACATGACCTACAGCAGATTGACCCGCTCAATAACCACGGGTCAAAACAATAAAGGTCGCTAATCGATGCCTGAATACTAGATGGCAAATGCGAAGCCCTTCTGCCACCAACTAGAGCTCGCCCAGCTTTCTGGTGCAAAGCATTAGCCTGAGCACGCTGCATTGGGAGTGCCACTTCTCTCGCCTGAGCACGCTGCAAACTGGCCGAAAGGATGTGCTCGCCCATAGAGAAGAAGAAGTGGTACTCCCAATGGGGGCAAGGGCTGCGAAAAGCCAGCCCAAAAGAATTGACAAAGGTTCGAAGGGGCCTAAGTTCCAGCCCCTATCCTCAATGGGCGAGCTCTTTCTTCTAAGAGCGTTGAGCAGCTACAAAGAAGAAAGAGCTCGCCCATTGAGGATAGGGGCTGGAACAGCCAGCCCAAAAAAGAATGAGCAGAGTACAAGAAGCCCAAGAAGAAGGGGCCCAGGCGAAACACTAAGGCGAAGCACTAAGAAAGAAGCACACAAGAAGAAACAAAGCAGCTACTAACTACTAACTAGCTACAAAGGGGCCTGAGGATGCATAGAGAAGAGTTGCTGGCAAAGCCAGCCCAAAAAGAATGGACAATATTCCAAGCCAAAGAACGAGGAGCCGAAAGAGAACTACACTACCGAAACGCGTCGTCGCAAGAACGACAGATATGCAGCTGGCATGCCCATCTCAGCCGGAAACACATCTGCACGTCGTGCATAGCCTAAATTGGCAATACTCTGGAGGAGAGCGTGGAAACGAGGACCTAAGCAGCCAAAAATGTCGACTGCTGCTGGCAGGAGCTGATCGCATTGGGGGTATTCGGAAAACTGCTGAAGCTTTCTTTGCTCTGCACCGCCCACTGCGTGGCCAACGATATGTGTCGAAGCTGGACCTTTATATGCCTCCGTGACAACAACGTCGACCAAAGCCCGTGGCCCTCCACCAGGTTGCACGCCGACAATGTCAAGTGTGCGGCAATGGTGACGTCCCTGGGCATCCATGGTGATAGGCATGATGTTGTTCACTTGCACAACTGCACGGTATCCGGCGTTTCGCATCAAACCCGCCAGGGCATCGCGGAGGAGGTTGTGGATGCCCACCACTTCTGGTCCAGTGGGGCAATGCAGCAAGTGAGTGGCGAGCTCACAGGGGGACAGGAGGACCCGCTACCCGTAGACTACTTTTGTCCTCTGACCTGGGGCTGCTCAAGAGGGGGGAATTGTGCACCCAGTGGACACTTGAGTCGCTGTGGCTTTAACGTTTTTCTGAAAGAAAGACTCAACTAGTTCTGGCCCCTTCGAACTTTGTCAATCTCTTTGGAAGAGCTGCTCACTCTTTCTGGGCCCGCCGATCAGGTCCATCGGCCTCTACTGGAAGAGTCCTTCTCTCTAGCTCCTCCTTTCGCATCTTCCTTGGTAGCCCCGGCAGTGGATACATGCCACTTAGGCCCGCCATCACTCCACATATACTCCACTTCTGTGAGGGCTGGCCTCTTAATTCCTTCTGGGCTGGCCAACCACAGCCATCGCCCTCTACTGGAATAGTCTTTCTGGCAGCCATCACCTTCACTGGTGGACTGCGCCTCATTGTGGCCGTGGTTGCGAAGGCGTTCGACCGCGCCAATACAACTTTATCTGCCCCCAAGGCAGGGCATGCAGTGGCCAGTGCCGCTCAAGCCAAGGAGGCGAAGTTTGCTGCTCATCCGCCAGAAAACGAGTACTCCCCCCTTGCCATCGACGTCCACGGGGTGTTTGGCGCTCGGTGGCTCAAGCTCCTGCACCGGCTAGCGCGGCGCGCTGTGTCCCGACGTCAGCAAGGGAGCAGACCATTCCGAGGTGGCAGGCTCTCTCGCCTAAGTGTCTCGCATGTGCCTGTCAGTATTGCTGCAGCAGTCAAACGGCACACATTACATCTGCGCGCAGGTCACGCTTTGGCTGCAAGCTTCTGGTTACAGACAGGATACCCGCTACTCGGGCACTAGTTTCTCTGACTCGCGGCTACTCAACAGGGGTTGTCGAGCACCCAGTGGCTGCTTGAATCGCAGTGTGCTTGATCACTTCTCTAGCTCTTTCATATTTTCTTCATTTTTTTCCTGGGCCTGTCGATCACGGCCATCGCCTCTTCTGGAAGAGGCCTACTTTGTTCAGATAGAATGCTATTTGCTGGCGGCTTCCAGTCCGTTCTATAACTGCGATTGCCTTCCAATGAAGAAGCTGTTTAAACGTCAGTATTACGGAGGTTGGATGAAAAATAAGGACAACTCTAACTGTTTCCTTCATGAACAATGCCGTGCAACAGCAAGAATCGTGTTTGTTATGCTTCGATGCAAATGTGACAACATCAGTTCAACACGAACATGGACAAAATCAAATTGCCCAACAGTCAAGAGGTAAGAGTGATATACTTCTCAGCACAATATTGTTTCATGCAAAATTGGCATTCGCCTTTTTTGGTTAAAAAAGAGTCTCTACTCATCAATTCTATCAAGCAGTCTCTCCACGTTCTAGTTGTGGACAACATGCACTCGCACATCCACGACATCACTGGCCAAGAGCATCCTGCACGGCAGAAACAGTGAAACTGTGAATCAGGAGAACCTACAAAATATAGAGCTTGGAGTGGAAGGACGCTACAAGAAAATGGCGGTAAGAGCATTGACATTGTCGACAACCATCATAACAAACCTTTAAGTTCTATGGTCAAAATTTGCAGCAAGAAGCAACTAGCAGAAAACACCCGAGATGACCTACAATTATTGTCCTTCAACTTCAAGTTAAAAGTAGGATGTGGAACTACAAAGTCGTTGCGCACCTGAATGCCAGACTTGATGTTGCCCAGAAGCCCCTCACCATCACCACCTGTGGCGTTCTTAGCTTGGGACTTCAATGTGTTGACGTCACTGCTGACCTTGTTCTTCACCCCCTGGTCCCCGCCTGACTGGCCCCCAAGACCAAAGAGGCCTCCTGATCGGCCCTGGGTAGCATTGCTAGCTGCGGACTTAGCACTGTTGATGTCGCTGCTAACCTTGTTCTTGGCCTGTCCCCCAAGACCAAAGAGGCCCCCAGACTGGCCCCTGGTAGCATTGTCAGCTGCTGACTTGGCGCTATTGATGTCACTGCTAACCTTATTCTTGGCCTGGCCGAACAAACCCTGGCCCTGATTGGTGGCATCATCTACTGCATTCTTGGCCTGACCGAAAAGGCCCCGCGACTGGCCCTGGGCTTCGTCTGCTGCTGACTTGGCCTGGCCAAAGAGACCCCTGGACTGGCCCTGAGCATTACCTGCTGCAGACTTGGCGCTGTTGATGTCGCTGCTGACCTTGTTCTTGACCTGGCCAAAGAGACCCCTGGACTGGCCCTGCGCGTCATCAGCTGCAGACTTGGCATTGTTGATGTCGCTGCTGACCTTGTTCTTGACCTGGCCAAAGAGACCCCGAGATTGGCCCTGCACGTCATCGGCTGCAGACTTGGCGTTGTTGATGTCACTGCTGACCTTGTTCTTGGCCTGGCCAAACAAGCCACCAGACTGGTTCTGGGCATCATCAACGGCCGACTTTGCCTGGCCGAATAAGTTCTTGCCTGGGCCCTGTACATTGTCGGCTGCGGACTTCGCGGCATCAATCCCGCTGTCGACCGTGTCCTTGGCCTGGCCGACCAATCCCCCAGACTGGCCCTGGGCACTGTCAGCTGCAGACTTGGCGGCATCAGCACCGCCAGTGACGCTGTCCTTGATCTGGCCAAAGAGGCCCTTCGACTGGCCCTGTGCGTTGTCAGCATTGCCCCTTACACCGCCAACAATGTCTGCCTCACGCCGTTTGAAGTCCGAGATCTCATTGTTGGAGCTGGCCTCTGGTGACTTCTTGCCTCCGCCCAGACCGAAGAGGCCCTTGGACTCCCTCTGATCCTGGCCACCCTGGCCGTAGTTTGAGGCATAGTCCTGGTTGTTGTTGCTGCTGCTACCAGCATTCTTCACTCCCTGCACAAGAAAATAGATCAATCCCCAGTAAGCTTAAGGGATTCTCAGAGAAACGAGCAAAAGTGCTTTTATATACTGCTGTGCTTATCGCCTTCTATCCACCTCAATCCACCTAGCCTCCTATAACAACTAGCATAGCTAACATATCTGTGCAGGAGCTTGATGTGTGCAGCTTCATGGTCCAACGGATGAAACATGCATGGCCTTACCTCGGCAATGTTGTCGAGGAAGCCCTGACCCTCGCTTCGACCCTGACCTACAGAGTTGCTCACAGTATCCTGTTCACACAAAAGGAAGCTGGATCACTGAGTTTGACAGCTCTATCAGATGTCAGAGCGTGTAACTTCCTCACTCATGACCAATCAAAGCAGCAGCAAGCAGCTGCTGTCATGCTCAAAGGCGAAACTTTCCAGATTTGTGCACAGCCAGGGCAGACCACAGAGTAATTTGTGCAAGATACATACCTTGACATCACCAGCAATATCACCGACATCGCTGAACTTCCTGACTGCGTTGCGGCTATTGCCGGAGCCCTTGTTGTTGAGGTCTCGGATGCCGCTGCCAGCCCTGCCATGACATGTAGTCGTTAGTTTTGCGTCTCGTGCATCTGCTTCCTACTGCTGAGGCAGGCTGATTATGTTGCTGTGCTCAGTGTGACTGGCAAGGGCTCACTTCTGGGCAATGCCGCTCTCATTGTTAGTTGGTGAGTCCTTGACGTCCTTCTTGTCTAGCTTGCCGGCACCACTGAAGATGGCCCCTGCCTTCTGAGCGGTGGCCTGGCCTGCAGATCTGCTGTCAGATCGGCCACCAACGCCAGCGGAGCCAATGCCAATCGGGTTGTCGGCCTTGGCAGTGCTGCTGTTTCCAAGAGCAGCAGCAGCAGCAGCTGCCAGCAGCACAGCTCGACGGCTGGGAGCCTCGTTGTCCTGAGCCTGCAGAGTCGAGATTAAGCCAGTTCAGGAGAGCGCAACCATATATATGTCACAGTATCATGCGATTCTTGCACAACAGATAGCCTGCAGGCCAGATTCAAGTAATCAGGCTACTTAATTTATCCAATCCAGGTGCTGAATCACCCGGAAAGTACCTTGGCACGGACGCAGACGGCGCGCTTGGCGCGAGCGGGGCCGACGGCCGCCACGGACGGCCGGACCTGCTTCCCGCAGAACTCGCTGGCGCCGGCCTGGCGCACGGGGACGCCGCTGATCACGGAGGCGGCCTGCAGGGTGGAGGACGCCATGGTGCTGCGAGGACGAGCTTGCTGGCTTCCGCTTGGCTGGATGGACGGCTGAGAAGCTGAGGATGGCTGGGCTGCAGTTCAGAAATGGGGCCGAGGGTGGCCGGATTCACGACATGTAAGCTGGCCAGGGGGGCCTGTAGCTCCCGCTCGAGGGAGGCGGGCTGAGCCTCAGGCGAGGCGGCAGTCACGGCTACGTGCTGATCGAGGCGAGAGGGCCCCGCCCGCCGGAGCCTGGTCCGGGCCGGGCGGGCGGCGGCTGACGTGGCGTCCAGCGCGCCGGCAGGCCGCCGCGTGGCCGCCGCGTGGCGCAACCACGTCGGACGCCGCCGTGGTGATTGGGTCACCGGCTGTCCTCTACGGGGTTAGGCTGCTGGCAGCAAGCAGCTCAGGCGGCCCGCAACCCGAACCTGCGCCACATGACTACAATGAAGTGCAGAGGAGCATCTGCCACGCTGGCCCATCCTATCCGGGGCTAATGCAGATGGCCAATCGTCCAGCGCTCGTGGCTTCCTGGTGCCGCCACCTGGAGTGCGCCGAGCTCGCCAGCTGGCCTGTTCAAGGCACCGTTGGCTGCCAGCTGGCATGTGCCACTTGGCTCTCGGCACGCGGGCATCCCCGGCGGCATGCTTCAGATTTTCCCGGGCCCACGCCTTGCTGGTCCCTTGCCTTGCATCGGCGAGCTGGCCGTGCCCTGGCTGCCACCTCCGTCATTGACAGGGCGACTGCATTTTGGCCCCTTTCTTTACTTATGTATCCAGCCTTTTCTGGGCTGACATTTCCAGCCTTGGCTCCTGTTGGAGAAGAAGCAGCTTCAAAGGCTGCTTCTTTCCCTTTCCGGCAAGCAAGATTGCTAGCCGAGGCACAGGGCTATACATTCTTTTTCTTGGCTGGCCTCTATTCTCTCTCCTCACAGCCACCGCCCTCTCCTGGAAGCGCCCTCTCCTGGGCTGCATACCTCGGCAGCTGGGCGCAGACTGCCGCCTCTGTGGCCCAGCGCTTCATCGTCCACGGCCGGCGTGCACTGGAGCAGGCGGTGGTGGAGGTCGACACGGGCGCGCTGCCGTTCCAGGAGTCGCTTCGCACCGCCCACCAGGAGCGGCGCACCCGGACCTGGCCGGCCAGGCGGTCTCCTTTGCGCACCTCGCGCACACCGCTGACCTGCGGGTCCAAGCGCGCTTCGCGGCCGTCGTCGACAAGGCCGCCTACACCACCGCCGTGCTGCAGCTCCCCGAGGCCGACCTGCGCGGGCGCGCGAGACTCCACTCGGCTGCTTCCCCAGGGGCAGCGGCGTGGCTCCAGGCCCTCCCACTCAACGACGTCCTCGCCCTCCCGGACGAGGTATTCCGGAGTGCCGTCCACAGGCTCCTCGGCCTGCCGCCGCCATGCCTCCAGGGCGTGCGTCAATGTGAGTGTGGTGAGCGCGGGGCCGAGCAGGGGGAGCTGGCCGCTCACGTTCTGCGCTGCTCGCACGGCGGAGAGCGGACAGCAGCCCATGACCGCCTCCGGGACGCAATGCACGGCATCCTGGTGGAGGCTGGCTTCTCTGTGGCAGCGGAGCACTCTGGGATCATGCCGATCCAGGACAGGGCCGACGGTCTCCACGCCCGTCGTGTGGACCTGGTGGCCACCCCACAGGTCGGCGGGCCACGTCTCCTCCTGGTGACTACCGACGCATTCGACCGATCCCACCCAGCCCAGTGTGCAACCAAGCCTGGGTATGCGGTCGCCTGCGCTGCTCGTGCCAAAGAACTCAAGTACGCAGACCATCCGCCAGCTGACGAGTTCTTCCCGCTGGCCATCGACACACACGGGGCGTTGGGTGCTCGGTGGCTCGAACTGCTCCACCAGCTTGCCCGTCACGCCGTTGCCCGCCGCTTCCATGGGGAGCCGGTGGACTTCCCTGCAGCTGGGTCGCTCGCCCAGGTGTACCGCATGCGCCTGGCCGTCTCGCTGCAGAGGTCAATGGCCCGTGCGCTGCACCTGCGTGCCGGCCGAGCCCTCACTGCTGCCTCTGGCTCTGGCCAGGGGACATACTTCCAGGAGCATAGTCTCTCTGACCTGCGACTGCTTAGCAGGGGTTACTGAGTGATTAGTAGCTGCTTTGTTTCTTCTTGTGTGCTTGTCTTTCTTAGTGCTTCACCTAAGTGCTTCGCTTCGCCCCCTTCTTGAACTGTGTTCATTCTTTTTCTTGGGCTGGCTGTTCCAGCCCATATCGTCAATGGGCGAGCCCTTTCTTCTCCTGGAAGCGTCCTTCTCCAGTCTGTCAAGGCAAGTGAATGAGAAGCAAGCCTGAAACACCAAATCGTTTTGCACGCCCCAAAGGTGCTCCCGTCACTCCTGCCCAACAATAGCCCCTTCTAATCACGCTCAAGATCACGCCATTTTCTTTGTCATGAGGCCACGCCTAGCTTGCACAAGACCATCAAGTACTCAGCCAGCGACGCCTACAGTGATGCTGATCACTGTAAACAAGAGCTCACAGATGAACACAGGCTGGTGCACATCCAAGGCAACCCGTCAACCAACCTGCGCTCACCTCGAGTTGGGGGGATTTTCAAGAGCACCCACATCTACCTTAAGTTACATGAATTGGGGGTAGTGGGTACTATCTGCACCTGCCAAGAGGTATAGGCGATGTCAGTCATCTGGTTGTGCAGCCACGGGGTTGAAGCGATCTCAAGCCCCTTATACATGCTTGCATCTGCGACAAAGCAATCGCCGAACATTTTGATAGATATCTACATCTACAGTACACATACTGCTTCTTAAGTAACAGACTGTCCTGCATGATGGAGGCGGGCAGAACTTGACGTAACTTTGAGAGCGAGTCATGTACAGCGACCCGTCCACATCCGTAACCTGGCCCCTAATGGAGTGCCCAACGTCCACAGTTTGCAAAAGCGGGACCATAGCAAGAAGAAACTAGATCAAATACTAGGCTTAGAAGAGCCTCCTGCAAGAGCGCAGTGGGATAGAAGTGGGCAGTCGAAAATCAAATATTTCGGTTTCCCAATTGCTTCATAATTATGAAGAATGAGCCTCAATAATGTCGGCATGATGTGATAGTCGGAAGCTACGTGTGCCATGACTGTTGAACCTCCTGCAAGAGGTCATTTGCAGGGCTTTCTATACACAGCTCTGAGGTGCTGATGGGCATGCACCTCATGGTGCCGTTGTCAAGATGCCAATATCCTCCTGGAAGTTCGCGGCCAACAATCTACCTACTGCATAGTGATGGCCAACTTGTGCAACATGCCCTGGCAACATGCCCCGGCGTCATGCAGCCTTACTGACTAGACTGACTAGAGGTTACTGAGAGCCCACTTGCTGACATCTGAACATTTTGAACCCTGTTTTTTGCGCCATTCGGCCCTTTCAGACCTTGTCCATTTATTTGGGCTAGCCTCTCACAGCCACTGCTGTCGATTTGGAAGAGCTCTTTTCATTTCCTTTAGCCTTAAAAATTTGTGGCGCCTCGAAGCTTCACACCAGGGAGCAGCACTGGTGGCTACCAGCTGCTTCAGCTGTCTGCATATTTTTGATGCAAGCATTGCACCTGCTGTCCAGACCGCAGACAAGCCATATTGTGCCTCAATATTAGGGCGTAATAACCAATGCGTAAGAACCACATTTCTACTTTCCCCAACAAAGGCTCGGTAAAGGCCGATTGCAGCATCTGTAGCCAAAGAAATCGTCTTAACAAGTATCACATGAAAGAGGGGGGGCCTGGAGCGCAAGGAGTTGCTAAAATGACATATCATTGATGACTGACATGCTGAAGTCTAGGCACTGGATCTATACTGCACAGACGCGTCTGTTCACAATCTCGACTTGAGTAAAGAACATTGGCCTTCAAGCTCGATCAATTTATGAATGTCTCAATAATTTAGCCCTTGAAAGTGTCATCACAATATCGGCTTACCTTTGTTAGCCAGTCAACCAGCACGCAAGTGCATTTTACAGCCTAAATGCTGGTGATGCTCACAGGCGCATACTTGATATGCAGATAGGTACGTCAAAATGAACGCCCATTTCACTGCTGTCTCTCCATTGAGCTGCACCATCCAATGAAAAGGAGATAGGGCCATTGTCACCAATTCATGCAGGTTAGCAAATGCTTCCAATGAGATTGATGTGATTTGAAGTAGAACACACGAGGGCATACCACATCAGTATGGTCTGTGAGTCATCAAATTCTAGAACAACTGGTCATGAGTCGTGCAAGAGGCATTAGGAAGCAATGCAATGATGGAATGCAACGAGAGATACATTGAAGGAGGGACAGATACTAAGTAAGCGGCTGCGTACGCCAGCGTCGAAGACGGGTAGCAAGTGCATGTATTTCACACGACGCTATCAGCGCATCAGTCGAAGAATGAGAAACGAGGTAAGGGGGGTTTCTCTGCTCTGCACTTCACACAGCGTGGCCAGCAAAGTGGGTCGATGCTGGACTCACGTACGCCTCCAGAACAACCACATCGACCATGGCTCGTGAACCCGAAAGCCCCGTGCACATCGATGGCCAGTGTACGAAGTCGTTCCCGTCCGGATGATCCCTGTACTTGGCCTCTTTGCCACGAGCAACAGGCCGACGGGATGGGAGCGACCGGCCCAAACAAAGAACCGAGGAAGTGTGCAGCATCGCAGCGCAAGCAGAGGAGGCTGGCACCCTTCGCCGGTGGCCAGAAGAAACAGCGCTTTTTTTGGGCTGGCCTTTTTAGCCCCTATCCTCTATAGGCGAGCCCTTCATTTTCCAATGCCAGGCAATGGCTGTGAGAGGCCCGCACAAAGGAATGTGCCAGGTCTTAAAAAGAAAGAAAGAAGGTCATAAAACTGGGCTGGCTTTCTGGGCTGGCTTTGCTGGCCCCCTTTCTCTATGGGCGCGCTCTTTCTTTCTTTTCTTCTCTTCATAAAAGGGCCGACGGAGCAAACAGGACGAAGTTATGCTCTTCACATGATATCTGCAAGTGAGCACTCAATAGAGAAGAAGGGCTCGCCCATTGAGGAGAGGGGCTGGAAAAACCAGCCCAAAAAGAATGAACAAAGGACGAGAAGGGCCAGGGGAAGCACTAGGCAAAGAAAAGGCAAAACAACTCAATAACCTCTACTCTGCAAGGCCAGGCCTCTGGCTTCGGAGACCCACTTCCAGGAGCCTAGCATCTCTGATCTGCGGCTGCTTAGCAGGGGTTACTGAGTGATTCGTAGCTGCTTTGTTTCTTTGTGTCTTATGATCGCTGCTCTGGCCAGAGTAGTGGTAGAGTAGTGGAGTCCTTCCTCGGCATCTCATTCTTCGGCTATGGACATTGTCCATTCTTTTTGGGCTGGCTTTGCCAGCCCCTCTTTCTCTATGGGCGAGCCTTCTTCTGGCCAGGGGACTCGGTTCCAGGAGCCTAGCTTCTCTGACCTGAGGCTGCTTAGCAGGGGTTACTGAGTGCTTCGTAGATGCTTACTTTCTTCTTGTGCTTCATTTACTTAGTGCTTCCCCTGGCCCCTTCTCGTACTTCGTTCATTTTTTGGGCTGGCTTTTCCCAGCCCCTATCCTCAATGGGCGAGCCCTTCTTCCAGTAGAGGGCGAGGCTATGATCGGCCAGCCCAGCGAAAGAATGAAGAAAAGCGCAGCCTGACCGCAACACAAACAGCTCTTCCAAGCAGATGCTGGGAAAAAGAATTGCTCGCCCACAGAGAAGAAGACGCTGGGCAGTTGCACACCCCCCCGCGGACAACCACGTCGGCAGAGGCACGTGACCATCACTTGCCTCCGTACACCCTCGACGTCACATGCCGCGGCAGCGGTGACGTTCCGGACATCATGGTGACGCTCATGAGTGTGACTGGCATGATGTCCGTGAGGAAGCTGAGCCGTATACAGCTGTGTGGGACAAACGGCTACGCCCGCTGGCCACTTACTTGGCCACTTGGCCACTGCTCTTGGCAGCACCCGGCCCCACCTTGGAAGAGCTACACTACTTAACCCACTCAAAACCGCTTCATCAGTCGGTTCACAAGCCATCCTCCCCACTGAGCAGCTGCAAGAGAAAGCGGCTGCTGATATGAAAGAATCGGCTGTGAAATGCCAGCCAGATGCATACAGGTGTTCATGACGGAGCCAAAGGCTAGGCAGACAGGGCGCCCTCAATACCCCCGTGTCAGCAGTAGGAAGTCAGATGAGCTGAGGGGAGGAAGAGCAACCCCGCTGCGCAAGCCAGAGGCTGCTGCAAGGGCGCGACCAGCGCGGCGGTGCAAAGCAAGCGCTTGGGAGCGCTGCAGGGACATAGACAGTCGCATACGGTAGCAGGACACCAGACCCAAAGGCACCGAGCCACCGGGAAGGGCAGCACCCTGCTCCCGGCGCCGCTGGTCAGCTTGAGAGGCCAGCAGCGAAAGTAACGAGGACCACCGACCCCCGTAACACCCATGGATGTCCATGGCCAGGGGGTAAAAGGTATCACCCGCCGGGTGGTCCTTGTACTTGTGCAGCTTCTTCCGTTCGGCTACCTTCACAGCGTAGCCGGTCTCAGAAGTAATGGGGCCCTTCGTCCGGAAGCTGTCGGTGAGGACAACGTCCATGAGGAGCCGCTTGCCACCTCCCAGGGGGACGCCGACCAGATCGACACGCCTCGTCCGAGGGACCCCATTGCGGAGGAGGATGGGCATCACCCCAGTGCTCTCCAACGCCACTTGATATCCCGCCTCCTTGACGATGCCATACATGGCGTCACGTAGGAGGTTGTGGGAGCCCGTGCGCTCACTGCCTTTGGCACACCTGAGCATGTGGTCACCCATGAGCAATGCATCATGCTCAATAAGCCCACATTCACATTGGGTCACCCCTGCCAAGCACAGGGATGGCAAGCCAAGACGGCGGCGCATAGCATCGCAAAACAAAGCATTCTCCATCCGCAAGCCCGCATGCAAAGGCAAAGCGCGGAGCCACTCAGACGCTCCCAGAGACGAAACAGATAGGAGCCGAGCCTGGCCTCGAGCATCTCCTTGGAGGAGACTCCGGAGATGCTCCAGTGGTTGCTCGTCTGCAGCACGGGTAAACCGCGATTGAGCCTTGACATCAGAAACGTCAGCCCAGGCTGCAAGGAGGCAGCTCAGCTCCGGACCGAGCCTCGCGAGCCCGCCGCCGCCTGAGCCGCCGCCATGGCCGCGCCGGCGGTGCCGCGGGCGAGCCTGGCGGGGCTGGAGGTGTCGGCGGTGGGGCTGGGGTGCATGGGCATGTCAGCCTTCTACGGGCCGCCCAAGCCGGAGGCCGAGATGGCGGAGCTGATCCGCGCCGCCGTCGCCATGGGCGTCACCTTCCTCGACACCTCCGACGTCTACGGCCCCCACACCAACGAGCGGCTGCTGGGCGGCGCGCTGAAGGGCATCCGCGACCAAGTGCAGCTCGCCACCAAGTTCGCCATCCACATGGACGACCAGGTGGGTGCTCCACCACGATCACGGCCCTCCAGCCAGAAGAATGCGGCTGCTGATGTTTAGATGGCGGCTGTGAACGCCAGCCAGGCCCTCGGCTGCTCGCTCGGAGCTCGCTCAGCTCCGCCTGCCCATCAGACATGGGCCTGCTCCCACTTCGGCGCTCGTGTCTCGCGCTCCTCCGCGTCCCTCCGCTCTCCGTGTCGTGCATGCTATCCTTCGCACTCGGCTGCTCAGGCCCTCTGCTTTTCAGTGCACGCAGCTATTCCAGCTCGCCCTTCTCAGCGACAACCTTCCTGCCCTGCCCTCTTATCCCTGCACACCTTCCTCTCCCCACTCCTTTGGATTACCGAACCACTTCCCTAAATTCTCAAACCCTTTGCCCAATTCCCTACCCCTGGCCTCTCCTTCTCCTCCCTATCCCCTTCTCATCACGTGCCTGCATTTCCCTGCAGTCTCGTATTGTAACCCTGACGCATCACCCTCCTCGCTGTTGTTTGCAGGGGAATCGGTCTATCAAGGGCTCCCCCGAGTACGTGCGCTCCGCCTGCTTGGCGAGCCTGGAGCGCCTGCAGACGGACTACGTTGACCTCTACTACCAGCACCGCGTGGATGTCACAGTGCCGATCGAGGCCACGGTGAGACCCTTTTAAACATTCACAAGATGTTTTCAGCAGGGGATAGCCTCTGCTTTTGTGTGTGAAGGACTTGTTGACGGCCCTGTTAGCAGCAAAACGATGGATCACCTTGCGCCGACCTCCATACCGCAGTCATTCTGGTGTTACGATTCCATGTCTAACAGTCATTCCCAATCAGGCTGCTACTCACCCTCCCTCTCTTGTGAAACACGCCAGCTATGAGACTCCTCTCAATACTGAACTGTGACCAGATACCTTGACTGTTTCGGCCAAACGTTGAGAGGAACACTGAGCACAGTTGGTCATTGTGCTGCTACCAGATGGGCGAGCTGAAGAAGTTGGTGGAGGAGGGCAAGATCCGGCATATTGGCCTGAGTGAGGCGAGCGCCTCAACCATCAGGCGGGCGCACGCCGTGCATCCTATAACCGCCGTGCAGCTCGAGTGGTCGCTGTGGTCGCGTGACATCGAAGACGAGATTGTCCCCACGTGCAGGTCCCGGGTCCCTCGTCTTGCCTCATCTTGCCGGTGCCAGGACTATGCTGTACATCAACCCACATTGAGAAGCTTGTATTGGAAAGTGATGCCCAGAAATGCCCACTGAAGACCTGGTTGTTTGGCAAGTGGTGATCGCAGATGCTGAGCTATCAATTCGATTTGGGCTGAAGATATCTTGCCTGTGGCCCTGTGCAGGGAGCTAGGCATTGGCATTGTGCCGTACAGCCCACTGGGCCGGGGCTTCTTCTCTGGCAAGGCCATACATGAGCAGTTCCAGGAGGGGGACTTCCGCAAGGTACTGTAATGGACGCATGACTGTGGCTTCGTGAGACTGGTGCAATGGTAGCGTTTCACTAAGCGACTGCGCTGGCTTTGCTTCTCCAAGAAGCAGAAGCAGAAGCAGAGTATCTGCAGGCATCGTGGCTCCTCATCCTGCTGACCTCTGGTGCAACACTTAGCAGGGCACTGTCATTGGAATGAATGTACAAGTCATCATGTAAGTCAGTACAGATTAGACTTCACCTGTCATGGCCATGGGTGTGGTGCCTCTGCTGACAATTCCAGGCTTAACTTCGATTCGCAAGGTGTCCTGTAGGCGCACCCGCGGTTCCAGGGGGAGAACCTGGAGAAGAACAAGTTGATGTACGAGAAGGTCGCGGAGTTTGCGGCTCGTAAGGGCTGCACGCCGGGACAGCTGGCCCTTGCGTGGGTCTTGGCCCAGGGCGAAGACGTGGTGCCTATTCCCGGGACAACCAAGCTCAAAAACCTGGAGGAGAACCTGGGCGCCCTCCAAGGTGGAATAAGCTCATCCGACTGCTGTAATCTTGTGTGCCTACTGCGATCATGGAGCCTGAGCAGAATATGGCTTCCAGCCGCAAGTGTGGTATTCTTATTTACAGCAACGAAACATGTCAATTACTATCAACGGACTTGGAGTTTTAGATTCGGTAGTTTTTATTAGTGTAACAGATGCCTTCTGAGGGGCTTGTTGATAGTGTAATGTCATTGGTGGTGCAGTCAAATTCACGCCAGAGGAGTTGGAGGAGATCTCAAAAGCATTTCCAAAGGACGCAGTGGCTGGGGAGCGCTACATGGCTGGCATGAACCATTTCACGTGGAAGCATGAAGACACTCCGCCCATGTCCTCGTGGCAGCCCCAAGCTGCCTAAGAGGAACACTGAAATAGCAGGGAGCTCTTTTTGTGTACAGTATCTCTGCAGTTGAATTTTTGCACTTATGATGCTTGGTATGAGCAATCTGCTCCTTGTAATACGATGTCAAGCGAGTAGAGGCAGCACTATATTCACAGGTGTCACGTTCATATTCATGATAGAATTTATGAGCGAATGTGGATGCCTCAAGCTATGTCCTGATGATTGTCAACAGCTGCCCAAAATATAACAATGTGTTTCTTCAAATTTATGAGCAGCATACGTGCAGCATCACATCGCAGACATGATCCAGACTGGTCTTCTTTCCCTCAAACCTCTGAGCAGACCATTGAGGAATTATTGGGCTTTAGTCTTAGCTTTATTGGCAATAGTCCATGCCATAGGTAGTCTCTCACTGAGGGACATCGATGCGGAATAATTTATACACAACATGTCATGCTGGAAGCTCATGCAGCTTGGGTTCTCAACTGCTCTTCTTGCACACCTTCGTGCTTGCAATGTTGCAGGGCATGCTGTAATGAAGGGTCTCGCAGCACATCATGCACCCCTTCATTCAGGATCATACTGATCTCTCTACTTCGGCTGCATTAGCTTCTGAGGGTGTACTTGCAGAATGACTACATGAACAGCTCTGAGCACCAAATTTTACATATTTAATCTGGTATCACACAAACACTCAGAGCAGCCCAATAGGGCTGCTTGCGTGACAAAGACAGTATGACTGCATCGTTGGATGTCAAGACAGCCAGCTTGGCTTCAAGAGAACTATGACCAACAATAAGAAAGAATGAATGAATAGACATGGCTATGAATCGAATGAGCTGGTAGTCCTTGCAAGTGACGACTGTTTTTGGGTGCTGCGACTCGAAGGCTTAACCTCCGTATTGCGGGCTGGAGGTAATCCAGGAGGGAGGTGACCGAGCGACTGTCTTTGTGGCCTAGCGATGCTGCTCGAAGAAGTCCGTGCCAGAGTGCCTGATCCGAAGACCGTGGCAGCCCGTTGTAGGCCCGAGGCTGATGGCGCACGCATGAGCAGGGAGCCCCCTGCTTGTACATTGGCCGACATGGAGAGGCGGAGCTCGTAGCAGTCGCCACACACACGCGCAGGCGTGAAGTAGCCGAGATCCTCCAGCGCAATCCGGTGGCTGGCACAGTGCCCACATACCACGCGCCCACAGTTGCAGCAGTGGTGCCGCCGCTCGACCAGAGAAAACTTGCGACTGCATGCCATGCACGCCGCCACCTGCACCCGGGAAGGAGACTTTCAAGACAATAAATGACAATAGATTGACAATCTAATGACAAATCAATGACATAGCTTCTTATGACATAGCTCGATAATGGTTCTCCAACATCTGCCAATAGGCTGATGCGATTGTTACCTGTGAGTCCTGCTGGAAGTGGTCCCGCATGCCCTCTTCTGGCAGCGCCCAGCATGCCACACGGCCACCGCTGTCGCCACTGTAGAGCTGCCGAAGGTCCAGCCCAAGGTAGAGCGCCGTCACGGGCTCCTGGTGCCACATGAGCACCTTGCGCAGCACGAGGTATCGCAGCGGCCCCTCTTGCGGAGCCTGCGGCATGTGTGACAGGCTGTGGGCCCCAGCCGCCGCCTCGGCCAAGAACTCCTCGGCCATAGCCCGGAGGTCAGCGCCTGTGGGCATCGCCGGGCCGCCGCCGACGGAGTTACTGACGGAAGAATTTGGGAAGAGCGCGCTGGAAGGTCCGCGGCTCGGCCGGGGGCTCGATCCGGAGGCCTCCAGTGGCGGCCCCAGGCAAGACGGCTCGAGGCCCCACAGCTTGATGGAGCCGTCGGTGCACCCGGCCAGCAGCCACGCCGTCTCCATCCAGTCGCTCATCTGGGGTGTCGCGAGGCACAGCACCGACTCCCGCGCAGACTTGGCAGTTGTCGCCTCCGCCAGCAGCTCGCCGTTGATCGTCCACATGCGCACGTGCGCGCCAGCAGCTGCGGCAACCTCGCCAGTCGTGCTGCTCATTTGCAGCGCTGTGATGGGCCCCGGCAGCTCCGGCAGCTGCCGGATGAACTCGCCCTGGTACAGGTCCCACAGGATGACGGTGGCGTCGTCGGAGCCTGTGGCGACCAGGCCGTATGGCTGGCAGACTGTCACGGCCGTCACGGCACCACTGTGTGCGCACAGCGCGCGCTTGAGCACCAGGCGGTGCGGCTGGCAGCCGCCCTGCTGCAGAGCTGGGTGGTGCAGAGACGGCGGCGTGCTTCCGATCTGCGAAGCGGAGCTGCGGTCCAGCAACAGTGGCGATGAAGCGACGTTGGCGCTGCCCGCCGGCCCTGCGTCGGGCGGCTGCAAGCTGTGGTGCCACAGTGCCAAGACTCCGTCCTCGGCGCCGGTGGCGACAAGCTGGCCATCGGCACTGGCGGCCACGCACTGCACCGGGCCGTCCCGCGAGTGCAGCCCCTCGAACGTGGCCAGCAGGCGGTCCTGCTCGCAGGCGACCAGCCGCAGCGATCCGTCTGGGAAGCCCCACGCGAAGTACTCCTCCATCTGAGGCGGCCGTAGCAGGCAGGAGCCTCCCAGTACATACAGCTTGTCGTCGCGGACAGTGATCTGCGCCACGGGCGACGGGATCGAGCGGATCTCCCGTGCCAGGAGCAGATCGCAGTGCCACAGGACGTTGACCGCCGGCGGCTTCTGGTGGCCACGCCTCTTTGGGTGCGGCTTGATGAAGAGCTGTCGCGGGGTCTGGCCAAAGTTGTTGATCTGGGCCAGGATGCTCGCCTTGGTCACAGGGTCTGGCACCGCATCAATGTCTACGGCACCCTCGTATGTCAGGTAGAAGTACACATTTGTTGCCTCCTCCGCAGCCTGCATTTCACCAGGTTATGCCTTTGCATTACTTGATCAAGCACTGTATCCAACTCTTCGTATTTCAGGCTATGGATAGCTAACAGATAAAAGGCCACAATGCAAGTAATATATGTGCATTGCCTTTTAGCAGGAATGCATACAAACCTTTCCTTGTTGCTTGTGGCCAAAAGTGAGGTCTATCCACTCATGCAAATGCTCGGAGACATATGAAGACTCCAATGCTTCCCGGTGCTTGCGGATGAATTCTTCAGGGCTTCCATGTGCCCAAGATGGGAGTGCAACGTCCAACACCTGACATTGCACCCATCCATGTTGTACTTACTGTGAGGAAATCATTGATCCATGCTTTTGTGGACGTCTAGTTGTGTCATACTGCATAAACAGTGTACAACACGTGTTACGCACTCGACATTACAAAAAACTGCTGATGTAAAACCACAGCACATGGCATGCACAACTCAATTGTGCGTGATTGAGCGTACCCTCTCTCCTGACTGCCGTGATCCAAGGTCGAGATTGAAAGAGTTAGTGAGAAAGGTGGGGAGATAGAAGAACTCAGGAGTAAGCTCCTTGACATCAGCCGTGTTGCCAGTACTGGCGCTTAACCATGTGTCACCCAGGCTGACAAAGAGCCGGTCCGCATGGTCAAAGTGGCCTCCCTGGAGCTGCATATTCTGACGGCTGAATGGAGGCAACCTGACCAGGTAGTAGAGCACGATGCCCGCGCTGGAATAGTGTGAGCCATAGTGGAATTTAGGTATCTCTGGATCATCCCAGCTGCTGTACCTGCACTCCAGAGTGCACCACCTGAATATTAGGCTGCCATCATGCTCATCAAGAAATAATACGGGCATGGCTTGACACTGCTTGCTTATGGGAGACGAAGCTTGACCTGTGCAGATCATAACCCGCATGAGATGATGGCTACACCGACCACTGTCAGCAGCAACTTGTGATCAAGCAGCATGTCAAGTCTCTTGTGCAGGCATCAAGCAAATGTGCGCCAACTCAGAGCTAAAGGATGCCAAATGTTGGCCTTGCACGTGGACTCGAGGCACTTCTGGGCATGTCAGACGATCCAGATCAAAGACATGAGTTGTCTGTTCACCTTCGGCGGAACTCCTCTTCTCGGGACTGGAGCTGTGCACCCATGGGTTTCGAGAGGTTCCTAAACGTAGCCGGGTCAGAAAGGTCCAATTCTTCGCTCTCATAGTCAGCGAGCACCCACGGGAAGACAGGGTACTGCGTCAGGTCGTTGTACCCGCGGCCTGCCAGCGTGTTGAGATGCATCAGGTACTGGAAGTTGCTGATCTCGCCGTTTTGCCATCTCTTGCCAAAGGACTTGGCCATCATCTTGAAGAGGCTCCCAGGCTCCTCAACAGCCCTTGAGCTTGAGATGGTTGTGTCCAGCCTGGAGAGCCCACCACAGCCCAGTCAAAGGGAGGAATGCAACAACAGGAGCTAGCTGCAACCAATAACAGCCTCCTGCTTTATCAGTTATTCATCAGTCAAGGACCACTCAGCAGGTTGTCTGAGGTTGGCTAGCATGAACTTAGTGGAAGGTGCAAGAGCCAAACATGCTGTGGCGAGGTAGATTGAGTGCCACGAGGTGCTTGAACACTTTGTCCCGCTCTGCAATGTGGAACACGAGGAGGTCATTCAGGCCATTCATGTTGAAGAGCTCGATCGCCACCGGTCGCAGCTGGTACCTCCTCTTGAGCATCTCGTGGACGTCGCTCAGGCGCCACATGCGGCACTGGTGCTCCTCCTGGCCGTCCTCGGCATCTCGATGCACCTGCTTGTCTCCGTCCTCAGCAAAAGGCTCCCACTGCTTCGGCACCGCCCAGGCAGCGGTCCCTTGGAACGCTTGCGCCGTGTCCTTCCACAGGCAGCCGGTCAGTGCAGCCAAGTCCGTCGACTGTGTGGCAGCGGCGCCACCATACACGTCGCTGCTCACGCCAAGCGCCTGATCCAGCACCGACATTGCGCCTGTCCCCTTCTCCTTTTCACAAATGTGGCCTCGCTCGTCCAAGTAGAAACCGTCGATGACATACAATGCCAACTCGCCAATGAGCAGCACGCCATCGCGCTTGTCAAGGCCCACGATCCGGTCGCAATTGTACTTGAGGTTGATCTTATCACCTGGTGCTAAGTGTGGCCTGACAAGATGCTCCCCATCGTCCAGCTCCCAGTAGCGCAGCCCAGCCTCCTCCTCGAGCCGCGTGATAAATGGGAGGTCAAAGCGGAGGTCGAGTGAGGCGTGCGGTGGCAGCCGAGGGGACGTGGCCGGCGACGTCCTCGGTGTCTCCTCAATGGTGGAATCGGCTCTTTCAAACTTGCCCTTCGTCGACGACCCTGAGGAAAGGCTGCGCCGCATCTGCTCGCGCCTATCATGTGAGGTGGCAGGAATTGACTTGGCAGCCTCGACAGCCTCGTTCCTCATCGTTGGCATGTCCCTCTCATCCACCATCTCCTCCTGCAAGTGCTCCTCAGTCTCTGCAACCGATGCCAGCTCCTCCACATTGGTCTCTAGGAACTCCTTATCCAGGAGCAGCGAAGCTGAGGGAAAACTTTTATGGCTCACAGCTGCCACTCCGACGGATAACTTCAAGTAGGGAGCGCTGCTCTCTCCCTCGTCCTCAATCCTGCTGTTACTGGGACTACTGGCAAAGGTCACCTCGTCGCCAGAAGTCATCTGGTGCAGCAAGTGTTCAGTGGACTGCCCTGCTGACACACCAGGATGTGCATCAATCACGTGCATGAAAGTTTGACTCAGAAGCAGAGCATATCTCACTGTTGTTGACCAAGATAAGTGGTTGCAAGACTTCATCTCAAGCAGTCTCTCCTCCGTGATCAAGCAATAGCAATCATCATCTGCTCTCTTTTAAGTTCCACTCTGCAATCAATACTGTGAATCAGGGCACATCCAGCATCAATAGCTTTGAGGTACCAAATCACATGGCAATTTTGTCTATTTTTAAATCCTTGCTCAACCGCAAGCGGCGCCCTCACCTTGAAGCAACAGAGATGCAGGAATACGGATGCGCTCGAGCCGCTTGCGCATTCGCAGGGGCCCCTCTTGTGCGCACAGCTGCCACTGCACCAACTCACGTGCCCAAAGAGGCCACACTGCACACTCGTGCAGAAGCTGCAGCAGATGCCCTTGCCAGGACCGTTGAGCATGCATCACCCAGCCGTATTTGTCCTGCTTTACTCGCCGGATGCTGCTCACACACGCTCTCGCCGCCACCCTCGCTGCACCATGCCGAGCCCTTCGGGCGTCTGCGTGACGCTTCGCGGACTTGTGCGCCTCCAAAGCCCGGCGCTCCGCCTCCTTCGCCCGCCGTTGGTGCAGCACTGGAAAGTGGGAAGCTGGACGCTTCAGTGTGGCGCTCACAAACTCCATCCAATCTGGGCTTGCCCGGTTGTCAAGGATACCACGGACTTCTCCCTGGGCCTCGTGAAGCCACTGCAGGAGCCGCGCCTCGCCGCCTGCCAGCAGCAGCGTGTCAAAGCCCCCCCGGAGCACGTCTTCAGTGTCGCCGCTCGCCAGCGGCAAGCTCAGCAGGTCATTAAGGGCAGCCCAGCGCTGCACGAGCAGCGCTCGCCACGCTGCCAGCACTGTATCTCTCAGACCCTCCTCTCCGCTGCCATGCTCTTGCTCCAGGAGCAGCTGGGTCAGGTTGTGAACCAGGCAGCTCATAAGCTCAGAGTCTGCGCCCACTGCAGCGGCGCAGAGAAGCACACGCCTATGCGCGACAAGAGCTCGTATAGCTGATAGCTGCGGCAGAGCTGATGAGGGCGCCCCGACGTCTCCCAGCGTGGCAAAAAGCGGGGGCAGAAATGCGAACATTATCAAGCGCCCAGTTGCATGTAGCAGGGCCTGCGCCAGAGGCTCTAGTGGCGCGCCCCTGCCACCGCCACTGCTGGGCTGCGCCTCCTCCATCCTGTGATCCTTGTTGGCCAGGTGCAGCAGTGCCAAGAGGAAATCCAGGACTTCCGTGAGCGCCAGGGGCCACGCAAACGCGCCGAGATAGGCGCGGTCGACCAGCAGGTACACCAGCTGCTCCATGTTGCCGGTCCAGCAGCTTTTAGGCTCAGGCAGCACGACAGGGAGCCTTCGCTGCAGCAGGCGCACGACACGGGCAAGAACGAGCCCTCTGAACACCATGGCGGCCCCTTCCAGGGCGTCAAGGGGCGGACTGTCCAGGACGTGCTCCACAGAGGCACAGCCCCGTTGCTGGTCGCTAATTGCTCCCGCTAGGACTCCCGCAATCAGGTCCATGACGAGCCCAGCGTTGATCACCGAAAGTGAGCCTGTCTCTGCGCATGCAGCCCGGGCGTCCACTTCGAGCAGCTGCTCTGCTGTGATGTCCCCAGCCTGCGCTTTGGAGGCAGCCTCCAAGGAGTCCTCGGTGTCAGGGATGGAGGAGAGCCACGAGGTCAGCATGCCCATGGGCGACTTGGGCGACCTGGCACCAAGTGGCAAAGGTGGGTTCACCGATGGAATGCCCGACATCCTCCTGAGCAACATGCCCAACTTGGTTGGCGTGCTCATCTCCTGCATGCCTTCATCGCTCGCCTCTGTGGGCTCGACGTTCACGGAGCTGGGAGAGATGGTCTTTTCAGCACCTTCTGTTGCTGCCGCATCACCAGCTCTTTCTGTGGCTAACTGGCTAGAAAAAGCAAGCCAGGCTTCTTGCCCGAGGTCCCTGCTCCGGAGGTGGCCTGTTGGGCTGCTGGGCCGACTAGTCTCTACCAAGATGGAAAGTGCTCCAGCTGACCTGCCAATTGGGAGCCTACGAAAGTAAGTGCTTGATAATCCACATAGCTCATCACTAAGTACTCAACAGGAACATGTGAAGCGACATAGCACATATTAAGCGTAAGGTAGGGGAGAAAACCAGCATACAAGAGTGAGCGTGCTAGGTATCACAGCACGATGAAAAGCCTGCAGGAAGCTGAGGTTAGTCGCCTCACCTGATGCAAGAGAAGTAGAGATCGACACACGCGTCAAGCAGAGCGTGCTTCTGGAAGGCGCATCGCAAGGGAGTCGACGTCCGTACTGCATCAACGAGTAAGCGCAGCAGCTTGGACACCAGCAACGAGGCTTCGGCCATGCCGCTGGGAAGGGGCTCGCACGCCTCTGGCCCAAGGCCTGGCCATGTGCTGCTTTTCCTTTGATTGGCTGCCGCAACCGCGGGGGCGCCGTCCAGTTCGGCCTCCAGCAATACCTCCAAAGAGTCCAAAGGGATGAGGGAGGATGTGCGAGAGACCACCATCGACGCAACATCTGGGATGCGGTCCAATGCCGCCTTGAGCATGCCGAGCATGCAGTCAAGAAGCTCGGGGATTGCAAGCTCCTCATCGCCACCACCGAGCAGCGCGTAGAGGTCTGCCAGCCGCACCTCCGTCAAGCGCGGCAGTGCAGCGCGCCCCAGCGCTAGCGCGAGGAGGGTGTAGTAGACCTCAGGCTCGTCGTAGAATACGGGCAAGACCTGCTGCAGACTCTGGAGGAGACCGCTGCTGCGGACCCGGCTTGCCAGCAGCCCATTTGTGCCCTGCAGAGCACCACTTAGGATAGCGAGGACCCAGCCAAGAGTGGATGGGTGAACATCCTCGTCCAGCAGAAGTGGCACTACCTGAAGAAAGTATCCAGATTTTGTCATGCAATAAATTTATGCCTTTGCCATCATTGCTGGATATTGCATGATGATCAAAGCGAGGAGAACTCCGATCTCCAATGAGACACAGAGACCATGCAAGTTTGACCATGCAGGTAACTCTGAGGATCTGCACTGTGCTAGGCTTAGATGCAACATAGATTAGCTCGTTACTGCAACATCTGAACAAAGCCTCAATATCTAGTTACAAATAGAGAGTATGCAAGAGTGCTTAATCAAGTGGCAGGTTGCATACCTTAGACAGCACAACTTTGTGCCATGTGTCGATGACATCCTCTGCAGCGAGCTTCTGCTGCATGCCCAGTAGCATCTCCAGGAGGAGATTCCGCACAGTAACTGGCCGTCCATCTATCTCGCGAGCCCTTCGAGTCTGAGCCGGCATCGGGCGGAAGGTCATGGACAGGAAGTCCGCAACCTGGCCCAGCTCTGCGGCCATCAAGCCGTCCTCCAGGAACAGTGCCAGTAGCCGCACGGCCCGCTCGAGCACGTCGAGCTCGCAGCTCCCACCCTGCAGCATGACCATCACCTGCGGAAAAGTTCGAGCCCGGCGGAGCATCGCGAAATTGTGGCGCCGAAACCTGTTCGCCAAAGTTACCAGGGAGTACAAGAACGCCAGCAGGTGCAGCTGCAGAGGCACTGGCGCGATAACCCACAGCGTCCAGTCCAGAAGGATGTGCTCAACTACGTCCACATTGGCCAGTACCAACGCCTCTGGAAGTTCGGCGACTGCGTCATAGCCTAGTCCATCCTCTCGGACAAATGTGAGGCCAGAGCGAGTGGCAGCCATGCAGAGCAGCAGGTGAAGCTCGTTGAGCGTGATGCTCGCTGAGTGGCGGCGAAGGATCAGCGCCACTAGGTGGTACCCAGAGAGGCGCCCCATATCTACATGGTTGCTTGGGTTACTGGCAAGGACCATCTTGAGCAACGATAGCGTCACTTGGAGCTGTGGCCCGCTGTCTGCAACCTCCAGGAGGGCGAGGACGACAGCGATGCCGCCCACCTTGTGCAGGCCATTAGCCAGGCTGCATGGAGTGCATATCTGGATGTCCCCAAATAGACGTGCCAGCCTAGGCAGTCCTGCAATACAACCACGCCGTAGCCTCAGGTTGGCAGTCTCAGTTATGCATCTCTGGTCGACATCTATGATTTGAGGTTTATATTCAAAGAAAATGTCAAAAGCAGTTCTTCTACCCAACTGGTTTGGGTTCTGAGCAGTTAGGCTAGCAGGAGCTCAAGAAAATTCTTCGCCTTGCCTCCGATAGGAGAAGCAGCTGCAGACATTGGATCAACGAGGTTGACCATGCTGCGAACCGCAGATGTTGGACCAAGTTCGCCGTGAGTGCCATCAAATGCAAAAATCATGTGCTGCTGTGACAGCTGCGACAGCCCTGCCGAGATAAGCTCCACAGTCCACACAACCGAGCTGGTGTCGTCATTACTGCTGCGTTTCACTCCAACAGTTTGCAAGCCCTCCAAGGTCGTCAGAGAAGCCACGGAGCAGGCAAGAAGTGGCACTTGCAGATGCAAGTTTGGGTCCTGGAAGGTCCCACGATAGCCAATGCCCAGCACATGCAGGAAGTAGACCGCCAGGGGAGAAAGGACATCCTCGAAGAGATGGCATGGCCCCAGCTGCCACAACAGAGCATGGACAGCTCGCGCATGGAGCGGCGTGCCCAACGTGACTTCCTGCTGGACGCCTTTGCTACGTGCCGCTGAGTGGCCGCCAGCAGCATAGAGGAGCTTCCCAGTCTGGCGGAGGCACCCGTCAAGGTAGAGGGACGCATGCGACGGCTGGAAGAGGCCCGAGAGCGCGCCTGGGCGGGTGTGAACGACCACAATATGGTGCCACACTCCCCGGCCCAGGGGCGCTGTTGAAAACGCCAATTGGTGGCCAGGGCCGGATCCAGTAGACAGAGTGATGACGCCATCCTCGTCCAGACTGGCTTCGACGCACAGACTCCCCTCTTCGTCTCCCTCAGGTCCAATGGAGAATAGATTCAGCTTGCCATGTTCCTTGGCCTCTTTGGAAGATGGCGGGCCCTGTACGCGCAGCCAACATGCAAAGGAGTAGCCACCAGAAGGAGGCCAAGCCCGTTCTCCCAGAGACGTGCGCACGCAGGCAAAGCCATAGCGCTCCATGTCCAACTCCACAAAGGAGGTCAACTTGCAGCCATTGAAAACCATCTGCTCAAGCATTCTTGAGATGCGTAGCACGGTTGCTGAAGCTGGTGAGGTGGAGCTCCCCCGCACTAGCTGGAACAGAGTGCGCAGCTCCTGCGCAGATAACCTGTTCACAGCACGCGGTAGCTTCCAGCATTGTTGGCCACATATTTGAACTCATGCCCATTTTGACACTTGTGCAAGAGAAAAGGAGGTAGCTTGCAAAAGCCATGATACGGAGCTCCAACAAAAGGCTGAGAACAGACCTGTAACTGCCGAGCACCTCTGTTGTGCTCAGAACCAGCGAGCACAATGGACTCGTCGGGCCAAAGGTCGTATCCGTTAGCAGGGGCTTGGCAATGTCCAGCAAAAGGGCGATGCAGCCTGCAAGGCAAAGCTGCTTCAGGAAACAGACAGAAGCTGAACTTCCTTCACATTTGCTTTATTCTGAGCAAGAGTACTAGAGCTACACTCACCAACAGATGTGAGAGCTTCCTGGTTCCGGGATCCTGCGCGAGCAAGTTGGTCCAACTTGACAAGCACCTGCAGCTGCAGAGGTCCACTGAATGCACGCAGCGATTGCAGCAGTAGGCGCACAGCCACTGGATTGTGCACTTGTGCCTGCTGGCCAAACTCCTCTTCTGGCAACCGCAGATTGTTGTGGTTACCTTGGCGCAACATTTCCAAGTACTGAGCTGCCTTGGAGCCCTTGTCAAAGCTTGGCCTAGGTTCCCTGTGATCGGGAAGCCTGTCTGCAGACGCAGCAGGATTGCGCACGTGCTCCAGCGCAACGTCCAGGAAGAGACCTGTTACTTGCTCCTCCCAGGCTAAGCATAACAGCCTGGTTGCAGCAAGAGCAACGTGCACATCGTCCACTGACAACACCTTTGCTAGGGCTGACCGATTTTGGGGATGATCCTTCACTGCAGTTCCCACAGTGCTCATGACTGCATCAAGCGCCTCCATGTGGCTGCCTGGAGGTGCCGCGTGCTCTTCTGGTCGCCAGCCGGACTCGAGCTCCTTCTCCAACTTTGACATGGTCGAAAGCTTGTTAAGGGAGCTCAACTTCGGAGGGTCTGGAGGGTGTAGCGAGGAGTCACTTGTCTGCTCGTAACCCAGACCACCAGCAGACGCAGCTCGCAGGACAGGGGAGCGGCCAGGCGGCTGCTTTTGCGCAGCGTCCTTGAGGCACTGGAGAATGGAGGAAGGCAAGGAGAAGCCGTCTGTGTCACTGAACGTGTCCTTGGCTGCAGGACTTGCTGCCATCACATTGTTCAACGCCCACATGACCTCCGTGCGCGCATCAATGGAGAGCTTCCAGGCATCCGAAGCCCCGGCTGTCACAAAGCCCCTCCTGGTTGCCTGCACGAGCAGCCCCATCTCCCGCTGATCTTCCTGCTGAACATCCTCAATCATGAGGCAGGACATCACACGAAGCGCCCAGGACCGGTGGAGGGTGGACGCAAGAAGGGGCATGAGCGCGGCTGGCCCCCCGCCCATCCGAAATGCTGCCTGGTTGCTGGAGCTCCGGCTGAGCAGCCGCAAGAGGCAGTCCCATGCAAGCTGCCTTGTGGAAGGCTCGGCAAAAAGCAGGTGAATCTCTGCAGCTGCTGTGCCTCTGTCTCCATCATCGGCACGATCCTTACTGTCAACCTTGAGAGGCGGCTGTGGAGGATAGGGCAATGTTGTTGGTGGAGTCGGCCTGGGTGCAGCAACCTTTGTGTGAGTGGCTGTCCTGGCCTTTGGTGGACGCACTTGCTGCAGGTCGTTCAGCAGCACCTCCAGCAAGCCTGCCTGTAACACAAATCAATTAATTTGTCACAAATTCTGACAGGAAAAGCAACATGCCGTGCGCAATGAGACTCCGAGCTGAACAATACCGAAGCATTGTGAATCAAACTTCTAGTGTCAAGGACTTACTACTGCAGAGAGACCTCCACTGTGTCGGTCAGCCACTGACCTCACGGAGGACGTCCCTGTACTTGATATCATATGCGAGGAGCTTGAGGAAAAAGGACAGCAGATTCTGGCCGAGGGGCGGCACAGATGGCTTCTGCAGGGTGACGCACAGCGCCAGCAGCTCCTGGTCCGGGATTACATTGAGCACGGTCACCGCGTACTCAAGCACCTGCATGCTGTGCCACAAGTCAGCGACTGCATCACCCCCTTGCTCTCTGTTGTGCTCACTGTCTAGAGTACATTGCTTTGGGGCTTCACGCAATAATCTGAAGCAGCTGACTTGACTGGAGCACACCTTCTATAGATTGTTGATCGGCAAGAGTGTGACCTTAAGAAGACGGGTCTGGAGCATGGCGCTCGAGTTGGCGAGCTTGAGGGAGAAGGTTGGCAGCATGCGCAAGCTCTGGATGATGCTGAAGTTGTTCGGGTGGGAGGCTACTAGGGTGTGCAAGCGGTCGAGAATCTCCAGCTGGAGCACGCTCTGCTGTGTCTCCAGATATACTTCCTGCCAGCCATGACTTCCACACTGTCACAATTCCTCGATTGCACATGTATACTTGAGGAACTCATAGAGCTGCCAATGCTTGATAAGGACACGGCTGACTGACCTGCAGTATTGTGAGGACTTCCGTGTCCACGATCTCAGCTGAGTGCACCAACAGTTTCGCGTTGCCTTTGTCAGCAACATCAACTGAGATCGGAGGACTCAGGGAGCCTGCCCGAGCAGAGCCCCATCGCCCTGTCGCCTTGCCCACTTTTAGAGGACGCAGCTGCAAGCAACGGCGGCCGCACTTGTAAGGCTCGCTATGTAAGTAGTGCCTCAACTCAGCATAGATCACTCATTGATTGTGACGGCCTGTTGTTGCATAAGAAAGGCGTATGCCTGCTGAAGTCACAAGAGTGTGTGCCATTGACTGGCCACATGCTGCACAGATAGAATGCAAGCTGCCAAATAGCACTGACTGTACCTGCGAAAGCTCCACAATAAGGTCCAGAAGTTGCAACATATGCTGGGAAGCTGCCTCGCTGTGCAGACTGTCCCCTCTGCTCGAGGTGCTGGTATCCGGACTAGGAGAGAGGGAATCCGCGCTCCAAGCAGCCAGGCTCCCGACTCGCTCCAATTGCTTGGTCACTGCCACAGGCTGAGGAGACTCCATGGGTACTTCGTGTGAGAGGCGCATGAGAAGCTGACCCAGCCAGAAGTAGCCGCCTCCATCGCGGATCTGGTCTTTCAACTGGCTAGCTCCTGCATCTGCACACGACAAGCCTGCCAAGTCAGAGAAGCGCGGAGTGAGTGGCATGAGTGGGGGCAGAAGAGCATGCCTAAGACATGCTTACCTGGCTGGAAGGAGTTGCGAATGCATTCCACAAGAAGAGCTACTAGATGGACAGCTGAAGCTGCGCTACTGCGCCTCACATCGTAGGCCTGTATACTGTGGAGAAGGATTGTCACCTGCACAGCTAGAGAACGAAAGACAAGGTGATGCACCACAGTGCATGCAGGAAGCATGTTCTTGAGAGAAAGGATGCAACAAAAGTTCTGCTCGATCCAAGACGTCCTGCCAAGCATCTGCTCCTGCCTATACTGCAGAGCGTACTCTAAGTGTAGCTTCAGGAACGTTATTTCCAGGGAGTCAGACTACCGTACCAATTTGTGCTTCTGAATGTAGATACTAATTCCTCCATGGTCAGATTCCAGCACTTGCAGGAGTACCTGTTGTCGAGCAGAGTCAAGACAAGTAGAGTCAAGACAAGGTAAGATTAGCTGCTTCCAAGAATAGTAGTCTAACCTGCATTGAAGGTGGCATTGCAGCATCTTGATAATCTCTTAATCTGACCTCAGAAGCGTGCCGCTGCAGCTGAATACGCTGTTCGATTCCTTTTCCCGTGCAGGGTTCAGGGACTTCGTCAGCGCCGGTAGCTCGGTTGTCTTCCGCAGCTGCCATGGAAAATAGCTGCTTTAAAGAGTCATCCTCTGCCAGGCTCGATGCAGCTCCCGCATGCTGCGCAAGCACCCGCATGATGTAGACTACAGTGTCCTCAACCTACACCAGTAAGCGAAGGTGTGTTAGCATCCTGCTAAGTCTGTCTCGGAAAAGACGAATAGTACGAGAAAGTAACAGAACATGTAGCTCGAAGCTCACAAGTTGATGTCGTCGGCGGGCATCAATGTCGGCCCAGTCATCATCGAAAGCTGCGGACGGGGCAGGCTCCTCTCTTGGATCTGCTTCGCTGGCCGGTATGCCTACTCCTATGTGACCATCGCCTCCAGCATCAGTGTCATGAGTATCCTCCTTTCCTCTTGTGCGCAGGCTCCGAGGCTTGGTTCCAATGTCAAGCTGCGCAACATCAACGCCCTCCTGGCCTTGGGCAGAGAGCCTTTCCTGTGCTGTCGGCAGTAGGGATGGTGCATCCACCAATACTGCGCTAGCTTCTGGTGCCAGTATGGGCCGGCAGGAGCCCCTCCTTAAGCACAGATGGCCCAGCACTTTCACCAGGCAGGGGAGAAGTCCCGCATCGAGCAATGGCTGCACGTCAAGGGGCTGCGCAGAGACCAGCTCACACCAGCCACAGATGTGTCCTCAGTGCTCAATCATGCATAAGAAGAACTTGCCACACTCACAAAGACAAAGAGCCGCTGCAGCGGAAATTGTGAGTGGCTGTGTATGATGCATGTGCACTCGCGCTTGGTGGGTGAGCCATCTGAGATGGAGAGAGGGGCTTTCTAAGTGCTCTACCGGGGTGGCCAAGTACTCGACTGCAGCCAGCACTGCAGCTCCAGAACCTGAACCAGCCTGTGACCAGGGCCAGTCAGCGCATCCTGCTTGTGTCAGTGTGAGCCCAATAGCTTACGAAGCCTCAAGACTGCTGGTACTGCACATGAATGAAGTTGATCGTTCCTCAAAGACCCAATGCAGGAACTTCATGGCCATTCAATCGAGAGATCCAAGAATATTGGGCTCCCAAGGATATTGGGCTCCTCTCTGCTTGCCACACGTAATGGGAAAGGACCATCTGAGATGGAGTACCTCGGGACCATGGGAGAGGAGGACCAGGAGATCATCTCCGACAGTGCCGCTGGGAGCACTGACAGCGACCTTGTTGACAGCCTGGACAAATTGCTTGGCAGCAACAAACGCAAACGCCCGCACGTCGACCAGAAGTCTGGCCAGAAGACAACACAGGCGTTGACTTTAGAAGGAGATTAGAAGAGCCCAGGGTGACTGCTTCAGTTGGTGTAAGTAGCACAGGCAAGCTTCCCAGTCCTTGTGCTGCAGTCCCCATCTAATACTCTTGCCAGGTTGTCCTCTGCAGCGCTAAGTACAACGCCACCAGTACATTCCGCGCCTAGCATCCGGCTAAGTGGTCAACCACGAAGTGGCCATGACTGCATGCAGGCACGGTTTGAAGCTGGTGGCAGGGACTGCATTTGGCAGAGCAAACGACTGCCTTTCTGCCGAGCTCGCAGCTGTGCTGCCAGCTACCACAGCAAGGGGCTGCACTCTGCAAGTACTGCAAGGGGTCACACGTGCTGCTACCATCTCCAGTGGCACAAAGGAAGTAAGGTTAAAGGCTACAGAAGTGACGCGGCGGCTGACCCCTGGATGCGCTCTGCCACATTGCTGCAGCCTCGGAGCAGCCTGCCGAAGATGACAAGTGCTTCCTGGAGCCGGTTGTCCTTGACCTGCGTCAGCAAGACTCAGGCTTCGTCAGGCTTGGCCCAGCATAAACAGTAGCACCTATCCCGCGTTCACCTGACTGTCGCCCGCTGCGAGAGCTCTCCTAAGGTTACCACTGCGTTCAGAGTGTGACCCTGCCAACCACATTGCTAGCTGCAGTCTTCTCTTTGACAGTGCAAAGCCCCGCCGGCATTACCCCGTGACAATGCCTTCCTCCAGGAGCTGCAGCCTGCAGCATTGCTCCCTGCTGCATGGCCTCCACCTTACACCGACGGAGCTTGGGATATTGCACAGAAAATCCCTAAAAGTGGAATCACTACCTAGAACTTAAGGATCGCCGGAAGTTGGCTGGCAGACCTTGTCGGAATGTGCGAGGCGGAACTCCTCCCAGAGCTCCCGAAAGTCCTGAACGGCCTGTCTGTCTCTGCGAGCTCGCCGCACAGCACCAACAGTGGAGCTTGCCTTGTCAGAGCTTGCGCCATCATTCTCAGGGCCGCTGAGCCCTGTCGTGCATTCTACACGCGCGATCGAGCATTCAGCTCTCGTTTCCTTGGCCCGAGACTGCTGCGCCCGGGCAATTGAGCAGCGGATCGCAGGCAGCGCAGTTGCCACATTCTGCCAGGGGCAGAGGCAGGGATGGCAGTTCTTGCGCAGCTTGCGGGGCCGCCAACGAGAGATCGCACGTTAGGCGGCAAGCGCCGCCAGCTCTCAGGGTGACGCCGTGGGGCCATCTCACTCTGGCGAGTCCGGCGGCGACGAGGAAGGCGGCGGCGGCGAGCCGGCAACGGCGGCGCTGGTCGCCGGCGCGGCGCCCGCGACCTTGTCCACCAGGCGCGTCACCCAGCGCTGCATGGCGGCGGCGCGGCGCGGCTCCGCGCATGGCCGCGCGCCCCACCGCTGCCACCGCCGCGGCGGCGATTACCCGGCGGCGGCCATGGCGGGCGGGGCGCGGCGCGCCGGGACGGGTGGTGTTAGGTGGGGGCCATGTTGCTGCAAGAGCAGAAGGAGAATGTGGCTGCTGATATATTAATGTTTTGGATATTAAATGTCATTCTGCTGCAGGCGGCCCGCTTGCCCGGCCCCGTCTGCCCACCGCCGGTCGTACCTCTGCAACGGCGCCGCCCGTTCTCAGCGAACGGCCATTAGCACGGCCGCCGCTTGCGTCCGCGTCCTCGTCCTCGTTCCCCGTTCATGTTGCGATCCTTTGCCGTTTACATGTGAAGTATGGGCTGGCCACTCACAGCCATCGCCCTCTCCTGGAAGCCTCTTCTTTCTCGCATGAAGAGTACACTAGATCGGCTAGCCTTTTTTCATGTCATGCCATCCTTAAGAACGTGGCGCTTCCAAAGGGGACGAGGGCTGTGAACCGCCAGCCAAAAACAAACCTGAAAAGATCCAAACGGGCCGGAGGACGCCTCCCGAAAGCTTCCCCTGTGGGATACTTACTTAGTGACCTCTAATTAGGAGCCGCAATTCAGAATTATCCTCAGTTGGCGAGCCCTTCTCTCAATTCAGAAAGACTAGCCGCCAGGAAGAAGAAAGACTCATCCAGGAGAGGCCCGATGGCTGTAATTGGCCAGCCCAGGAAAGAAGTGACAGTTCGGAAGGTCAGAAACTTTGTTGAAGCACAAAGCGACTCAAGTGGTCACTGGGTGACGGAAAGCAATCGCCTTGACGAAAAGCAGAGGCTGCAGCGAGAGCATGGCCAGCACGCAGATGCAAGGCGTGGGCCATGGATTGCTGGAGGATAGACAGACTGGGAGACACCTGCGCTAGCAAGCCAGCGGCATTGGAGTCGGCCTGCTCGCCCCGCCTGCGGGACACAGCGCGTCGCGCAAGCCGGGCCAACAGGTTTAGCCACTGACATCCGAAAGCCCTGTGCACATCAACTAACAGTGGGACGATTCAAACCCTTCCAGGTGGTCCACGTACTTAGCCGCTTTGCCACCAGAGGCGTTTGCTGCTGCNGCCGAGGCCGCCGCCAAGGCGCCGGCCGCTGGCGGCGGCCCCCAGCTCCCGGCCGAGGACCCCCTGGCGTCGCCAGTGGCCAACAGCCGCGAGCCTGCCGTGAAGGAGCGGCCATGGCCCGCCAAGCCTGCCGCTGCCATGGCCAGCAGCAGGCCAGCTGCCGCTGCTCCGGCGGCCGGCGGTCTTGGGAAGCGGCCGACTGGCCCACCACTGAGGCCCCCGCCTGTTAAGGACGCGAAGCCTGCGGCGGTGGCGGCGAAGGCGGTGCCGAGTGGCGCTCCCAAGGCCGCGGCGCCGAGGGATGTGCCCAAGACCGGGAATGCCACGCGGGACAAGACGCGGGAGCTCTTTGCGGAGGCCCTGCTGATGACGCTCAAGGAGGCGTCGGGCGAGACCCTGACGAGGGTATGCAGCCTCTGTCACTCCTTAAATGAAGTCATGACAAGCACCACATGACTTCTACTGGCTCTGCAATCGCCTTCTTCCACTGATCAGTGGCCCTGTCCCTTACTGGTAATCTTGCAGATTCACAGCCGCTCTTAGAGATGTGTGCAGTGCAGTCGCAGTGCATGGCTTTGTGTTCATGGTCTTGAGCCCTCTCCCCTGCTCGGTCGCGCAGGCCAGTGGTTGCAGCCCGCTTGGCGTCGCTGCTGCGGTGGAAGCAGAGATGTTCCGCCTCTTTGGGGGCAGCAAGGACCTCAAGGAGTACAAGGCCAAGTACCGGAGCATCTCGTACAACCTCAAGGTGCCATTCTCCCTCTCTGTAGTGCCACTTTTGCTGTGGGCACGCCCTTGGCATAGCGCTGAGCTTTTGCGTCGCCCTTGCGCACTTGTCTTGTAGATTGCCAGACATGGTGGATGGCCTCCCCTTTCAAACATCAGAGTCTCAAGTCAAGACTTTCACGTCACGGGACTGCTTCTGAATACGCATCTGGCTTACCCCTGCTTGGCGCTGTCCACAGGACCCGAAGAACCCCGACCTGCGGCGCAAGGTACTCATGGGTGAGGTCTCGCCGAGCGGCCTGATGGGGCTGACATCGGAGGAGATGGCGAGCGACGAGCGGCAGCGCGAAAACCGGGCCATCAAGGAGAAGGCATTGTTCGAGTGTGAGCGTGGCCTGAAGCAGGTGTGCATAGCCATTGCCTCCAGTTCACTAACAAGCTTCAGCAGCCAAGTGCATCTTTGTTGTTGCTGCACCTAATGCTTGTCTTGGTATACTATTGGGGCTGGTGAGGCTGAGCCATGAGGCTGGTAATGAAGCTCTGATCAGGCACTATCATAGTGGATGGCTTGTAGACGTTGGCGACTAAGGTGATCATAGTCTCTGCTACTCGACTTGGATCAGGTGGCCAGCACGGACCAGTTCAAGTGCGGCAAGTGCGGCAAGCGGGAGGCGACCTTCTACCAGCTGCAAACCAGGAGTGCGGACGAGCCCATGACCACGTTTGTCACCTGCATCGCCTGCAACAATCACTGGAAGTTCTGCTGAGGTGCTGTGGTGCTGTAATGCTAAATAAAGCCACCTCGTTGCATTTACCATGCATAATGAGGGTCAGGTTAGACCAAGTTATGCCCAGGCCTTGCGAGAGGCAGGGAATGGTTGCTGCTCGTTGCCGCCAATGTTCAGCATATGTCCATGGTCTGAAGATGAGGGTGCACATCTCGCATGTGCCCTGCTCACCATGGTCAACCAGGCAAATGGGAATGGCCGTATGGCCCCCTAGACTCGCATAGCAGAGTTTGGGCTGGGCCTCGGCCAGTAGTCAATAGTCTTGAAAGACGGCTGAGAAGGTGCCGTCTGACAGCAAATAACAGTTAGAGGGTGCAAGCCTTGTAGGATACATTGAGTTGCAGTGCACGTCTCTCAAGCCCCTGTAATAGATCTGGGGGCACTATGATCACTGCTAGAGGACAGCAAGACACCTGACAACCTTTTTGATTCCATGATAATTGCAATGTCGGAATGTGTAGCTACACTCTGTCTCGAGCTCTGTGCTTGGCTGGTACCACTACATAGCATCATAAGGGAGCTCCAACAAGCTTGTGTGCCAGCACTTAATCATTGATACTAAACAAGGGCCAATGGTGAGAGTCTTCAGTCTTCTAAGTGGCGTGATTGTATGTCCGTCTAATAATTGCCTGCGACTAGCTTTCCAACACATTGCCAAATTAGACAGCCAGCACTGCCACACTCGTGCTGGGGAGGAGGTACCAATTGTGCTACTTCAAGTGCTGCTACCGCTGTAGTCTTCCAGGTGCGCAACTCTGACCAGTCAGCTCTCGGAGAAGGAGGCAAAGGGAACCGCTTGAGCCAGGCACCAACTTGACTGAGAGGTGCTGTGGAGGCTAGTGGCGGTCGGGCCAAGTAAAGTAGCTCTAATGGCAAGCAGGCCCCAGTCTTCAGGTATCAGTCAAAGTTGCCCGCTACGTGAGGCCCTTGATGCCTGGGAAGGATGGTCGGATCGCCAGGAGGGGCTCGCCAAAGCCAACAGCGTCTGCGGGTGCATCGCATGTCAAGTTGGTTACGAAAGTCGGCCTGGGGGGTTGCCTTTTGAACCACCTTGTCACAGCGACTCCAGAAGCAATGCATTCAGATGCGTGGGCGTCTCACTCACCTCCATCCTCAAACATAAACTTGACCACTTCACCAGCATGCTCGGACTGGACAAGGCAGTTCATATGATACTCAGCAAGACCGGCAGGACGTTAAGATAGAGCCAAGGAGTGCTAGCTAAGACAAGCATGTCAGAAGATGTTAATTAGAAGTGACATGAAGAATGTCCGGAGCAAGTAGTAAGCAATGGCATTGTTTCAGTCACTTGATTGCTTCAGTACAAAGGACATGGTTAGGTTCATAGCAGGTAGAATGGAAGGGCCATGCACTCTGGCGTCTGCCTGTACCTCGATAGCAAGGCTCGTGCCCAGCTGCTCAATGTAGCAGACAACGGCGCCGACCTTCACGACCTGGCCCTGCCAACAGCGTGCGGATGCGTTTCAGTAACACCATTGAGTTGAGTTGATAGGAAGCGCCCTCGCAAGTGCAAAACCCCACCAGACCAAAGAGGATGCATCTTCGCATCTGCAGAGCCTCCCATCTCCAGCTGCAGAGTAGGACGAGATGCATATGATTGACAAGCCAGCCGTCTGCATTCGTCTGTACAGTGTGCCTCTGGCTGGACAGACGGACCTCATTGGCCATGGAGCGCCCGCGCTTGCCCTTGTAAAATCGCCCTCGCCGGAACACGCCAACCTGCAGTGACCCCAATTCCTGCAGTTAAGGAGCATCTGAAGAGGAAATGCCTCAATCGGCATATGCTTGGGCATTGAGGAGCACGAGACAAGTGCAAGGAGGCAATGGCAGAGCGCTTGGTGCTGCAGGCCCTCAGCAGTGCTCGAGCTCCGCTGCCCGAGCAGAGTGGCCAGCGGCGGTGCTCTCAAGCTTGCAGCTGCTGCGGCAATGCAACAGCAGCAGGCCAAATGCAACGGCGCCCAGTGAAGGCAATCGGCTGCTGAGTATCTCACAGTGGGCGCCGCTCACCTTGGGCGACGAGACGTACAGGAGGCCCTCGTCGGCCGCGTCCTCGTCGTCGTCCTCGTACTGGTCCGGCTTCCCACCGACGGCCGCGGCGGCGGCCGACGAGGGCGGCGGGCGCGCGGGGATGGCCTCGCTCATGGGCACTCCGAGCACGGGCAGCGCCGTCAAGGCGGCGCTGGCCGCCGCCGCCCGGCCGTGTTTCCCCACATCCCGCGTCACGTGCAGCTTGAAGCCGCCGACCTGCGGCAGCGGCAGCGGCGGCAGTGGCCGTGAGACCGCATCCTGGGCCAATGTGCCTCCCGAGAGAGCGGTCATTCCGGGTATCCACGAGACGATCCAAAGGCCGTCACGATTGCCATCAGGCAATGGTGACGGCGGCCGCCACCCAGCTGAGAACGTCGACTGGCGCTGCTCCTCCAGTTGGGGGGGCCAGACCTTGAGCTCCAGCTCCGCCACGCTGGTCTCGTCGCAGAGCTCCATGAGCAGCGACTGGATCTGCGGCGGCGGCAGCGCGGCGAGACGGGAGCGTCAAGCCCCGTTAGAGAGAAGAGCCCGGAAAAGCTGGGGACCGAGGTCTGCCGGACTCGAACTCGGGTCGCTCGACGGCGAGACGGCTTCGCCCGCCGCCGCCGCGCCGCAAGCGCACCTCGAAGGCGTTGGGGATGAGCGGGCTGTCCTCGAACTCCGCCTCCGCCGAGCCAGCCGCCAGGCCCGCCGCCGCCTCGCCGCCGGGCGCCTCATTGTGCTTGGCCGCGACGNGCGCCCACGGCGGCGGCGGCGGCGGCGCCGGCGGCGGCGGCCATGGCTCTGGCGAGCTCCGGAGCTTGCTGGGGAGGGCCCCGGAGGAGACAGCAGCGGGGCCTGGGGTTTCATTCCCACTAGGGCTCGCCGTGCCGACGTGGCAGCCCGGCCGGCCGAGAGCCCGCCACGCTGGCAGCCCCCGCTGCGTCGGGGCGGCTGAGCGAAGATGGCGCCCATCGTGCGGCCGCCGCAGCAACTGTCCCCCGCGGTTCGGACGCCGTTTCGGCCGTCGATGACGGAGAACTGGGCGGCGTGGATCGGCGAGATCCGGCCAATCGGACGGCTGCGAGGCAGGGGGTGGAGGGTTGAGGGGGGCCCCGGGGGGGCTGCCAAAAATTGCGGCGCGGGGAAGGCCAGAGTAGGGCCCGGAGCCCCCGCCCGCGGTGTGGTTGTGTTCACTGGCGGGGTGTCAGCACGGCGAGCCGTCCCATGGCGGTCATTAGCTCGTCGACCTTCATCCCTCCGATAAGACGAGTCAAAACTTGGCGTCAACGCGGAGCTCGCTTATGACGGACCGGGGCCCCCGGCTGCCATCTGCCCGCGAAGATGGGATAAAGCCCAGCGGGCAGGTAACCTCACCACACCTTCTGCTGATGTCCGGCCTGCTTTCACCGCCAAAACGTGGCTGTTTCGCTCGTGCCTAAGACGTGCTCCAGTGGCAACGAATGACACTGTGCCACCCTTGCCTTGGCAAAGCGAGCTGCCTGGCTTCAACGCCGCCGGGTCGCTTGCCGAGGTATTCTGCATGCAGCTCTCCATCTCCTTTTGACAATCGCAGGCTCATGCAGTGCACTTGCGGGCAGGCCGCGCTTTGGCTGCTCCTTCTGGATCGTCGGGGTGACTTTTTTCCAGATGCAAATCTCTCCGGCTTGCTACTGCTGAGTTGGGGTCACTAAGCTCCTACTTGCTGTCATCACTTGCATAGCTGTGTGGTTATAGCCCTCCGGCCCTTTTGAACCCTCTTCATTCTTCTCTCTGGGCTGGCCAAACACAGCCATCGCCCTCTATTGGAGATTCTCTCTCTTTTCTGGGCTGGCTTTCCACAGCCCTCGTCGCCTTCAGAAGAGCTAACCACTGATTCCTTGGCTGCCCGCCCCGCCGCCCTCTTTTGCAAGCCGTGCTGTAGCTGCAACCTCTGGATTTTGTCAAGGGAACTGCTTTCCGGCCGCTAGTCTTTCTAACTTGCGGCTGCTAACGAGAGGTTACTGAAGCGATGACCCTACATGGTACTTGCTTGCTTGTATCTTTCAGCGCTTCTCGGCCTCTTTGAACCTGGTCAACGCGTTCGGGTCGGGCTGGCTTTTCACAGCCCTGGCCCTCTGCCAGCCACTCTTCTCTATGGGCGAGCACTTTCTTCTTGGGAAGATCGTATTTCCTCTTCATCAAGGATGCATTCTGGTTGCACAACCTGCGCCACGTGGCGCGTCGGCACGCCCCCTCGAGTTTCCGGTGTGCACTCGCCCTCACTCGGCCGGAGGGGGGGGGCCAGCCAGCCCCCCCCTGGTCACGGCTACGTGCACGGAGGTGCACGTAATCGAATCCGTGGCCCAATGCCGGCCGGCCTGGCCAGCCGGCGGCTGTGCAACGGTGGCGAACATCCCCCCCGGCGCGGCCTGCAGCTCCGCACGCCGCCATGGGCACCCCGCCCATGGCGGTTGCTTGCCACCGGCAGCTCCCACCTTCAAGCCGGCGCCTCATAAGGCGGCCGCCCGGCCAGGCTCGGCCTTCAGTCCACGCTGCCGGCAGCTCGCCCGCCTGCCAGCACTAGCTGCGGCCGCCGCCGCCGCTCTGTCTGCCTCCTCTTCTTCCCACGGCGTGCTGCACTCGGGGCCCTGCGAGCTGTCGCTGACGAGCTGCGCCTGCCCGCCGATCCCTCCGCCCATCTCTCTACACACGGCAAACGGCTGCTGAGCCCACTCGCAGTCGACCACGAAGACCATGGCCAGGGAGAAGCTCGTGGCTGTTGTGTCCGGCCGCTTCTGTCTCCTCCTCGTCCTCGGCGCCGCCTTTGCAGCTAAGGGAGCGCGCTCGCATTTGGAGCCCGCGACGGACTTGCGGCGCCTTAGGGTGGCCGGCAGACGCCTGGCGGCAGCAGGTCACCATGCTGGACGCGGCCACCACCCTCCGGGCATAGGCCATCACGTATTAGTCGCCACTGAGAAAGCCCTCCCGCCCGACATGATTACAACGATGACTCTGGGCGCACCCGCACCGGCTCCTAACGCGCGCGAAGCACCTGAGCTATTCGCCCTTCCACAAACGAGCTGGGCAGCGGACTTGCCTTCTACAATGCCTTTCGGAGGTGTTGTGCAGGCCTCCACCTCGCTAGCATTCTCCCCCAGGCATTAGGGAAATACTGCAACGTGATGTTGCTAAATTCTCTTGCGCACGTACCTCACCAAGTCACATGGCTGCTGACGGGAGCTTTGCTCTTGGCTGTTCATTCTTACCTGCTGGGCGAGCAGGTCCATGCATTTCAAATTGCAACGACACTACCTTGCAGTACTTTGGAGGTCCAGTGATGAGCAGACCCATCAAGGTCTATCTGCTGTGGTATGGGGCATGGTCGTTGAGTGAGACTACGTCGACAATCGAGTTTGTCAAGTCGATATCTTTCGTGAGTGACTCTCTCTCTGGGATTGCCATCATCGCTCTGACTAATTCTTGAATTGAGGTCCTGTGAGAGCAGTTGGCACAGAGCACGGTTGACCTCCTCAACAAACATTTGCCACAGTACATGCTGGCCGTCTAATCTGGATTGCTCAATACGCTTGTGCAGCCTCGTCCCCCCACTTACTACGGCTTTGACAACAGTACACCTAGTGTCAAGGAATGGTGGGCCATCGTGACCAGCCTTACTGACCAGGATGGTCAGCCTGTAACAGGAGATGTCAGAGTTGGAGGTGACTTATACAAGCCCACGTGCCTGACCGAAGCAACTCGAGACTGACTTACGTTCAATGGGTTGTCAACATGTACACATGGTGCACCAGCTGTCTTATAAGCCAGTCATAATTGATCGCAGGATTTGCTGGTCTAGGATATCAATTTGGCAGGGCACTTGACGCCAATGCTGAGAATCCCTCAGGTGCTCTTCAACCACCTGACTAAAGAAATACTCTCTACTTTGATGCCTGATCTGCCAATCAGCTCACGTTATGTGCAGTTGCTGATGCAAATACTTAGCTTTGAAAACGTGGAGTGACATACATTGGCATCCCTGATGTGGTGCTAGTACTCTGAGATCATACGCGATAATGGCATATTGTGAGGCTTGTTTGTAGCTGCCTTGTGCGGATGGTGTCCTTTATCTGTAGCAAAATCATCAATATTTCTATGATGTTGGCGTTGTCTTGGTTGTTACCCTCTAGACGTCAAAAGGGATGAGGATCCATGCTGCCTGAAGCACTAAGGCTTCTCCTTGTAAACAGGGAACGATATTGCAGGCCTGCTTCAGAAGTCCCTTGGCACCAGATTGCCCCTGGACAAGGATGGCATCTATTTTGTTCTTGTCAGCCCTGATGTGCTTGTGACTGACTTCTCCTACAGCAACTTTGGCTACCGTGCATCACTCCAGCTTCAAGGAACGGTAAGAACAGTCTGAATAGTTTGAATGCGCTATTTTTAACAATGAGACACCATGTAGCCTTTCAGATGATTGCAACACAAGTCAAAGTCGTTAAGGAGAAAGTGAGAAGAATGTGTCTTTCATTATGCAGGAAATTAAGTACATCTTCATGCAAAATCCACAATTCAGCCCGGGACCTAGTCCATTCTATCCCATGGCGTCCGGCCTTGACCAGTTCAATTACCACTTTCAACCTGATCAACCATACCCACCTGCAAGTGCTTCAAAGGGCATTGACGCTCTGATAGCTACTGTTGCTACATTCATGGCAGGCACGGCTTCTGATCCCGTTCAGCCCACGGTGAGCACTGCTTTTATATGTCACTCTCATCTGTAAATCTCACTCTAGCTGCGGAAAGCCTCGCTTGTCCGGATCTGCCAGTCCCTCAGTGCTGGACGCCTGACTTTATCAGTTGGCGGCTGTGGCAGGGTTGGGCAGGCCCAGCATCCGAAAATATGCTAGATATTGGTCAGACGACATGCTACTACTATGGTATCTTACAGAACACCAGCAAGGGCTACTACAACATGATCGGAGCTCATGGAAGCAAATTCATAGTAAGCTTTGACTTCGGTCGAACTCTACGTCATTGATATGCACCTTCACTGCTTACCTCGCTTTGCCTGTATCTTTTGTGCGGCCTTAGACAACAGGTTCCGCTCTGGTCACGTTTGACGTTTGCTTCAAAGCAAGAATTGTTACGACTGAGCCTGGCTCTTGTTGCAATGTCTGCATGCAGTTGCCGGAGATATACGACATCCGCACAGCTGACTGCGAGCTGCAGGTACACCCACCAATCCTATCAAGTTCCTTAGAATGGTTGCTCTTTATGAACTGCAGTTCTGAGAGGCGTCACTGCAAGAGCTGCCGCATCTTGGACAGTGCATGACGTGCTGCCAGGAGCTAAACCTTATCCACCAATTCCATTGCTGTTGCTACCCCAGGCCACTGGTCTCGGAAAATACGTTCCACCACCATATCCACCATTCGGTCCACAAGGATATGCCGACACCTCTGCACTCCCTGCTATGAGTTCCATGGCGCAACCACCAATGACGAACCTTGAACCATATACATATGGTGATGGCGATGTTCCTCCAGTGTACTTTGATCCCACTGTACCTCAGGCACCACTATTGCAAGCCCTTCGATATACAAAGAAGCACACGCAGTTTCTGTCGCTCTACATTGTAAGTAGCAGGAACTGCACCTCGTCAATTTCTGCTCCCTTGTGATGATGAGGAGCAAACATCGGCGTTACCGAGCATCGTTGTGCACAGGCCCTTTTCTACTGCTGGTACAAGCTTATGTTGACTTGCACATAGGTTGAGGCCCACAGCTGTATCTAATGCTTAGCTCTGTTTGTTCAGGAGACTGCTCTTGCAACTGCTGTTTTGCGATCGCCGTTGACGACTAAATACACGATATTTGCACCCAGGTGAAACATGTACTCGAGACTCCGATGAATTCATCAGTGATCGTACTTTTGTGGCTGGATTGATGATAGTCGAGTTTGCGTCTCGCTAGCACCGCAGAAGTTCCGCAGTCTATGTAAGAGGTACATCAATCTGCACTGCCACTCTTGTCTGACTGCTACTCCTTGCTGAGTGTGAATCTTGCCACCTGCAGCGACACAGCCCTCTTACCAGTCTACCCTCAGGCAGGCAAAAGCATCGACTTTGAGCGGACGTCCAATGGCTACGATGTCAATCGCATCGCATTGTACCAGACAATTGCCGGCTTTTACACTTACTCTGGCCTCATGACGTACCATCGTCCACGCGCCTTGTGCACCCTCAACCATCTGGTGAGCAGTCACGTACATGCATACAGTCATGTCTCTGGCCAAAGCAAATGGGATTGGCTTTTAGTGGGCCAATTCAAAGAGCTCGTACTAGATTCCTATAAACACGTTCATGCCCAAACCTAATTGTTGCTGTTTTCCGCTCCTACGTGCGGGAGAATGATCTCAAGCAAGCTTTTCCTCCCTCTCCACGGGTCTGTCGATGTGCAGAAGGAGGTCACAACAGTTTCCAGGCAGGGTGTTGTATACCTTCGGTCCGAAGACGGCACTGTGGCCATTATCGACCAGCCAAACATATACAACGATGGCCGAGTTGTGATTCATGGCATTAATCATTTCTTTGGAGCTGACAATCTGAAGTTGCATATACAATGACCAATTGCAAGCCTAGAAGCACAACTTCAGAAGCTTTTGTGACTCAAATGCTCCTGCCTTCGAGTATGAGTGGGACAACAATACAAGTCTTACGAGCCTCCAAATGCTGTAGCAGCCCATTTCACCATGACCCGGACAGCAAGTGAAGCTGCCTCCTCCGCAAGTAGATAATGAGCCAAGATCCGTTGTTGGAATGCTTGCAATTGCATAGATATCCACAATACGTTTAGGCAAAACCTTCTTCAGACTAGACAGAAATTGGTACAGCTTATGCGCTGCTGTATAGTACACGTGCACGCCTTCTAGCCAACACGACGTATTCTTTGTTCGTTCATCGCCTGGACAAACCCACTCTTCTCTTAGTCAGCTGCAATATGCTCCTCGTGAGATCGTAGTGGGCCGACTACCAGCAGATTACTTTGTACTTAACCTCACCCACATCCCCAGTGAAAGGTGTGACTTCAATGAGTGGGTGCATGCCGAGTCGAAGTGTTGGAACCTTCGCCCATCGGTTGAAAACAACAATGACCGGAAAACTCTTATGTGTCTTCTTATCTTATCTTATCTTCATCTGTGTCTCCTCACCAAGTCAATGTGGAAATTTCCCGGAACATGTCAGAGTAGATGGGCTACATACAATATAGACCCAAGTAATTGTCTAGTACTATTTTACCACAAGACTTGCCACTGGCCTAGCACTGAGGCCAGCGGCATCGTATGCTTTGCCGTACAGTACGCTGTCAACCTCCAGCATTAGATGGTTCACAGATTGCCGTGCAGATGTTGTCCAGTGAAGAATGCCCTGTGATTAGTCTTATTCAGTCAACAGTGAACAAACACGCCCAACTCCGAAAGCGAATGCAGACTTGTGCGCTTCTTAGATCACCTGCGACTATTGAGCCCCTCTCCTTGACAAGGTTCTCAAGCCAAACGAGAAAGATGAGCTGCTTGCTCTTGATAGTCAAGGCCACCTGTCACCTCCACTGAAGTCCCCTGACTTATAAAATTGATTCGTTTCCAAAATGATAAGACGGATATCGTCTCATTTTACGAATATGCATGTACATGCCTCATCTTTCAACCTGGCCCTGGCCTCAGAGAGTGCAGTGGGGGCTGCTGCAATGTCGCCAGCAGCCACTTCAGGCTAGTGGCTACGTTGACAGCTGCTGCCACAGGCTGGGTGTCAATAGCTGCAGGCTCACTTTTTCTCAACTGTCACGCCCTTCCAGAAGGCAACGTGATCCTTGATGTTCTTTGCCGCATCCTTGGGGGTCGGGTAGTACCATGCTGCGTCCTGCCAAGCAGGCAGCAACTGATGACACATGAGCGATTCCAGCGTACATACACTGAGCAATCTCTGAGCCCAGTATGTGCCACCAAGTTCTTTCAGACATCGCCGCAACTCACACATCTATCACAAAGAATGACTAGCAGTTGTGGAGAGGCTTCAACTTCTCGGTAACGACACCAAATCACACTAGCCCAATAAGCACGCCTCTGCTAAGACTGCTTGCTACAGACGAGGCTGCCGATTTAGCACAAGATTTCTACGGGGTCGAGGCACACGTCAGTAAGAGTATCTAGCCGCCATGCCACAGGTGACGCAAGACCAGTCTGTGCCCCCGACCCGCCAAGGAGGGGCGGCATTACGGCACCTTGTTCTGCTTGCCGTCGACCTCGATGGTGTAGTAGCTGGCTTCGCCCTTCCACCCGCAGGTCGTGTGCGTGGCGCTCGGCTTGAAGAACTCCTTCTTCAGCGAGTCTGCAGGCCGCCGTGCAAGTGACGCCCGGTCAGCTGGACACGGGCTTGCTCGCTACAACGGCAGCAGCGGCGCTCACTGCTTCCTCTAAAGCAGCGGGACCGGACCACAACCCACAATCACAATGACGACGGCGGGCGCTGGCAGCGAGCCCAGGAAGCCCAAGAGGCCCACAAAGCCCTGCCTGCGCGGGTCCAGCGCTGCCAGGAGCTGCGCCGGCAGCCTGGGGTGCCGCACCTGGTGGGAAGTAGACGTTGCCCTCGACGACCTCGAACTTGGGAGCGGCCGCCAGCACGGCGCCGTTCCAGATAGCCTCGGCCATGGCGGCGGCGGCAGGCGGCGGCGGCGGCGGCGGCGGGGCTGGCGGCGGCGGCGGCGACGGCAGTGGAGACAGCTGGTGTGAGCGACGAGCTGGAGTGCAGCGACAGATGGCTGGCTGCTCGTTCGCTCGCTTTGGCTTGGCCTCAGAGCAGCGTGGTATCTTTCTCTGTTACTTCACATCACTCGGCCCCGTTTGGAAGAAAGAAGAAGGCTCGCCCATTGAGGATAGGGGCTGGACAAGCCAGCCCCTTTAGAAGCAGCCCTTCCTTTGGAAGGGCTGCTTCTACTCGCTTCTGGAGCTATTCCACCCGCTAGCGAAGGAGGCGGGCCTTCTGGAAGAAGAAAGTGCTCGCCCATTGAGAATAGGGGCTGGAACAACCAGCCCGAAAAAGAATGAACAGAGTACGAGTCTGGAAGAAGTGGCTCTGAAGAAAGTGCTCGCCCATTGAGAATAGGGCCTGGAACAACCAGCCCGAAAAAGAATGAACGGAGTACGAGAAGGGGGCCAGGGGAAGCGCTAAGTAACAGAAACAAAGCTGCTACGAGACACTCAGTAACCCCTGAGGGCTGTGAGAAGCCAGCCAAAAAAGAAAATGACAAGGTTCGAAGGGCCAAACTACGAACAGCCAGCCCAAAAAAACTATGAAGGGGCCAAAAGCGCCATCTCGGAAGTGGTGGTGGTTCTGGAAGGCCCTCCCCTCTCTCTTTGATTCACAACCTCCTTTTAGGTACCTTAGATTAGGTCTCCGTATTATGTAGCATTGTTTAGTCTGCACTCGACTCTGCCTGAACAATGTATTGGCTTGAATTGGCCTCCCTTTCAATTCATGCGCCCCGCGCGCCTTCTCTCTTTTCCTCTCTTGGGACCGTTGGCCCCCCCCCCCCCCCGGGCCGCCGCCGCTGCCGCCGCCGGCGGCGCCGGCGGCGGC
>WELB01000177.1:33523-61817 GCA_009602725.1 Spirogloea muscicola | reverse complement strand
TGGAGCGGCATGACGCCGGAGTGCTCCGCTGCCACCGCGAAGCCAGCCTCCACCAGGATGCTGTGCATCGCGTCCCGGAGGCGGTCGTGGGCCGCCGTCCTCTCGCCGCCATGGGAACAGCGCAGGACGTGAGCAGCCAGCTCGCCAGGCTTGGCCCCTCGCTCGCCACACTGGCATTGACGCACGCCCTGGAGGCATGGAGGCGGCAGCCCCAGGAGCCGGTGGACGGCAGTGCGAAACACCTCATCTGGGAGGGTCAGGGCGTCAGTGATGGGGAGTGCCTGGAGCCACGCCGCTGCCCCCGGGGAGGAGGCCGAATGTAGTCTCGCGCGCCCGCGCAGGTCAGCCTCAGGAAGCTGCAGCACGGCGGTGGTGTAGGCGGCCAAGGGGGCCTCCCTCCCTCCCTCCCCCTCCCTCCCCGCTGCCGGTTGGGCTCACTTACCGGGCCCTCCCTGCGCGGCCCCCCATCTCCCCCCGGGTCAGCCCGACACCTGCCCCGGCTGCAACCGGGCCCATGTCTGCTGCACGACCCCGTGGCCCCCTGATTTCCGCTGCCACACCCTCTCCGCTGTCGGCGCGTCAGAATCCTGTCTGTGTGTTTTTGGCGCCTTCCGGCCCTTTGCACCTTGCTTTCTCGACTGGCTTTTCACATTGGGAGAGCCACTTCTTGTCACAAGGCCCCCTTCTTTCCTGTCGTGCGCCACGTTGGCCGCGTCCTCCACTACTTGTACTTTACTTTGGGCTGGCTATCACAGCCATTGCCGTACACTGAAAGGGCTGAATTCCAAGCTAAGAGAACGTGAGCTCTTCCGAAAGAAGAAAGCGCGGCCAGATTGACTGGGGCGGGGACTGTATCGGCCAGCCCAGAAAGAATGGACAAGTTCCAAAGGGCCGAACGGGCGCCAAAACCACACAGCTATGCAAGAGACCACGGCGAATTGGAGCTTAGTAGTAGAGTGAGCAGCCGCAAGTCGGAGTAACTTGCACCTGCCAAGCACGTTGGCTGTGTAAGCTGGAAGACCCAGCAGGTAGAAAGAGCTCTTCCAAAGTAAGAGAGATACTCTTCCAGTAGAAGGCGACGGCTGTATGGGCCAGCTGTAGGGCTGACCGTGAGAGGCCAGCCCAGGAAAGAAAAGAATGAGCTAGTAACGCTCAGGTACGGGGTTGGAACTGCTACACACCTAGGTTTCCGGCCCCTGCGGCCCTTGTTCAGTCTTTTGTGGGCTGGCTTTTCACAGCCCTCGCTGCCTCTGGAAGAGCTGCTTCAGCGGACCTTGTCGTTCGCATTTGCACTGGGCTTTCACAGCAATCGCTCGCTTTTGTGAAAAATCCCTACACAAGAATGCTGAGTACTACAAGTGCGTGTTCTGCTCTTCATGGTCATGCCGTTACCTCAGAGCAAGAGTTGTCAGATTCCTCGACTACTTGCTCACAAGTACAGATCGTTTCCTCTGCTACTCGTCACCTCTTCGACCTCGAGTCGCCACTCTCTAAGTTTGACAAATTTTGTATCAGTCGCATGCTCGCTGGCCTGTCGCAGCCAGTACCTTCTTGCCAGGGTTTTGCTAGACGATCATGCTGTGCTTTTCCAGCTAGCTTGAAGTTTTTTACAAGCCCGCTAACTTGTCTTACCTTGCAAACGTGGCTGGTCAACAACATCCTCTTCGGCTCTTGCCCATGTCACGCTCTTGCTGGCGCCTTGCCTCCTTCTGCGAGGTATCAGAGCGCAAGTCGACCTCTTGTTATTGTAAATCAGGGCCAAGGAATTTAGTACTGGGACAAAGATCATCTGTCTGGTGGCTGTTTAAGAATCTCTCACTTTCTGTGGACTGGCCATCTGACGCAACTCGTGATATCCCATGCTCTCCTTGAGCTGGACAAGCCCCATCTCTCTGGGCCAGAAGGCACTCCCCTGGCTGGCTATTGCTGACCAGATGCTGGGTGATAGAGATCCCACTCCAACATGCAAGATTCTCTTAAAAGGAGAAGACATGCATTGAGTCCATCCTTCCAAAAAGGGGTGGCTGAAGGGGTGTATGGGGGCCTCAAGAAGAGAAGACGAAAGAGTAACAGGTGTAGGAGAACTCTGAGATTAAGGCGCTCTTTGGAAGGGGGCGGTGGCTGCCCGCCGGAAGCGGCCAGTCGTTGTGATGGGCCCAGCTGAAAGAAACTCTCCAAAAGGCTGATGGACGTCAAAGAAGGGAGCGGCTGCAAACTCTTCAGTCAATTGGTGGCACGAACTGCATTGATCGGTAATACACGTGGGGGTCTTGTCAAGCAAGAAAAGCGAGAGAGGGGCTCTTCTTGTTGGGTACCTCATAGTAAGGGCTCTGGCAGCCGTAAGTGTGCTCCTGTATTTACCCCGTGTTGGCAACATTCTCGCCATTTTCAGGACAATGTTTGGCTAGTCCCTCGTCCCTCACAGCTCATAATCCGAGACAAACGCAGGTTGAGCACTGAAGCAGAACAGCAAGTTCTGCAGTGGCAGTCGCTCCGGCCGAAGCCTATTTCGCTCCAAGCGTGCTACGTGCCGCAATATCACCCCAAGATGTAGCATAATGCTCTGCAGGTAAACCCAAGGACTTTTCTGCTGCTGTGCTCAAATACTGCAGTAGGCTGCCTAATGAAATTGCACTGCCACAGAGCATAATGCACCAACAAAAGGATTCTGACAAAGGTTCGGCAGTAGATGTATTAAAGCTGTGCCTGGTCAACTAGGAACGTGATGTCACTGTACACAGTGCTTTACGCAGCCAGCCTTATGAGGAGCGCAAGGAAGCGACACTGGCTATGGTCGTCAGTCATGATGGACCTCTTCATGCTGGAGGTGTGTGGTGGACGAGTACTTGTGGCTGCGGCCCAGCACGGGTAAGCCTGCCCCTTTGTTGTAGCTGCTTATACTTCGTCGTTCCTTCCCTAGTATAAGCAAGCAGCTTTGTTGTGAGCTTCCGTGAACTGAAGGCTCCTGCAAAAGCTAACTGGCCCCACAACTGCCGCCACTTGGGCGAAGATTCCACTACAACGCAAAGAGCTACTCAATCAAGCACAGATTCAGCCAAACCCCCTTGCAGCCACGAGCTTGCCCAAGTGTACCGCCGAAACTGCGGTTCAGGGCTACTGCGACATTCAGACCACCGCTTTTTCTCCTCACGTTGGAACAGCTGGATAGTCCTGCCAGTCTCTCACGAAGAAAATGCGTGTATATTAAGAGATGGGGAGGCCATGTGTGGCCAAGTACAAAGGCAAGCACATTGGATCACGACGGCTGGCCCCTCCTTGCCCGAGCTTCACCAGCTCCTCCTACACCGCCGTTTCAGACCGCTCCTCCATCTAATTCTTGTGAACGCTGTTACACGTGATGCTCACACCCACTACCTGTTTTACCTGTTTTTCCTGGGCTGGCTTCTATTGGCGAGTCCTCCCGGCAGAGCGTGTCCGCTTTCAAGGAGCTTCATGCATCTTCTCCAACGCCGTGACGACTTCGCTTCGCCTAAGCGACGAGGCGCGCGGTGCGCATGGATAAAGGGTGGCCAAGATCAGCCGATGCACTGCTCAAGAAAGCGCCTTCATTTGGAAGAGCTGTCTCTTCCAGAGGCGGCGAAAACTGTGGAGGACCAGCAGAAGAAAGTGCTCGCCCTTAGAGAAGAGCGGCTGGCAAAGCCAGCCCCAAAAGAATGGACAATATCCAAAGCCAAAGATGAAAAAGATGCCGAGAAAGGACTACACTACAAAGCACAAGACGATGCAGAGGGAAATTCGGACGTGATGCTCAGTATCTGCGTGTGAGCAACAGCAAATCAGAATAACTCGAGGCAGGAAAAGCGGCACTCCTGAGGCAGCAGCCATAGCGCGGCCAGCGCGCCCACAATCAGGACCCTAGCCTCTCTGATTTGCGGCTGCTTAGCAGGGGTTACTGAGTGATTTGTAGCTGCTTTCTTTCTTTGTGTGCTTTGGTTTCTTAGCGCTTCCTCTGGCTTCCTCTGGCCCCCTTCTCGTTCTTTGTTCATTCTTTTTTGGGCTGGCTTGTCCAGCCCCTATCCTCAATGGGCGAGCCCTTTCTTCTGATGACAAGCTCGCCTTCGCTTAGAGCCACTTGACCCCACGGCGCAACGCGTGTCCGCAGAAGCAGATCGTTGCCGCCACCTCTGCCTCTGCCTCTGAGCGGGTCAATTTGCAGAGGGTGAGCCCCTCTCCTCAATGGGCGAGCCCTTTCTCTGTGGGCGAGCACTTTCTTCGATGTGATGTTACGCCAGATGTGCTTGCCGATGTACTTGGCCTTTGTGGCCTTCGTTTGTTTCGAACACATGAACACCTACCTTCTTCCTTCTCTGCTGCAGGGGTTCAGCTGGTCGCGGAGCACGTGGCGCGCCCGTGGACTCTCCGGCCTTGTGGCCGCGGGTGCGCTGCAACCGCCACGTGTTCTGCCACGCGGGCAGGATGCAGCTGAGCTTCGGAACCGTGGGGAAATGCGGGTCCCACTGGAAGGAGTGCTCTGGATGACCGTCCCGTTGGCAATTGACATCCATGGGGCACTGGGCGCTCGGTGGCTTGAGCTACTTAACCAGCTCGCCCGCCACGCAATCGCCCGTCGCTTCCATGGTGAACCGGTAGACTTTCCTGCAGCCGGGTCGCTGGCGCAAGTGTATCGCATGCGCTTGGCCGTCTCGCTGCAGAGGTCCATGGCCCGTGCGCTGCACCTTCGTGCCGGGAGAGCCCTCCTGCCTCGCTGCTGCCTCTGGCTCTGTCCAGGGGACCCACTTCCAGGACCCTAGCCTCTCTGATTTGCGGCTGCTTAGCAGGGGTTACTGAGTAATTTGTAGCTGCTTTCTTTCTTTGTGTGCTTTGGTTTCTTAGCGCTTCCTCTGGCTTCCTCTGGCCCCCTTCTCGTTCTTTGTTCATTCTTTTTTGGGCTGGCTTGTCCAGCCCCTATCCTCGATGGGCGAGCCCTTTCTTTCTTCGTGAGAAAGTGATTGTACGTCATTTCTCATTTTCTTCCTCAGCCCACCCTCGCCTCCTCCTAGCTGCTCGGCCGCTCGCGGCAGCTGCGGCGGCGGCGGCGGCGGCGGCGGCGGCGGCGGCAACTTGGCGGCTGGCCGCTTCGGCTCAGTGATCCGTGTCGCGCGATTCCGTCTTCTCTTACCGCGTGCGTGTGCAAATTCGTGGAGTGGTGCGAGGACCTGCGCCTGACGCTCCGATGGTGAGGCCCACGCCCGCAGACCTTGGCATTGGCAAGCTGGTGCTTCTGGTCGTTGGCCACGCCACGCTCTGCCGTGTCGTGGCGACCATGGCGAGCCCTGGGGCTTCACGGCCGGCGGCTTTGCTGAGCTCTTTGAATTTTGCTGAGCTCTTTGCATAGTTCCTAGTGACGCTCAGTCCTCAGCTGCAAATAGTAGCCCTGGTGTGGCGACCGGCGTGCTCATTGGGAAGAGTCCTGGCAGGCGACCCCCGACACGGCGATGGATGCACTGCCGGCGACGCCGTCGGCGACGACGCCGGCACAGCCGAGGGCGCCTGGCCAGGGCCAGGCCTCCAAGCTGGCCACGAGGCACCTGGAGGTGCTGCGCATGAAGAAGGAGACGGTTATCAAGACGATGAAGCCGCGGCTCATCAAGACCCTGTCCGACCTCATCGGTGCGCAGCACCTTCTCCCGGCTAACTGCCTGCTTGCACTCTTATGACAAGGTGGCCTGGCCAGCGGAGCAGCCTCATTAGTGCTTTAGAAGCTTGTTGAAGCCAACAGAGGGTAAGCAACTCCTATACAGAGGCTCTGATGTGTGAACATATAAAATGTTGTGAGGAGAGCTACGGCAGTCAAGTACCTGGCCAGGAAGAGCGGGGAAGCCATCCAACCTTTTCACTAGGAGCAAGCTGCTCGGCTTGGCTAAATGGTCATGAGAGCTCCTGTCTTTCAACATCTGTGTCCGTACATACCGTATAAGAATTCTCTCAGATATTGCTGACCACAGAAGGTCTGGTAGAACAGATGTGAAAGCTCAGTGCCAGGGCAAGGATCATTCATGAAAGGAGGAACCTCTCACAGTGCATACTTGTTGTTATGACTGATAGAGTCTACTGACAGGAACCTCACGCTGCTTCTATTTGATTGCGGCTTTGATAAATTACAGCACGGGAGGAGGAGAGGCAGGCTTTCCTGCTACTGACATCGCGCATCGACTCTGTCGTAAGGGCATGGTTTCGTCAGCAGTTTGAAGAAATCAATGTGAGTATCATTGCTTCGTGGCCATCTCTTATTTGCAAATTAAATTCTGCTTGACAGCACCCTCCCTAGCCCTGAAATACCTTACATGGAGTAGGATATTGTGGTCACGCGGAGTGACTGGTTGGTGCTGGGTGCAATTATTGGTCTCTTCGCGATTACTGTCGTGTGGATCAAATGATTGCTCTTGGAGCCGTTCAGGAGAGCTATTGCAGGCTGACTACATGTCCAGTGGCTGACCGCCCTCCTGGTGGCACCATGCAGCAATTGTACTCATTATTCGACCCAGCTGATGGGCCCAAAAATGTCAAGCGGCAGAATTTGGCAGCAGCCCAGCTCGACGTCTTTGAGCAAGCCTTCTTGAAGGACCTCTTCCAGGTCTCTCACCTCTCCAATCTCCAGTCCGACTCATTAGACAGCTATATCGTTTTGAATTTAGTGACTGTCGATTCTGCCCTGGTATTAGAGGACAGCCTCTTCTGAAACTGCATTCAGCTTTGCACACGTCATAGTGCAGGCTCGTGCCATGACATATGCACCTAACCCTTGTGTATCAGGCTTGCAACCCTTAACCTTCTTGATACTGATGCCTCAGGTTTTGATAAAGAGCAACTTCAAAATGCTTACTGATGCCGAATATAAGGTGGCCAAGGAAGGGCAGTATCTACTCAGCCTTGACGTTGACGTTGACATGAATAAGGTGTGGATAAAGCTTTCCGCTTTTGGTCTGTAGTGTAGTTCTTTTTCGGCTCCTCTTTCTTTGGCTTGGGATCTTGTCCATTCTTTTTGGGCTGGCTCTGCCAGCCACTCTTCTCTATGGGCGAGCACATTCTTCTTTTAGAAGTTCCAGCTTGCGAATATTTGTGTTCAGACTTAGTTTAAAAGTAAGCCTCCATTATTACTGAAGCAGCACTTATATTGAGGGTTGTGCTTTCCTGCATGGAATATAAGCTGGATGGGAAGCTCCTGTCCACTTACTTCGAGAACAATCCTGCGCCAGATCTTCCCTTCTTTGCAAAGAAGGTGCTGCAATAACTTGCTGAAAGCTGTGCAAAGCTTAAGCAACTCACCTGCATGACTTGAACAACGTCTTTGCTGTGATCCATTTCACATCACAGTCAACTGTAATGAATGGACGAAAGCCTGGTACACGCTGAACAAGGTTGTATGTTAGTTTGTGAACGGTAAATATCATGTATTTATTCAAGTCTCACGATGAAGTTGTGTGCTATCTACTTTGTTATGCAGTATGTTGTTTTCAGACGGGGAGTGGGTATTGACCGCACCACAGACCTCTTTCTTTTGGAGAAAGTAAACATGCTGCTGGCTGCTGTCTGGAATGGAGTACTAACAACGCTCAGGTGCCCTTGCGCATCAACATGCCTGTGCTTAATGCCAATGGTACTAGAATAGTACATGAAAAGTGTCATCAAGGTGGCATATGAGCTTATGCTCTTCAGTGACTGTCTTGCTGCTTGGGCAAATCGATGCAGATTGAAGAAAGGTGAGCCTCCAGGGAACAAGGTCATTGAGCTGGACTCGCTGGCTGCAACAAAGAAGACAGACGCCATTGTGCCAGACGTGACAAGCACAGTCCACGCTCAGGGTGGAGTGGCGCAGGATCAAGATGAGATGTTTGTGGAGCGCATCCGCATTCAGAACATGAAGCTTACGTGCGGCCTCCTGCCTTCAGCAACGAAGTCCTGCGGATTGGCTTGGCTCTGACTAGAGGGTGGATGGCTGTTTTTATTGATTCCCAAGAATTGGGTATCATGACAATGCATCCAATGGCCTTGCTTGGTGCAGATTGGAGAATTTCACAGCAAAGCACACCATCCAAGAGCCGACATTTGACCGCATGATTGTGCTTTACAGGTCAGTCCTTCCAACAGAACCTACGCATCTGGGCAGGTGCCCATCTGGGCAGTTGCCCAACTTCTTGCAAAGTATGTGCGAATGCCGCCTACAAACCTTCACTGTCCATATCTCACCCTACTCTCTCGTTTGCCTCTATATTGATGCAATGTTCAAGGTCAGCTACAGTGGTTCTTTACATTGCCCTTCAAGTGTACAAGGTCTTGGATCCTTATGACAAATCTCCGGGTTTGCTCTCAACTCCTTGTGCTGCAGGACCGCAGTTGCGCCCAGTGCCGACCCTGCAGAAGGCCGCGGCATCCACATTAAGCATTTCCGGCATATTCCCATGGCTGACATGGAAATCGTACTAGTAAGCGACGGCGCTAGGACCTGCTCATTCCCGTGTGCTGCTATGTTGTCCTAACATGCTTACCATGTCGTTGTCCACTGATGGGCCTGGACAAAGAAGACTGTCTACAAACGTGCAGTTGGGTCTACTATGACAGCATATGACCCACCTTCTCATCGTTCTTTGCAACAGCCTGAGAAAAAGTCTCCAGGATTGACCCCAATCGACGCAATCAAGCTTGCGGTTACTGCCCTCGGTGGCCTGGTATGCAAGCCAATCAGAGCCACTTTAACAGTTAAATGTCCCACCAGATGCAGTATCCGTCTTGCTGCTGTTTTATAGTTCAGTGAGGGCACATTCAGGTACAACTTCTTATTGCTCAGACAAGCATTGCCACATTTAAGCATAACAAGGTTCCCTTTCTTCTGTATGTGTCAGACTGCACTTTTTGGGTCGTTTGAATTGAAGCTGAACTTCAATGTTATGCTAGCAGTTCTGGGTGCTGTCGTTGGTTACCTCATGAAAGTATACTTCACGTAAGTTGCGAACACCCAGGCTGCTTGTCAGCACCTCCGCCACAGGTGGCTGATAGACCAATTGAAGCATTACACAAGCCTTTGATGTTGCTCCAGGAGTGCATGGCATAAGAAGCTCTTCTATCAGACAATGGTAGCCAAAGTAAGACGTGAGGCAAAATGCGGCAGTGCAGCTTGTGTAGCTGTATACAGGATGTAAGGAAGTCCTTATGCTGATACAGTTATAAGTTTTTGGCTGAGAATGCTCATGTGGATGACTGCTACGGCACACTCGAATTGCAGCTTTGCAACGAGCATCAGAATTTATCAGGAGCTCATTATGAAGGCTGTGTATGATAAGCAGCTAGACAGTGGCAAGGGGACTCTGCTTCACTTGTGCAATGATGTTATAGAACAAGAGGTGAGCACAGTAGCTTATTGGTGGCAGTCAATCTTGAATTTCCCGATACTTTAACAGCTGTTCATGTTGCTGATCATGGACTTCAGACTCTTGCGCATTTCCTTACCTATGCATCTGCTCTTATGGCAGGTGAAGGAGGTGATTGTAGCGTACTTCGTACTCATGAGTCAAGGTTCAGCCACGGAGGCGGTACTGCTCCTTAAACAAATAACCGCTATACAGAAGCTCTGCTACTTTTGCCGCTTTATGCCGCTTTGATAAGAGTTATGGTTGGCAGTTTCTCACAGCACAAGCTAGCAGGTTATTAAAATGTCTCAGCCTGTTCAGGCATAACGAAGAATGGGGTGCCGCTGGCGATGCAGGAGCTTGACAGGCGATGCGAAGGCCTGCTGGAAGGCGAGTTCAACGAGACATGTAATTTCGAAGTCAGGGACGCGATCACCAAGCTGGAACGCTTGAACATTGTGAGCAAGGTACGCAGACTTCATAAAGTAGATGGAGCTCATCCAGGTTTGACCATAATACCTGCTTGACTTAATTGGATCCATTACAATGTCTAAATTTTGGCCCCATTTACTGGCACGTAATATCACTTTGCCATCACCTACCTAACAAGCTTAAGCAAGATATTTGGGGATGTGACCCATGACACCTAGAATAACATCTTGCCCACTTGCCACCCTTTGCTACAATATAATGAAAAAGCATATTGCATCTTATGTCACCACACTTGACACTTCTTTCATAGCCACCAAGCTACCCATGTAAGTGGAATGTATGAATGACCAGACAGGTGCTCTGCTTCTTGTGGGCTAGTGGCTAAGGAGACAATATGGTGATGTGCAGGACCCTTCTGGAGTGTACGTGCACCATCCTTTGAAGCAAGCTAATGACCTCATTGGCGTCACAACTGACGAGGTTGTTAGCCACATGCTGTCATAGAACCGTGCGGCCCACTGCTTTCTTGTCTGCATGTATTATGTGCTCTAGACTGCTGCATAGAGCAGTGAGCTGCCAAATCAGAAAAGCAATACATGCAAACTTGTTCATAATGTGTATTGGGGCAGCATCATGTAATCTGCTCTTACTTGAACATCAATAAGCAACAAGTTAGGAGCATGTACATGAAACTCCTGCTGTACGTGGCCCGTGGGACTCGTATTGCATTTGATAAGAGAGTTTAAACTGCTGTATCACCCTGCTTATTGCCTTCAAAACAAGAGATTGCCTTCAAAACAGAGGCTCTGTAAGTTGTTTGACCAATATCACTTCGCATGCACGTCAAAGGGCGGGACCATGACATGTATATCTCCACTAAAAGCCAGCTGTCAGGATCTGCTTCAACTCCCTTAACAATGCAAAATCTCACATATAAGACATCTCTCTGTTACTGCATACTGCGAAACTGGCGACTGATCTCTCCCTCCATTATCAACATAGGGTGGGTTCAGCGTGTCGTATGACATAGTGCGCTTCAAGAGTAGCGGAGCTAAGCACAATCGCTAAGCCAATGCTCCAGAACGCCTGGAGGATAGTATGGACAACCCCCCTTCGTGTAACTTGCTCAAATCATGGGCAGGGTGCGCCACATGGCAAGGTGGCAAAGCCTATCAAAGCACTTCAAGAAGGAGATGATAGATGTGAAAGGCCGGCCCAAAAGAGTGGACACAGTCCAAAGGCGCTGGGAAGCACAAACAACCTCAAAGGACAAGTGGCGCTAAGAATGGCCACTCAGTAAAGTATAGGCAACCGCTGCAAATTGGAGTATCTAGCAGCCGAAAGACAGTTGCCTTGTCGATAGTCAGAGGCGGCAGCCAGGGCATGGCAGATGCAATTCAAACGCCAGAAACGCTGAAGCGAAGCGAAGTGGACAGACGAGCCCTGGACACCAGCGGCCAGAAAACGTTCAAATCTGGCTGCTCGCCGTTCTGCATCTGCCATTGAGAGACTTCTTGCTGCGCAGTCGCTTGCAGGAGGAAGTAGGAGGATGTCAAGCCACCGAGCCACCTATGTCCCGTCGACAATATTTGCGAGTGGGGCCGACTTGTCCAGCCACTTGATGGCGTGCTTAAATTCTCTCCCCAAGGGACATGGCGATTGCGTGCCCTGCCTTCAAGGCTGAGGGGACTGACTGATGTGGTCGACATTGTCCATGGTCACCACATCTGCTATGATGCAGGCGCCCAGTCAGGCATGACGGCGACCAAGTCGACACGCCTTGAATGAAAGGCGTCAGCCATAGCAACCGGGTACTCCACATCCTGGAAGATGCAGAACATGCAGAATATAGAAGAAAGCGCGGCCAAACTGACTGGTGGCTGTGAGAGGCCAGCCCAAACCCCCTTAGCCAGCTCATTACCCACTTAACAGGACATTTGTAAGGGTAGAATTGGACTCCAAATCAATTTTCATGCGCACCGCGTGCCTTCTCTCACCGACCAACGGAAAAAGGCTTTCCACATTGGCTCCTCCGCTGGCATGGGCACAATCGCACAATCAATTAGTAACGCTTCATGGGCGCTCGATTTGGACACCATGCTCGCAGCCACTTCGCACACCACAACAATCAAGTGTGTGACCCGCGATTGTTATCCACATCACGCAGCCACCTCAGTAAACCTTGTCATATCGAAACCAATTAGTGCAGCATGGGGCAGTGTAGCTTGGGGTGCTGCTTTCTTACTCGCTTGGTCATCGCTTGCCTTTAGAGTGAAGAGGCTGCTAACAGTAAGGGGCACTGAAGTGGAACATAGTCAAGTGCATACAGATGGATATGTAGTGAGTCGACTTGGGGTATGCCTGCCTGCAGTCGTGCCTTCAGTCTGAGTGAAGCAACAGTCGCCTGTGTACCTTCCGACCTTTCTTAGATGACATGCTGCAGCTTCCACGAGGGCCGCTTCCCGCTGCCAATGTGGGCATGATCAGCAACCGTGCACTGCCGTCGCAGCAAGCGCTTACGGTTGCACACCGGCCAGGGGCAGCACTCTCAGTGCGGGTGACAGCGGTGGTGGAGATGCGGAGGTGTGGGCAGCCTGCAGCCTTGGCGGGCTTCGGCTGACAACAGCATCGTGGGAGGCGTCGCAGCTGCACAGCGTGGCCCGGTGTCATGGCACGGCTGACTAGCCGAGAGAAGCGGGCCCTGGGAGACGAGGTCCGCTGTCGTCAGGTAGCTGGCAAGCTCGAGCATGCCATGCTTGCCCTTGGCAGGCCTCACTATCTCCGCTCCGCAGGCTCCAAGGACAGACGCAGCTCAGCTCTGAGCAGCTTACCCATCTCGCCCTGCCCACCTCCAGGAGCTCGCTGGACGGCGCAGCCTGAGGGCGCTGCTGCGCACTGCCAATGCCGTGCCGGACCCCCTCGCCGCATCCTCCGCTGCCTGCTGCTTCAGCTGCCATGGTGTGTCAACAGCAGCCGTCTCTGCATCACGTCGGAGCTGCACCTGAGCGACACTGCGACAGCGCTGCTGAATCTGCTGCCAGTGGGCAGTGGGGCTGTAGGCGTGGACGTGAGGCTGCAGTATGCAACGGGCCAGGACCTGCCGCAGAGTGTGCAGGCGTGCTTGCTGGGCTTGCTGGAGGTGCCAACCCCAAAGCCCATGAATGTAACCAAGCCTTGATTACTTAGACAACCCTCCACCTCTACCGACCAGAGCAGCCCTGATTGTCCTGAGACATATAGTAATAAACGTTGGACATTGTGCTCGACAAGACCGCTTAAATCTCCTCCATACATTGGCGGAGTGCCTGCAACTCACCATTGCCTTTCGGCCTTGACTCTGCAAATTGACAACCTGAATTTGCTATACTGCAGCTCCAATGGGTGTTTTATGCTTGAATTTCAGGATCCAGCCAATTTCGAGATGAGCCGCTTGAAGCTGACACCTTCCCTCCCTGTGGCTGTGCCATGGTAGTCAAACATGCAACGGTACCATGGCGCTGCATGGCTTGCTGAGGCTAAGCTCAAGCAGGCCCAGCTCGTAGAAGACGGCGCCAAGTACATCCTCATCATTCCAAATGTCAAGGCCATCTCGGCCTCTGGGACGACCGCGCCAGGCGTCCACCGTAATAGCCATGACAGAGCTCGGTCACCGCCCGCAGATGATCCGACTGAGCCGCAGGGCTTCGTGCAGTTCCGCTTTGTGGAGGAGGAAGGCGTGCCAGTGCTATACGTATATGAGCTGCAGCTCGGCCACCCATTGCAACGCTGCGGCCTCGGCAGTTTCTTAATGCGGCTGATGGAGGGCGTCGCTCACGAGGTACTCTTTGTTTGTTCTTGCAACATTGCTGTTCTTGCAACAACTGACCACCTCGTCTTTATCTTGTATCCGTCTCAGCCATTGACCAGGCTTCTTCTAGTGTAGCTTCTGAGAATGTGAGTCCAGGCAAGATAATTGCGGGTTGCCAAGGTTCACCTTCCACTGCTGGGCTGCTCGACAGAGCTCGATGGTCGGCGTTATGCTCACCGTGCAGACAAAGAACACCGGCGCTTTGGACTTCTACCTTCGAAAGCTCAAGTAAGTGGGCAATCAACCATGCTTATTCATTTGTCTGTCATATCATAATGCGCGGTCGCAAGATGCCAAAGTGGCACAGCCCTGTCTAAAAGGACCTGGGCATGCAATTTGGGCTGAGTCTGTGTGGTATTTCTGCCGATGGCCGTGCCGGGCCAAGCAGCTACGAGATCTCGCCAATATCCCCCAGCAAAGTGACCTCGGAGGTAAGATCGCCCACCATTTCTTCGCATTGCCGCTCGAGCACCTGGAACTGTGCGTCAGGATACTTTGTTGCCTTCGAAAGAGTGACGAAGACAGTAGCCTCAACGAGATTGTGGCCCTCACTCTGTGCTTGCAGGCTAGCAACTCCAAATATGACTATGTCATCTTGCAGAAGATCTCTGACGCTACTGCAAAAGAGTTCCTAGAGGTAAGTATTTATGAGCACTCAAGGTCCTCCACTTGGCTTATCTGGTGCTGCTGACATCAACCAGATGTATAATCACTGCAGCCTTTCACACATCACAATGCTGCTATAGAGCTGATAGCGCCGATGATACTTACCTTCTCCGAGATCCTTGAGTATCACATGAGACATGTTGGAGCGTTTTGCCCTTCACCGAGATACGAATCAAGAGACATATTACTGATTGGAAGCATTCACTACATGGACCAGGCCAGGGGACAGGCTTGCCTGGCAGCATCGGAAGATCACAGCGGTCGGGGAACTGAGCGGCTATCCCAACTATGAGCCAGGCAGTCTTTGCTCATCAACGTTTAAGCCCTGCATTCCACATATACTCTCTGTCCAAAAAGCAAGTCACATTGTCGGAGAGGTGGCTACTATTGGTTGCCGATGAGCACATCATCAGTTGTTTAAGGCAATCCTCTTTGAAGCAAGGCAGGCTGTGATCGGTCAAGTAGGCCAGCAGAGCGATGCATTCCCTCACAGTTATATTGCACAATCTCAACTGTTAATTCTTGTGATTCCATGTAAGGTATTTGATGTGTGCCCCAAGAGATTCCTATAACAATCATCTGCAAGAGCACCTCCAGGCAGGAAGCTGGCTGCTATGCAACTCATGAGTAGTAACTACCCTTCAGTTCTAAGCAACAATATACTACACCTTGGCCCCATTTTGGGTAGTTTGCGAGAGTGCATGGCAGGTGCAACGTCACAGTTGCCAGACTGAGGTGCAGACAACGGTTGTCATCACAGTCCGCTTGTCGCAGGCAATACTACTGAAACAGGGGCTGCAAAGTGTTGCTCAGCCCCTTCCTGTTTGGGCCAAATGAGGATTGTTTGGCCTAGAACAGGCTTAACGATAGTCATCTTCCAGATTGCGGAAAGCAGTAGTCAGATCGTCGTACAGCTTCTTGTACTTCTCCTTGAGCGCATCCTCACCATCTGCAGGGTCCTCAAACTTCTGCGAGCTGGATCACCAAGGACACGGCCGGAGAAATGTTGGTGCTTGCATCAATGTGAAGTGCTCAACTACACATTACAGTGGCGAGGCTTACAAGTCTGCCAGATCACTTGCAGTACTTTCGTTGTGAGCTACTTGCTCTAAGTGACAGAACATACACAAGGCGGTAGATGATGTCGCCCAATCGTTGCCTGATGATATTCAAACTGATCTTTTGGCTGTCAGGCCCGGCAGCCCTCTCGACAGCCTGCAGCAGTCACAGTTGCACGGATTAAGCAACTCAACAAACCACAAAATATGCAGCTGACATGGATCTTACAAATTTATCACATGAAAGTGCATTATAGCCTATGTCTTCTTCGCATTAAGAAATTAGAAACATTATAGTAACCATGTAAGCAAAGCTTTGGCAACAAAGAAGTGCTGCTTCCAAAAAGCATGTAAAGTGGGTTGCTTGAAAAGCTAATCTATTCGTACCTGATTGCAGAGATTGTTAAAGTGAATGATGTTCCTCATCATCCACACTGACTTGTAGAAAGGGCAGTACTTGTCATATCTGATTGTGACATAAGCGAAGCTTCACATTTAGTGGACATTAAACACCAACCAACCCAGAGAGTGCATCCCTTCTGATCGGCACTCTCGATCTGCTCACTGACCTCACCTAACTCCAACTCAGCATGGGAGACACATGCATTGGGTAGTCTCAGAATCATGAGATATAAATCACTGAAATGGACAAGGCAACAAGAGCTAAATTGTAGTCCTCTAGAGAATCAATCTGCAACTCACGGTGTGAATGCATTCTGTGCAAGGTAGTCCTCCCGCAGCAGCTTGGCGGTTTCCAAGATGATCTTGTCTGTCTCTGCCAGAGCATCCTTGCCTACCAACTACATCACCGATAGCTCACCAGCGACTGAGCATTAGGAAGGAGACCTATCTTTGCCTACACACACTAAAGGCATGGTTACCAGTAGATTTGCCACCAGTAAAAGTTTCCGTAAGCAAGCAGCAACTCGCTTGCAATTACAGGTCTGCTTTCACCTGCACAATCTCATTAAGGTCATCCTCGCGTTGCAATATTTCTCGGGCCTTTGTTCGAAGTGAGATGAAGTCTGGGTCGAACTTTTCATAATAGCCCTCTAGCGCCTGCATTGGAAGGTGCATGCACAGGATAAATCAGATTCTAAGTCAAGGACAGCAGACGTATATATGCGCGCATACTTGTGTGTGAGTGTGGTGTTTTTTAGTTGCCCTACTCAAACCAAGAGTCCACTTGCCTTATTACTCAACAATACTGCAAGAACTTGCTTAACATAAGCTCTGAACCTGCCGATGCGGTCGGCCAGTATTCATCTTTCGTCAACCATGAAGGTGGACCTATCCAGTATCTCCACTTACGTTGGTGTATTTGGAGTACGAAATCAACCAGTTGACGGAGGGGAAGTGTTTGCGCTGCGCAAGCTTCTTGTCTAAGCCCCAAAATACCTATATGAACGACCATAACAATGAGGTCAAAGCACCTATATGATGGACCATGCAAATGAGGTCAAAAGTCATGACATAGGTAGCTTGCATTCAGCTGTGGGCTGTGAGCTTGAGCATAAGATGAAGTAAGTAGCTGAAGTTGGGTTGGTTGAAGACCTGTACAATGCTCAGTGTGGCAGCGGTGACGGGATCAGAAAAGTCACCACCAGGCGGGGAGACAGCACCTACAATGGTCACGGACCCTTGACGGTTGGGGCTACCGAGGCACTGCACCTGCGTCACAAGCCAAGGTCGCATCCCAAGAGTCAGGAGGTAGAAGATCAAGCTGCAGTGGCCAAGATGCAGCCAAGATTGAGCTCTGCTGACAAGTGGAGCCTTCCACCATAGGTGAGTTGCCTCTTCAGCATTCATTCATCTTTGCTGTCAGATGTTTTGAAAAGGCCCATGACAGCACCAAACATGCTGAGCGCTAGAGCTCAGGCTAGAACAAGTCCTGCATAAGACATGCTTGGCTAACAGTATAATCACTAGCTATTCTCTAAAAGTGGCCGTAGTGAGGAGGAAAACGGCGTGACTTACCTTTCCGGCCCTCTCATAGAAAGATGCAAGCCTCGCTGCAAGGTAAGCTGGATAGCCGGAGTCCGCAGGCATTTCAGCCTGACATACATGGCCAACACTCCTACTTAGCTTTTAGGGTCTATGTAATGGGAGATCAGGGAGCTTAGCCCTGGCTTGAGGCACTAGCAAGGACATGAACATTGCATGAAATTAGCATGAAGTTTGCATATGCCCTACTTTGTCATGACTTTTTCTCAAAATTACTAGATGCTATGCACTTGAGTACACAGTAGTTGAGCTGTACCAGGCGTCCAGAAATTTCTCGCAACGCCTCAGCCCACCTAGACGTGGAATCTGCCATCATAGCTATGTTGTAACCCATGTCTCGGAAGTATTCAGCCAATGTGATACCTGCAGGCAAATTAGGTCAGCGTCAACTCGCCGTAAGACGTGCCACGATATCAATACTGCACGCTTGCAAAGAAACTAGTCTAAAGCAAAGGCTTCAAGTATGTGCATCTCAGAGCATCAAAAGAGTCAGCAGTATGCACCTGTATATATTGAGGCTTCTCTGGCAGCCACGGGCATGTTGGAGGTGTTGGCAACAAGGGTTGTGCGCTTCATAACAGATTCTTCACGTCCATCCGGCAAAGTCATTGTCAACTGGGGGAAGTCCATCAGCACCTGCACACTCACCCTCAGAAGAATAGCATATATTAAGGGATAGCTTCCAACAACATTCTTCGATATCATGCCATCACAGCTCATGACCATTGCGATGCTAGTGACGATCTCATGCTGATCAGCAAAAATACATGAAGGAAGAGCAACATGCACATCAGCATATAATGTTGTATTACAAGACAAAGCCCTGTACGTCATGGCCTACTACAATCTGATACCACCAGATACAACAATGTCATGGCAGTATACCTCGGCCATCTCATTTCCTCGCTCCCCACAACCAACGTAGATTACACCTTCCGAGTTAGAATACTGCAATAACAACGAATGTAATTTTCTGAGCAAAGTATAGAAATCCTTCGCTGTCAATTTACTTGTCCAGACGCACATGTTGTTGATTGAAAGCATGTGCAGCCTGAGAGACACCTTGAATCAAAGAGCTGAAAACAAGGTGAACTTGGTTCACCTTCGAAAGAGCTTGACTGATGACAGTCTTTCCGCACCCAAAAGCACCAGGAATAGCACATGTACCACCCAACACTGATGGAAATAAAGCATCCAGTATTCTCTGTGTGGTGAATAATGAGGTGAAACATCTCTTAGTGAGGACAGCAGCAATGAGGATGGTCAGAATGGACAAGGTCACAGCTCTTATTGCAGCCGTCTAATAAGCTTAGCTGCCGCTTCAAATAGAAATAGAAATAGATCTCCAAACTACAATTCGCCTACATATCAGTGCATGCAGACCTGGCCAGTAAGCAGAGGAGTATCTGCAGCCAATTTGGCTGCTGTCGGGCGTGGCGATCTCACTGGCCACGACTGCACAAGAGCTCATGCAGACTTTGACAATCAGTGCGAAAGCATGCTGAACAGTCAGATTGGTCTTGGGGGTGCGCAGTGCCATGCTAATCTACATAACTTGCGGAAATAAGTACATTATCCTGAGGCCATGATGCTTGATGTAAGTCAATCTCTGCAAGATAAGCATCAGTAGAAGGAGCTATATAGCGCTTTGGTTGTGTGGAATGCTTCTGTTGCTCACTTGCAACATTTTCAGCTTCTTCTTCTGTCCATTGAAGTCCAATTCCAGGACTTCATCCTGCACACATGTACATGTGCTGTCAGCAAAATCAGATGAGAAGAGTGCCCTTTGCCACGAAAGCATGACATGTACATGCAAGCACCCAGGAGTCAGCCTACCTCGATGGTGTACTCTCCAGCTGGAGCAACATAGGAGATTTTTCCCATGGACCCAGGAGGAACACAAATGCGGTGCTGGACAAGACTGTTCTCATTTACCGTCTGCCAGAAAGGGAATGTACATCAGTCTCATGTCTGCTCTCATAAAGCTGCACACTAAATCTCCGCTTGCACTTCACGTGTCAAGTATAATGGCACAGTCACAACGAACTGCACCGATAGAAAGTAATGCCAACCGCAAGAACGGCACATGTTCTTTTTATGAATAATCATAATGCTTGGGTGGCCCTCAGCATGACACACTATGAGCAAAACAGCAGGTCACACTCAAGTCTGTTGGCAATGCTGCAGTGGACATGGGAAAAGCAGGCACTTACTGCGTAAATATCACCTCCAGTAACTGTATCTCCAACACCTGAGTTATGGACCAGAAGCTGCTTAGTGAAAGCAACTTGGTTGCGCTAGGGTATTCACATGCCAAGGTCTTGACTGCAGGACATGGTCACATGTGAGCCACTTACTGAAGTTTTCTGGTGTGAATTCCCACATGTGCTTCTTGTCAAGGGCGGGCACTGCTACACCTCGAGGTATGTACACATCTTTTGAAGCTAAGGCAATTGCCTTCAACGGTCGCTGCTCAGCAAGCCCAACAAACAAGACAATGACATAATGCTCTTGAGTTGCTGAATGCAAGCAGCTCATACACAATCTTTTGTCCGGGTCAATGCCTTGGACTTTCTCAGGAAGGAAGTTGCAAAACTTCTGAATTTCAGGCGGTTGCATAATATTCAGAGCTACTCTGTATGCAACCGCTGATGCTCTTACGAATGGAAGGCAGGTGTTTGACTAACGTCTACAGTGATGTAGGCAAGCATTGTAATGTTATGCAGATGATGCACCCTTCCAGGAGGTTGACACATGCTTCACTGAGAGTTAGCAGTGGCATCGCAAGAACGACATTAGCAGTATGCACGAGACCCTGGGAACCAGAACCCTCACCTGAATGCCATCAAAGATGTTGCTGAGAATTCCAGGTCCTAGCTCCACAGAGAGTGGCTGCAACCAACAAGCTCACCCAGCTTTACACAGAGCACTCAAAAATACATGCTTTTAGAGCTGGTGTGGGCGCCAGTGTCTTATCCGTACAATCTTTGCAGTATATTCAGTATGATGTCAAATGAGACCTGGACCAAGCTTATCATAGTGACATACTGAGGAGTGTGTTGAGATTGTTGCTGATACTGTTGCTGATTAGTGAAACGCAGCTGTAGAGAAGCAGCTGAGCAGCGAAGCAGTGAGCCAACCTTGTGTGTGCGAAGCACGGGGTCATTCACTGTCAAGCCAGCTGTTTCCTCATAAACTGCAGCAAATAAAGGGCAAGAACACACAGATAGTCTCCCTGAGATCGCCATCTCGCATTGGTGACTACCTCAGGAATCACATATCGTTTTACGTCGGCAGATGCTGATGCATCAATAATGACTTGGTCTCAACACCTTGAATGGTTGCTGAGTCTCCCTCCAATCGAATAATCTCCCCAATGAGCTTGTCGTGGCCTACGCGCACAAGCTCGTACATGGCCGCGCCTCCCATTCCATCCGCAATAACCACCGGCCCGGAGACCTGCAATTACTCGTGTTGGGACAAATCCACAACAACAACAACAACTGGACTAAGAGAAAGCTCCTGGACTCGAGGCAGCCCCTCAGCAGCCCCTCCTCTACCGTGAAGGAGCAAGCGAAAGGGCAGTCTAAGGCTGGAAGGACAATATTTACACGACGGCGCACACCTTGCGTACGTAGCCATACTCGCTCTCCTTCTCTGCATCCTCAAAGGTCATAAGGGCCTCGGCGCCAGGTAATGGAGGCATTATGACGGCCCTCGCGATGCCTGCTCAAGCGATGAGGCAGCGGAGCTGCAGTGGGAGGGATCGGGGCCAGCAGGCGCTTCGGAGCTACGGCGCAGCCTGCGGATGAGCTCCCTGAGCAGGCTAAGAGCAGAGCGCCGCTGCCGGCGGCAGCACTACGTCCGACGCCGCAGCCGTGCCAGCAGCGAGGACGTGTTCTCGGAGCTCCGCGAGCGGAGCGACTGAGGCGTTGCCGTGCGCGCGGCCGCCGGTGTCCCGCCGCCTCGCGCCGCGCGCGCGGCCTCGGCTCTGGCGGCGTCTGGCCCGGCGTCGCCCTGTCGCTATGAAAGACAGGGTCCCTTCGTCGCCCTTTTCGCAGCCCTTGCCCCCATTGGGAGTGCCACTTCTTCGTCGAGGTTGATGGTCGTGGAGGCCCCGGCAGACGACGGTTCCCCACAGCCAGCGAGGGACGGCACTGGCGGGCGTGCGGGACCGATGGTCCTATGGATGCCCCCTTTACCACTTATCGGCCGCTTGGTTCAGCTTTACTAGCTCTCCGTCGGTGCGACGGGGGCCGATNACGGCGGCGGCGCCGTCGCCGCCGCGACCTGCGGCGGTGGCAGCGAGCTCGGTGCGGGCCGAAGGCCACGCCGCCTCGGCGCCGCGTTCATCTCGCGAGGGTCCTGCCTGACGAGGCTGCAGGCGCAGCCACGATTCGAGGGGCCGGGGAGCCAGCTCCGATGGCGGACATGCGAGGTCGCGTGTCCCGGATACTACTGCACATCAGATTCCGGCGCACCAGGCGGTGATATGAGCGTGTGGGGGTCAAGCATGTAGCGAGCTCCACCAAACCAGATAAATGGACGGCAGCGGCTTGCTCACATTGGCGGCTGGTTGGCTGACGGCCTTGTCAGGGCCCCTCTGCCACCCGATCGTTCTCCTGCTTCAGCTTCAGGTCAGGCAGCAAGAGCCCTAAGTAGACACAGACATGACGACAACAATAAGACTGGCGCAAATAGCCAGTGCTTAAGCTGCTAGATGAATGCTGCTCAAATTCTCTGCACTGGCAGCCCTCACGCGCTCACCTGGCCGTGCAATCATGCCGTTCTGATCGAAGTGAAGGTGCTGCTAGCTCGCTAGGGAGGGCGTTGAAGGCCTCTTTCACTTTTGTACTCGTATTGATGGTAGTTGATTTAACCAACAAAATGCAGGGCTGTGTGATCCTCTTGGGCCTTGCTGGTGGATGGTACTACGCAATGCTTACAAGGTCTTGGTCACTCTGAAACCCGAGTTTTGGACTTGAAAAGCTATGACATTTGAAAAGGAAGGACTGTGTCAGATGAGATTGTACATCCAGCTTTGGCTATCCTGCAGCTCATAGCTTTTCCCTTGCTTCATCATGTTGGAAATGTGCCAGACTGAAGGAGCTGAGGCGCATTCTCCATGCAGAGGCTGACAACCCCTTTGCTTTCTTGATCTCGCGACCTGAGGAGCTACTACATAGCTCACAATTGAGGCTTCCAAAAGTCACTATCATCATGCCGGTGAAAGGCGTGAACGAGCACAGTGTGGACAACTGGCGTAGTCAGGTCGGTCACTTCATAGTAGGTCAAAAAGGTCATCTTGCTGCAATTTCGCCCTTGAATACAGTTTGGAGTGGTTGCAAGGGACAGCTACTGACCTCAGAGTGGCTGACATGTTCTGACACAAAATTATTATATGTTTGATCTTGCATCAGATTGCGTCAGTGTATGGTGGAGAGCTGCAGTTTCTTTTTGTGGTGGAAAGTGAGGATGATGTTGCACATGGGGCAGTTCTGCAGCTAATGTCTGCTGCTAAAGGAGACATCCAATTTGAGCTCATTGTTGCTGGTCATGCCGTGAAGAGCAGCCAGAAAATCCACAATCAGCTGGTAGCTCACAGGCACGCAAGATGCACATGAGGAATGCATACTTCCTCATACTGATCTTAGCAGGCATGAGCAGGCGTTTGCATGCACATGTAATCTGATTTTTGTGCACAATGCTGTGTCGTCCAGGCAGGGGTTTCCGCCATGTCAGCAAGCAGCAAGTATGTACTTTTCCTTGATGATGACATCCGTCTTCACCCCGGCACAATATGTCAGCTTGTTGACACCATGGAAGCTGATCAGAAGGTGAGCTGTAAGGCTTGCAGATACTAATGATGACCTGTTGTCAACGTCTGCGCTATGAGTCACATTTATGCACAAGCTTGACTTCAATAGTAATGACTGCCATGTGGCTCATCTCCTTTGGCCCTTGCGGTCCAATTGTGCCATTCAAGCCTTGCCTCACCAGTAATGGCTGCCATGTGGCTCATCTCCTACTGACACTCAGTAACAATTGATAACTATCTCAGTGGGATAGTTGCTGCACTTTGAGAGGGCGTGTTACATTCTGTAGCTCACTCATAGTGATAACTCCCTCCCTAACTTGGAAAAGCTTGATGCAGAGTAGAGTCAGCAGGACTGTGCATGCCCTGTCCAAGGTTGTGATTAAGCATTGGTCAAATGCAGGCATTCTTGCTGACTGGATACCCCTTTGATCTTCCGGCACCGACCTTAGTCAGTTACTGTACCCTGGAATATCACTTAGTAAGTACCAGATTAAAACTCTGTAACACGTGCATGTTTGGATGCAATATAGTGTGCAGGAGAGGCTGCCTCTTGTTTGTTATAATCATCTCCTTGATTGCGATAACTATGACTACCAGTTCCTATACTCTAGAAAGGGTATCCTGCATGTACACCTTTGTTAGCACCCCTTCTGACTACAACCTTCACTTCAATGAGGGTCCAGACAACTCTTGATGATGCCGTTGCAATGTCCCATTCAGCCACTGTTCATCGGTTTCTCTACTGGTGGTCGAACCACCTTCGTGTGGGGTGGATGCATGATGGTAAGCTCTGACAGACTGTCAATCAATGCGTCTGTATTGCACCTGAAATTGCAATCGTGCTGATAATCTGTTAACAGCCTGAGAGCCTGTATCGGTGCTAGTCCAGCTCATCCAACAAACATTTGGTCGTGCTTCTGACTGCCTATAAGTGCCCAGTGGTCCTCTGACTTCTCCTACACCTAAGTGCTGTGCTAATGTGCAAGGAGCTGTGATTTTGGTGCACACGACTATTTCACATGGTTCTCAAGCATTCTTGTGTGGATCTCTAGTGACATAGAGGACAGTGTTGAGCAGATGCTTGCAGACGATTGGCGAACAGACCGATATGGAATCTGTGGTGCTCTTAAAGATGGTGGTTACTCTGATGACATGATACTTGCTTCTGTAGCAGGTGAAAGCTGCAGTGTAGCTTATATATTTGAGATTTGTTTGGATGTCAGTGACCCACTGTTCCTGTGGCTTGCCAAACCCAACCATTATAGCACAACATTTCTTTTGCATGTATGTATTCCAAGTTTAGCTATTGGGGTGCCTTGCAAGTCGGAACTAGCTATCAAAGGAAATGTCTCATTTGCATGCATATGACTGCTCAACTCCTCCTCATCAAGAGTGTGTGACAGGGTTTTGCTGCGTGCACCTGTATATTTCCTGCTCATGCTAGCTGTTTAGATGCCTGCAGCTGCAAATGGCAGGAGCATCCATGTCCCCAGTTTTGCAGTATTCTTTCACCCGCTTCCTGCTGATTTGACCTGGGAAAGGTGCACTTCGTCTTTCTTCAATTGATATTTTATTTGCATGCACTATCTTGACACAGGTGCACGCAGCTAGACGCATAGTGCTTATCATGACGCATTGGCTCATTTGAATTGGCTGACTGACACATCAGCTATCAGAGCAGGATCACTTACTATGGTCTCTCATGCTTCAGGTATTGGAATTATCTGCGCCGGCAAATTTTTGTCCTCGAGACATATAGCAGTCTGTACAACAGAGTCCTCAACCGACTCCTCTTTTTGGTCCATTGCTATTTGTCATGGGGCCTAGTCATCCCATTTCTGGTGGCTGAGCTCCACTTGCTACGAGTAGGTGCATTATACTGGTCAATCAACTCAGGCGCATACAACCAACTTCCACAAGCTCTAGTTTGCACCCAAGGTGACTGCTTACTTGTCATGGCTGTGGACACTCAGTCGCTTCCACCACTTCCATTACCTGAGTTTGAGTGGCCCATCTATCTCAGGTGGAATACTTATCAAACTCAGTAGCTGTCTCATTGGCAGGGCTGAGGCTCTCACAGGCATTGGTGCTCTGCCTTGCCTTGGCATTTGTATCCCTTTATCGGATGACTGTCGTGGTCATCAAGCTGTGCAATAAGCTTTCGCCTGAAAGGCCTCACATCCCCGTGAGAATCTTCAAGTGGCACTTGGTGAGCTTTTCATCCCTTCTTGTCAATACTCCTCCTTGCATTCATTGCAAAACAACGCAGCAGGTTGTGCAGCTTTCCTATGACAAGTCCACTTTCTGCATCACTGAAGAATACACGCTCTCATCTTATGCGAAGGTGAAAAAGATGCGAGGTTAGAACTAGGAGCTACTTCTCAGCTGCATCTCTGGACTTGCAGATGCTCGCAGGATTCCTCATAGGTAACACCCTTTATCCAGTGTGCGCCTTGTACACATTCATCAAGCCAAGTGTGGAATGGTCAGGAATCCTGTACACTCGGTATGCTGGACGGATATATAAGGTAGGCCCACACAGGACTACGTGTCAAATGGACGCTCTTTGCATCAAGTCTATACAATTTATACTTAGTTTCCAGCTTTGTCAGTTTCTGGAGTGAGTCAATGGTGGAGTACGTGTTTGGGATTCAAGTCTACAAAAGATGGGATAATTTGGTGTCACTAGTGCAGTTGCATGTTAGCAGATACCTGTAAGTCCTTCTCACAGGAGTAATGAAGCAGCCACTTAGACTGACAACAACCTTAAACCATTCCAGGTACAACGCCAGGTGACAGTGATGCAGCAAAACCGCACTGCTGCCGAGCAGAGCACAAACAGCGGCTTGCTGTCAGAAGCACAAGCTTTTGTCAATCAGGCTGTCCTCTTGTTCGCCAAGGTCTCCCCACGCTTCAGCAAAGAGCTGAAGAAGAGTGAGAATCCATGAATGGTGTGAGGTCGGGCAGGCTCACATGCACGACCTTCTCAGACTTGGCCTGGGCTTATCAGTTGCCTGGGCCTTATTGCAATATGGAGCCTGCAGGAGCTCTGAAGTGTGCAGCATGCCCACCTTTTGCCCATCCACCTTTTGGGGCACAAGGGCACCTTGATGTTTTTAATTAGAGGTCAAATAGATCAGACTCCAAAAGGGAGTGCCTAATTTTGCAAGACCTCTTGAGTTGACACACTTGAGTAGACATTTCTTAGACAGAGTCAGCTCTAGTACTCAGCATTCGCTTTCCTTGGCCGTTGTAGCACGCAGAACTTAGCTCCCCTCTTTATGGCCCTAACCACCAAGATTGAGTAAGCCCAGCATGGTCGCTGCAAGAGGGGCCAAATCACTTCCATTGCAAGCTGCAGCTTCCCCACTGTTGTTTAGAGATCTAGAGCCTGCAAATCTGGTAATTGGACGAAGAATGTGAGGGCTTTACCAAGCTTAGTTGGCCTGCCCAGTCCTTTTCGACTAGTTTTCCGATAGAACGTACACATTAGCGACAACTTGGACATTGTAAAACAATCTCTGCAACCCGTCTGCGTGAGCAGCTCTAATTGCCATAGAACTTTGTCCGCACAAAGATGACCAGCAGCACAACAAGTGCCACCACAACAACTGGTGCCCACTTCTTGATGAAAGCCTGCACAACAAGGGCAGTTAAATTTTCAGCGGTTATCTCAATCCTCAATGGGACTGGCATCTGCCTGACAACCTCATGTAGGATTGGCCCTTGCCTGCCAGTACTACGTGTAATATGGGACTTGCCCAGTGCATAAACGGGGCCACTGAGCAAAAGACTTGCAAGGCCCCTAGGTCACCTGATGCTCACAGCCTATTCAAGGCAAGGGGTTTTGGAGCTCAACAGCTGAGCGTGCGAGCTGGAGGCTGCAGATAGCCAGACAAGTTGACTGCTCGAAGCAGTGCGCTCTCTACACGGATGTTATGAGCATCTTAAAAACCCCCTCTATATCAAGAGAATGAGACGAATGTCCATGACAGGTTGACCAGGGCCACTTGGCTCACCTGCCGGCTGAGGTCCTTTGCTTTCGATGCATACAGGCGGGCCTCAGACGACAGCTTGCTTGACATCTGGCTGGCCTCTGTCAGATACATACATGCACACAGGCATATAATAAACATGAGGAGCTAACCAGCTTTCCTGTTTTTACGAATACTATAGCACCAGAGCTCTCCTCTTGGGCAAGGAAATCGATCTGCATTGGGGGGACTGGCCGGTGGATCCAGCGATGAGAGGCCACATGAGCTCAGCAAGTGCAGAGTGGTGCAAGAACTCACGGTCAAGGCGTTCGCCAACGCCCAGGACCTCCTGGATGTTGCGCGTCATGATCTGCTGCACCTCGATGAGGTCATCGTTGAGCTTCGACAGGTTGCGCTGCGTCCGTGTATCGAGGTACAGCTTCCGCGTCTTCTGGATGAACGTGTCTGGCAATTGAAGCCAGTGCACCCAGCAGCAACATGGTGAGTAAACCTAGGCATCGGAGGGAGCCCGTCGGACCCCAGCGACTAAAGCCTGGGCGTAAAGGCAAGGGTGCAGGGTTTAATTTGGGCCATCGGCATCAGAAATGGAAGAATTACAACCAGCAAATGAGATTTCTCGTCACTCTTGCGCCTCACCAAACTTGATGAAGGCGTAGGGCCGAGCGACGGTGTCGATCTGGTCGCCATTCACCTTCTCGAACTCGCGCTGGAGCTCCTCCAGGTACTGGTACGCCAGCTTCTTGGGATACGAGCGGTCGCACAGCGTCAGGTAGCACACGTTGCCCTCGATGATGTAGCTGCGAGACGACCCACAAGCAGGCGGCGACGGAGTTAGCCTCTGGCTCAGCTCAGCAATGGCTCCAATACTGAAGCTGCGAACTAGCGGGCAAAAGTCAGGCGCTGGGAAAAGGTGCGGCGGCGGGGAATCGATCCCCAACTGGAAGAAGTAGGGCCCCGTCTCGATGGACATGCGCGACGCCTGCGGGCCGCCTCCCTGCGACAGCCGCTTGAAGATGGTCTTCGCCTGCCCCTTGTACACCTCCAGCCCTCCGCCGCCGCCGCCGCCGCCGCCGCCGTCGCCGCCGCCGCCGCCGCTGGAGCCCCGCTGT
>WELB01000177.1:16686-33475 GCA_009602725.1 Spirogloea muscicola | reverse complement strand
GTGCTCCGAGACAACAGCCGCCGCCGCCGCCGCCGCCGCCGCGGCCGCCGCTGGCGCCGGCCTGCTGCGACTGGCGGCGTCGTTGGCGTTGTGCACTCACCGTCAGCAGTCATTGGTCGCTCGACAGCCGTCACCCGTCAGCTCTACCCCAAGGCCGTCACTCTTGTACTGGACCCCACTTGTTCGCCGAAGCAATCAAGCAGAATGCTTAACGGCGGCATATGTTTTGGCAGGTGTATGCTCGTAAGTCACTGCATAACCAGGGCGACAAGCACGAATGATGGTTGATACAACCGTGCATTCGTTGATTCCGATACAACCGCATCGTCTTGTGGACATGCCCTTGTGCTAGCCACTACCATCAGTCTTCGAAGACGTTTCCGATCTTTGATGTCATCAGTATTGGGCTGTTATTGATTATTGCTTCTCATTCTGGCAACTCATTCAAGACCCTCAGGCAAGCCCTCGGCTGGCCATTTACAGCCGCCTGCCTTAAATTGGAAGAGCTGTCATTTTCTCGGCCGCCAGCAGTGAGGCCGTCGAAAAGGACGGGTCTAAATTGCCCGAAAGCAGTCGGTGAGGCGGATAGGTCCGCAAGGACGCCCACCACAGTCGCCACCCTCATCCGACTGCACAACGTCGTCCTGTGTGTGGGACGAGCCAATGCCAGAATGCAACAAGTATCATGTCAAAGAGGTATAGGCAGGACAACATATCCGGAGTATGTGCAGGCTGCCCAAGGAACCCGGGTACTGATCCCTAGACTTGATTCAGTACTTACCACCACTTGTACTGGACCTGACTATTCGACATATCGCACTCTCCCGTCTCCCTCTGGACTTGTCATATGTCATATGATCTTGAGCTAACGCTGGCACTGGGGATGGTGGCAAGTGCTGAATGGCCTAGGGACTTCAGCAACTCTACATGCTCCCAGCGGCCAGCCTCTCAAGGCGCCCATAGCTGTTGTGACGGCCGTCAACATGGCCTCGATAAGGCTCGTGTAGGAAGTATACAGCCAGCTTATTTGAAGTGAACATGAGCTGCCGATCTCGAACCATGCTTTGATCGGCCCCTCATCTCTGACCGCCAGATACCCATGTAGGCAACCATATAGTCTACGCGACTGCAGCATTGGGGATCATGAGCAGAAACGCGATCAGCTGCAAGCTGGCCGGCTGTATGCCAGGCGATACCGGCACCATCAGTATCAACCCCCGACAGTTGGCCTCCAAGCACACCCATCTACAAAATCTTGCGCATGCATGGTTGTCCCACTGTGAATCTGGGTCCATTGACGCAACACAATAGGTGATGGAGGACAAGCGTGACAGTAGTGATGGGATGACAAGGGTGATAGGTCTCAATGCAAGGTTTTCATTTCTTCCCCCCACTGGAGACATTGAATTTAAACTGGATGATGTCAGCATCCTGCACCACGTAGTTCTTGCCCTCCTGCTTGTACTTCCCGGCCGCCTGCATGGAATGATTGTTGATGAGCATGCCTACGACCTAAGCCAATCCCTCATGTCTCAGAGAAGACTACATCAGACAGTAATGTAACCAACATAGACGATACTAAGCTAGAGAATTCTGAAGTAGGTTGACATGTACATTTAAGCTAAACAATACTAGATGTGCCAAAGCTGTGCCAAAGCTGTGCCAAAGCTGACCAAGAGGTGGGCAACTGTGACCAGGTTAGCAGGTGCTCGCTTACCTTCACAGCAGCTTCGTTTCCTAACTCCTTCAGGTCCTCGAATTTCATCACCTGCGAAGGTAAAATACGCCAGTGAAATGACCTGCTTTGTGTGACTTTGTTGCAACTACTGATCCCTAGGCAGACCCTCTAGCCACTGTAAGCTGCAACGAGCTGCAAGGCCTGCTAGGTCTTAGTATTGCACCACATGTGAAGACATGAATGGCAAAGCAATACATCTAAGTGGTGCATATCAAGATAAGCACCTCAGCGCAAATGAAGCCTCTCTCAAAATCGGTGTGGATTGTCCCTGCCGCCTGAGGTGCTTTGCTAAGCTTACGAATCTGCCAGCATCTAACCTGACGTGCATTTGACAGAAGAACGGTCATGACACCTGGCTCAGCTTTTCAGGACTGTTAACTGCAGCCATTGTTTCTGTACATGTTCAACCCTCACAAGCGGCAGCGCTACGTACCAATGAAATTGCCGTGAGATCAAGTCAATTGTCCTCATGACAGGACCCAATAGCAGCAAACTAAAAGCACATCTGCTTTGCTTGAAAGAAGCAGGAAGAAAGACCGAACCTCATCTGGCCCGACTGTGAAGAAGTAAATTAAGTTGATAGCCGCAAATCCTGTCTTGATGATCTTTGGCAGAGCACTGCAGCACCAGGACAAAGTAGTACCAGCTGAGCATGTGACACAGATGGAACTTACTTAGCAAACTCTGCCGCTCTAAGACGGATCGTAAGCATCCCAACTTTACTGAAAGTGCTAATATGCCGCCTCAATAGATTCCGGACAGATCAACCAGGGAATGGATAGTGGTTCCTGTACTTTAGCGGCAGCTATGCTGCTAAACATCCACTAACAGTCACGGCCACATTACCCAGAGGTGACTTTCTTAAAGTGAATGAAAGGACAGCTTGAGATCACAACAGCTTGACATCTCAGAAGATTAAATAAAGGGTTATCTTTACTAGGATCTTTTGTGCACCAAGTCATGCAAGAAGACAAAGGTCGCTTCAGTAGATACTCGCGGACCAAAGAGCTAGAAATCACAGCAACTATTGTGGCATAGTACAGACACTGCCAGAGTTTTACAGCTCATTGTGTGCTGACCCTGGCCTACTCACCTTTGGATGTCGTTCTCTTGGCAGTATTTGGCAGCCTCATCAGGGGGCATGTCCGCTAATTTCTGCTCCAATATCCCACTAAACGGCAAGATGGGGTCCTTGCCATGCTCCTGCACCCTAAAGATGCCGGAAGAAGTGACACAGTGCCTTGAGTACAGCGAATCATGCACGGAAGCATAGCTTCTCTTTGACAAGCGTGAGCACCCTTGTACAAGCTCTGACATACGTGAAGTCTATATGAGCATCCTCCGATGGCCGTTGCAAGCTAAGACACTGGTGGCACTGGTCGCCCTGTAAGAGCAAGAAAGCCTACAAGCAAAGTCTAGATGCTGCACATACCAGGCGTGGATTTTGGGTAGCCACTTGTTCTTTTTCCTTTGGTAGTCTTTCTCAGTCAAGTTGACCTGTCAGAGCAGACCAAGCATATCCACAAGGGTTGAACATAGTCTGTCAACTGGTCTCACGCTCTCTTACTTATTTGTAAACCAAAAGCATCTGCAGGTCATCCTTGTCTACTCGGCTTCCTAGAGGAAGTCACACTCCAAAGAAGGTTGGGAATTCAACACAGTGCACGGCAGCTCACCAGGTACACTACAGGCTTGGCAGTGAGGAGCTGGTAGGTGTTAAGGAGCTCCACTTCCGCCATCTTCCAGTCGCCTAATCGCACATCCTTGCCATCCTTCAGCCACTCCATGACCTGCATTGGCAGCCGGCAGAAAGAAAAGGCTGAGTTGGCTCTGACCAATTTGCACGAGGTTCTCCAGCCATGCACACTGTACTCCAGGTCTTCATTGTCCATGTACCTTCAGGTGTGAGCCTTTCATGCACGAGCCACTGACTGCCCAAATGCACTAGTCTCCTCCCTGCTGGTCTTGCATATTGAGGCTAATAGAGTGTTCTAGGCGCTCAGAAAGCATAATCAGAAGGTGTCAACAAGGACAACACAACCAGTCGGCTGCAGCCCCCGAGCACGCAAGTCAGATAGAGCAGAGCCTAAGAAGGGCGGACTGTCTCACACCTTCTGACAGCACTCCAGGTCCAGCTTCATTTGTTTGTCATTGCTCCGCTTCAAGTCCTTCTCGAGCGTCTGAATCCTGGCATCCATGAACTCAATGTCCTGCACTTTGAAATCGCAATGTGTATGCATCACAATGAGGAGCCCCATTCCCCCTGCATATAGGATACTGTATATCTGCTTGTCGTTCACACAATTCTTGAACCCTACAATATTTCACAATTGCTACAATTGATATATTCCCATGTGTAAACAAGAGAGCAAGGTGCCCTGTGCATTCGCTGGCGCAAATGTAGCACATTCCCTGCTCTGCTCTACTCTGTGAGGGAGCCTACCTTCAAGCGCAACTCCTCATGGATCGTCTCGAGATCCCTGATTGGATCCACAATATCATCAACATGGATGACATCGGCGTCGTCAAAGGCTCCTGCCAAGAGCTGCTAGTCAAGGAGCTCACACCCAGCGCAAAGGCACTGCCTCCAGCTCACTGGGCCCCTGAGTCTAATTGTGACTTGGTCTAACATCGGCGCTAGATACACTGCTGCCTACAACTATTGGCAGGTCCAACACATGTGCCTTTATTGTTTGCACTCGTTACACAACAGGGTTGCCAACTGTCGCCGCATATAGGCGCCAACATCAATCCAAACGCGGAGGTTAAGGCTGCTGGCAGTCACGAAGCTCCAGCAACAGGGGTAGTAAACTGCGACAGATGACAGGCTCCAGAATCTGGAGGAGCGGGTGACGAGCCCCTCGTTCCAAACCATGGAGCTCAGCAACGCCCAGCGCTGGCAGGGTCCTTGACATCCGCAATGCAGCAACCACCTGAATTGCGCCCAACTACAATAAACGAGGGCTTTCCCATTACTATGCAGACGAACTCATGGGGTCATCTGTTGAGAATCTGCTGGACGTTGGGCAAAAAGTACCAATGAGCCACCAATGCTGGCAACCCATAACCTGGCCAGAAAGCAAAGCCTGGACAGCACGGAGCCTCTCTCCTCTATCATGGCAGCCTTCCGCAGGTCGTCAGACCACTGATAACCACCTGACTGGCAAGCTTGATATGGGTGATGGGGAGAAGGTGCTGCAGACAGAAAGCGAGGAGGGGGATACGGCAGACGTGGAAGATGCCGTCCACGGCCCGGATGTGCGACAGAAACGCATTGCCGAGGCCCTGGCCGGCAGATGCGCCTCGAACGAGACCGGCAATATCGTTCACTTCCAGGAACGCAGATATCTGCACCACTTCACAAGCCGCAAAGAAGTGTGTGAAGAACCCACAATGTTCCAACGTTGGCAGGAGCTTCAGCGCGAAACCCAGACGTGGAAACATGGCGAGGGTGAGCGCTGCTGCGGTGCATGATGGCAGAGAGAGGCGCGCGGTTCGCATGAAATGAAAGGGAGGCCAATACAAGCCAATACATTCGTCAGGCAAAACTAGTGCTAAAAGCATGGAAAAGTGAGGCTACAATAAGGGTCCTCGGTGGCGGAGGACGTGCCTCGCTCTTGGGCTTGTAGTTCTGGACGAGCCAGTCGAAGCGGTCGTCGGGGATGTGGACGCGCGCCTCGTTGGGCTCAATGGTGCAGAAAGGGAAGTTCTCGGCGGGGATGGCGAGCTTGGTAAGCGTGTTGAACAGCGTGGACTTGCCGACATTGGGCAGGCCCACCTGGCAACGGCAGCCCCACCGTCAGCTCTGAGGACGTGATTCCCGCAATGGCCAGGCCCAGGTTCGACTCTGGCCGACACCCAGAGACCTGGCCAACCGGATGCTACGCCGATTTAGGAGAATAAATCTCTATCCAGGTCCAATTCTTCTGTGTCGGGCCATACTCAGCCGGCGACCCGTCGGTAGCGTCACAGCGCCAGTGTCGAGGGGAGGCAGGGGAGCTCTGAGGCGCTCTCTATATGGCGGACCGCGCTCAGTAAGACCTCGTCGCGGCAGGGCGGGCGTTCGAGTCCGGGCCAGGCGCGGCTGCGGGGCTTGGCTCGGCTCGGGCGCTCACGATGCCGATCTTGAGGTGGCTGGAGAAGCGTCCCAGGATGGGCCGCTCCACCGGCGGCCCGTCCTTCTTCTTCGGCGGCATGGCCGCCGCCGCCGCCGCCGCCGCACCGTCCTCGGGCCCTTCTCTCGCTCCACACCCGGGCCGCTCCGAGTACCTCCGAGCTAAGCCACACTCTAATGGCACCCTCGTCGGCAGCGGCGGCGGCGGCAGCGGCGGCGGCGAGGTGCGGAGACGGCGCAGGGGCGGCAGCGAGGATGGCTAAGCCCCGGCTGGGGGTCCTGGCCTAAACCCTTCACCTCTCCAATGGCCAGGGTTTAACTTCCTCTGTTCTGCTACTAAAATCCTACTTGCGGCTTTTGACTAAGGATTGCAGACAGCTCTTCTAATTCAAGGCAAGGAAGGAGGAAAGGAAGTGGGAGTCTGCAGAGTACTAGATTAGGCAGGCACTTCGTTTGTCCATCGCAAGTTTGGACTGGCGTTTCACATCCACGTCTGCTTCTGCAGAATCCTTGTATCAAAAACCTGAGCTCCTACAAGAGCCTTGGCTTAGCTGTGGCCGTCATGCGCACCGCAGAGGAGCACACTCTGCCTGCGCGGCTCTGGAACTCACGACGAAGCTCGTGGCCGAGGCACCCACATGGACGCCAGACACTATAGCAATGCTTGTACTACCAGTCGACAGCCATGCACTAACTCCAGGCCTGGCAACTGATTCGAGCCACTGGCACCCACTGCATTGCTGGATATAACTTTGCATGCTGCATCGCATACGGGGGCCTGGCAATTCTTGAAGAGTACGGCATAATGTCAACGATGAGCAATTATGTAGCAACGGCGCTGCCTTTAAGACCAGAAATGTAATTTGCTTGAAGCTGCGGGCACGTGCAAAATTTACATCCTAAGCAAAGCACTGATGTTTTCACTCCATGTTTGTGTGTCGGACAAGCATCTCATCTGTGGAGATGTTGAGCGCGCGGCGGAGGAGGAGGACCACGATCTCAGCGAGCACGAACAGAGCGCCCTCAAAGATGCTGCCCATCGGCAGCAACTCCTCCTCCTCCTCCACCGCCCCCGGGCGGGAGTCGCTGGAGGCGGCAAAGTCGCCACCATTCAGCTCATCCACACTGGAAGGTATGTGGGAGGCCTCCATATTCGCCACAATAGATTCCATGGAGGCCGCCTCATAGAAGCGGTGGCCCTGGCTGGCCCTCCCCTCGGTTGGCGTCGCTTGCTCAATACCCAGGGCATGATGGAGTGAGCTTTCATCTTCTGCAGCTTCGACAACAGCAGCCCCCTCCGGCCTGCCGACCTCAGGCGCGGAGGTGGCAGCTTGGTCACTTTGCAGCTGCGGCAGGCAGCTGGCAGCAATGGCCGCGCTGCCAACGGTCACTGGCGGCGTGGCATCTCCAACGTCGCCTAAAGTGCGGGGCTCCCTCCTCACTGAGAGCTGCTCCACCGGCGGCTCCATAGCGGGGCTGACCTGAGTGTCAGCCATTGTCTGCGCAGGAAGCACTGCAATGCTGTCGGCGAGAGCTGACGCGGAGCCCTCAGGCCGTGCTGTAATCACTACAGTCCGCGCACCGGCGCCTCCTGCTACCCCCAACAGCGCATTGACGGTTGAGAACCCCCCCGGCCCAGCGCTGGCCAGAAAGAGGTCGCCTGCAGAGGATGCGCCGCCAATGCCGCTCAGTCGCCCAGACGGCAGCGCTGCACAGCAGCCACGACTTGGCAAAAATGCGGAAAACAATTTCGAAGCCAGCCATTGGCAAATTGGCGGCTGCTCAAGATCGCCTCATCACGCTGCCTAAGTCTCACCTTTGCCGATGGCTGGCGTTGACATATCCCCGACAACATGGACGCGCAGCCCTGTCATCAGCGGAAGACGTAGACAGGGCTCAGCGACGACTAGTGGGTTGAACTTGATTGGCTATCAACGCCACCTAAAGCTGCAACTGCTCACGGTGAGGCCAGCCACCCAAAGCGCACAGACAGGCTGGCCGCTGCAGGACATTGGTAGCGGCCAGTGCTGCGACTCGCTCGGGTGTTGTTGCAGAACTGCATAGCAAGAGTGGCAGACAAAGCCGCCGCCACCGACGTCGGTGCCGCCTCCGCCGCAGCATGATCGGCTCGAGTGGTCCATCACAAGCACAATCCTCTCCCCAGCTGCAGCTGAAGGAGGTGCTCACCAAGGTGTGCCATGCGCATGGCGAAGGCGCGCATCATGAGGCCTTCTCGACCGACGCCGTAGAAGAATATGGCGCCGTCTCGATGCTCCAAGACCTCGTCCACAAGCAGCTGCGCAGGGTCCGCGTGCTGGCCGGCGCCGGCGCGCAGGAACACGGCGCTGATGTCCGCCAGCGCCTGGTGCGCCAGCGAAGCCGCCTGCGTTTTCTCGCCGCCGCCGCCGCCGCCGCCGCCGCCGCCGCCGCCGCCGCCGCCATCCGAGTCCATCGGGCGGACCACGAGGCGCGCCTGAGCCCCCGTACCTCCGCCTCCACCACAGCAGCCCGCGTCCGATATGAAGCGGCACTGCCGACGACGCGAGCGCGGCCCTGCCTTCACCAGAGACGGCGCCTGTCGTGAGCGCGACACAGCGAGAGCTCGCACGCCTGGCGCGGCGCCCGCGTCGGAGCCGCAGAGCCGCAGGGCGGCGGCGGCGGCGGCGGCGGCGGCGGCGAGCTGGTCCTGCGCCGCAGCTGTGGTCTGGCGCAGAGATGCGATGGAGGGGGGCTGGGCGCGGAGGCCGAGGAGGCGCAAGGGGGGATGGGGGACCCCGGAGCGGGGCTTCACCACCAATTTAAAGCGGCTGCCCAGGAGGTAGCTTTTACCACGCGGAGAGGGCTGCGGCATTCGGCCACGGAATGGAGAGCCGGAACGTTCGTCCCCCGCTGACTGGGCGCGCCCGCCCGGGGGACCTGTCCCCGCTGGCGGGGCGGGACGTAACAGAACGTTCATTCCCGCTGCTCCCCTTTTTAACGTTCCAACGACAGTGAACTTCCGTCAGGTCCACCGCCGCCGACCGCCGCCGCCATTGCCGCAGGCCCCCCCCCGCCGCCGCCGCCGGCGCCGCCGCCGCCGGCGCGTGCGTGAGGTCGTAGCTCCGCCATCCAGCTCCGCAGAAGACGGTGACTGGCAGCAAGCGGCGGGCGTTTGGCGCCTCGTCGGCTCGGCGGGCCCTGCCGTCATGCCCGAGGATGAGAGCCAGCGCCGCCGCGTCAAGAAGGCCGCCGCGGAAGCCTCGCCAGCGGGCAACGGCGCCACGCCGAGGGAGGCAGGCAAGCAGCGGCGCGAGGAGGCCTCTAAGCTGCGCAAGCGAGGCAAGCCGACACAGGCAGATGGCATGCCAGCCGTGGCCCCTGGCCGTGACAAGGAGACGAGACCTGGCGAGCCGAAGAAAGATGAGAAGAAGCGGAAGAAGAAGCGCTTGCAAGCAATGGAGGATCCCGGGACCGACCGCACTGCGGAGGCTGCTGGTGTGGACCACTTTCTCAAAAACCTGTTGACTCGCAGTTGCCTCCCTCAGTTGCTGTGGCAGAGCTCCTCTGCCTCGTAAAGTGGGCCACCTACAACGTCGTGCCGCGACGACAGAAGAGTGCCTGTTGTTGTGAAGATAGAAATGGATGACCTATAGTTACTGAGGCTACAGTTAGCTGCTGCCTGTTACTTACGCGTCAGTTTGATATAAGAGGACTTGGACATCAATGTAGGTGTTAGCGCGGCCGTCGCTATGCCAGCTTTTCTTTGACGGCCGGGCGTCTTCGTGGGGTGCTGCAGAGCAGATCTGGACGAGCATGCAAACGACGACATGCAGGCACTGCCAACCGGCCGGCACTCCCCAGACGGAGTCAGTCAAGCTGCGGCAGCTCAGCGCAAAGGCAGGCTGTACACGGTCTCCATAGCCCTGCCGGGATCCGTCATCGACAATGCGCAGTCCTTGGAGCTGGCCACGGTGCTGGCAGGCCAGCTTGCACGTGCGGCAGCCATCTTTCAGGTTGACGAGGTCGGCTTCACAACGCCTACCTTCGACTCTGCTTCTCCCCCTTACTAGCTTCCGTGCTTATTTGCCACTCTGCAGCCTTTGTAGTTGACCGGACGTGCTGCTCTGCACTGCAGATCGTCGTGTTCGATGACGGGGACCATGGCCCAAGCAGGCCTCGGAGATGGCGGACTGAGGGGGACGAAAGCACGGGCGGAGCGTTCTTGGCCAGGGTCCTGCAATACCTGGAGACGCCGCAATACCTACGGAAGACACTGATTCCCATGCACAAAGATCTGCGCTTTGCAGGCTTGCTCCCACCCCTTGATGCACCGCACCAGCCCAGAGCAAATGAGTGGTGTTCTTACAGAGAAGGTGAACCTCTGCTTGCCTGCATATCTTGTATGCAGCTATGCAAATTGTGCCCCCTTCTTTGGCTGTGCCTGCTGGGAATCGTTACTGAAGCTCCAGAAGGCTTGCCAGCTACTGCTTGAACTACATTGTGTAGATGCCTTCCAAGCCCTCTTATGTAGCTAACTTGCAAGCTACCAGTTGTCTTAGACGATGCATACATAATAGGTCCAAGTCGTGAAGCAAAGTTGGTGAGCTTATTCAAGATTTAGTGTAGACACAGTGGAATAGTCTTTCCAATATGTTGAGTGGCTGCTGTGCAGGTGTTGTTCTAGAGGCTCCAGCAGGCAAGGCCAGGCAAAAGCAGGGCGGCTGTGCTGTAGACGTTGGCCTTTACCAGGAGGTGCGCTTGAATGAAAAGGTGCCGGCAGGTCTGAGGGTGACAGTGGCGATGGGTGCCAACAGAGAATTGCTCACGTCAGGTGCCCTCCTGTCGGCAGTCCCGCCATCGGAGCCGCGAGAGCAGGAGGGGCTTTACTGGGGCTACACCGTGAGGTTGACGAGGGGGCTCAGCGAAGTGCTGACAGGTTGCCCTTTTGGAGGGGAGTATGACTACACCATTGGCACCTCGGAGCACGGCGAGCAGGTCAAGCAGGTGGACCTTGTGCTCCCTGCATTCAAGCACCTCCTTGTCGTCTTTGGCAGCCTGGCGGGCCTGGAGGAGAGCGCCGAGCTTGACGATGCCCTTGAGGTGCGACAGGAAGCTCATAGTTGCTGTATGTAATGCCCTCTGTTTCATAAGCATCTAAAGTGAGCAGCCTCACATGCAGCATTCAGTGGTAACACGAGTTGCAGTGCTCAACTTCGTTCATACAGAGGCCACCTGGCAAGGACTAGCTGACATCTTGGCAGGATTTGCTGGGCTCATTTTGCAGGTGAAAGAGGCCTCATGTCTCTTTGACCGTTACCTGAACACTTGTCCTGGGCAAGGATCCCGGACCATCCGAACAGAAGAGGCCTGCCTCATCTCGTTGTCTTTTCTTCAGCCTGCCATCCAGAAAGCTGTGCTTTAGTCGGCTGTCACTGAGGCGCACAAGCTGCAACAATAGTTGATTAAGGTCTAGCCGACTTACAGTCGAGGCCTTCTGGCTCATGGAGTTGTGCTTAGACTGCGGTGCTGCTCACAGGGGTAGCAACACAAGCATTTCAATGGTCACGGCGCTGTTTGAGCTTCCGGCCAGTATTTGGGGCTCGATACGAGGTGAGATGTTAGTCTATCAAGGATAGGATCAGAACCGTTCAAATTCAGGATAACGGAGTGAAGCAGTCACCTCGAGTACAATGTGAGGGACAAACCTATTGTGTCGACTGAATTTGATGTCAGAATCATCGTCACAATGTTTCAAAACGCATTTGCATGCTCATGCAGTGAATTTCCCTCCCTACTTTCATGGATAAGTCCTGCAGCTGCAAAGGGCCAAAAGAAGGAGAAGGCGACGCGCCAGCAGCGCCGGCTGCAGTGACGGGGAGCTGGGTGCGTGGTCGCTCTGGCCGTACTGATGTCGAAGGGGCCTTTCTTCCACTTGAGCGAAGGAATGTGAAGGCGCGCGGTGCGCATGAGATTGAATGGGAGGCGAACTCTTGCCTTACACATGTCCTGTCAACTGGGGGATGAGCTGGCTAAGGGGGACACTAATATCCCCGAGTGAGCACATGCATATCTGACAAGCCATACTGAGGCGCCAAACGACCGCCACGGAAGCCACTAGCCTGGGCTAATGCACGACCAGCACCCTGGTGTATCGCAAGTGCCTGGGAGCGCTGTAGACTCAAAGTTGAGCGAGCGACGGAAGGAAAGTGGGAGGCCACATGGCCAAGCGGCCCATTCAAAACCCCTCCGCCGTCACGCCGTTGGCCGCAGCCTGACGGCGGGAGTCGTTGGCCGGCCGCAAGGAAACGACCTCCGCGCCCGCCCGCCTTCCCAGCCCGCCGGGCTCCGCGGCGGCGGCGGCGGCGGCGGCGGCGGCGGCGGCGGCGCACGAGGCTCAAAGTGCGCCCGCAGCTTCTGTATCCCTTTCCCGTTCTGACNGCGGCGGCGCTGCTGGCGGCGGTGCTGCTGGCGGGCGCGCCGGCGGCGGCGGCGGGCGAGATCCTGCGCGCCAGCATCGTGGCCGACGCGCGGCGCTCCATCTACTTCGACGCCTTCGGCTTCGGGCGGCGCGGCCACCTCGACATCACGCTCTCCAACGTCAAGATCGGGAAGCTGGACGTCACGGAGACGACGATTGATACCGAACGAGCGCTGATGGGGTTCTACGCCGTCTCGGAGCTCCGCGACGGCGCCAGCCTCATGGCCAACGAGTCGTGCCTCTTCCCGCCGGGCAGCCCCTTTGAGCGCCTCTTCACGATGCAGATGGCCCTTGACGAGACCAACGTGAACGGCTCCTACCACTACGGCCGCGACGTTGCGGCGCCCGCCATGCTGCGCATCGTCTTCATCAACTGCCAGTACCAGCAGGCGCAGGTGACGAACATGGACGTCGAGCTGCGGCTGTTCAACGTCCTCGCCGGCGGCCGCCGCGACTACCTCCCCGCCGGCAAGACCCAGCTGCCGGCTCTGTACCTTGCCTTCTTCATCGCCTACGCCACTGCGCTGGGCGTCTGGTTGTGGGTCTGCCACGGCGCGCGCGAGTCGGTGCACCGCATCCACATCCTCATGGCCGTCCTCATCCTCGTCAAGGCCCTCACCGTCCTCTCCCTCGCCGGCGAGTACAGCCGCGTCAAGGCCACCGGCGTGCCGCACGGCTGGAACATCGCCTACTACATCTTCTCCTTCTTCCGTGGCGTCATGCTCTTCATGGTCATCGTGCTCATCGGCACCGGCTGGTCCTTCCTGAAGCCCTTCCTCCAGGACCGTGAGAAGAAGATCATCATGATCGTCATCCCGCTGCAGGTTGGTGTCCCGCAGCACCTTCTCATGCTTGTCCTGTCGGGCTCCTTCACTTACTTACCTGTTACCGGCCCTTCTTTGAGCATATGGTTGCCTGAGAACCCCTGGCAAGGGTGAATGCTGCCGCTGTTCAGTAGCAGAGATGCTGGCTCTGATAAGGTTCATGGCAGCTAGGAGTCCCCATGAAGGCTGTCCAAGGGCTTCAGAGGCACAGTCCGGAGGTCCTACTCTCTTTTTTTTTATAGAGCTACCTGAGACGGGCACCATGATATCCTGCAACCTATATGCCCTGCTGCACCCCGTCTCCTACACCACCTTTCGTCACCATGTTCCAGCTAACCCATTTTGTTCACCGCCTGCAATCGTGCAGGTCTTTGCCAACCTTGCCTATGTCATTTTTGACGAGGAGGGCATGTCGTCGGTCGAGTGGACAAGCTGGAGCAACATCTTTCACATCCTCGACATCATCTGCTGCTGCGCCATCCTCTTCCCCATCGTCTGGTCAATACAGCAGCTCCGGGAGGCCTCCCGCACAGACGGCAAGGCCGCCAAGAACCTCGCCAAGCTGACGCTCTTTCGGCAGTTCTACATCATGGTGGTCTGCTACATATACTTCACGCGGATCATCGTGTACCTCCTCCAGAACACCCTGCCATACCAGAACATCTGGCTTGCGTTCCTTGCTGGCGAGCTGGCCACGCTGGCCTTCTATAGCGTCACGGGCTACAACTTCAAGCCTCTCAAGCAGAACCCCTACTTCATCCTCGACGATGAGGAGGAAGAAGCTGCCAAGCAGCTGGCCCTCCAGGACGAGGAATTTGACCTTTGAGGTACCCTTTGACCTTTTAGCCATGTGGTATTTGGCCGTCCACTTGGCTAGACGTCTGTGGAACGAGGACAATTTGAGTAGAGCATGAGTGCTTTCACCTTAGGACACAGACATAGCCACCGCACAGCTGTCAGGCAAGCCAGATCTCGGCTCCACGTGTCACCAGAGCTAGCAGAGTTGGCTCATGTGATGATGCTCTTTCTATTGTGGACCAATTATCTTTCTTTTGCTCATACGTGTCCAGCAATCACAGAGCGCTCCATACTTCAAAGCACGTAGTGCCCATCTCATCTTATGTGCACATCCAAGTCACATGGCCAGCCACATTGTGCAGGACGAGAAGGGAAAGCTTGTGGGTGGCCAACTCCATGATAAGTGATCCTCACAGCTGCTGAGGCTGTTCACTGCAGCGTAGCTGAGTCGGGGACCGACGTGCTTTCCAGGGGGTTAATCTTGGCACTGGAGGCGCATCCACTGGGGGCTACCCAGCTTCAGGCAAATTTGGTTGTCGGTTTGGGATGTCAGACAGGCATCCACTTGATGGATGATTGAGCACGCCCTTGGCACAAGGTGGCTGTGCACTAATGCTGTTGAATGAATCAAATACAAGGATGCAACCCCAACTAAAATGGTCCTGATTGACCTGTTCCTGTGCTGACGATTAGCAGCATAATTCTTCCGACTATTCCGAAGAGGAACACTCATATGTGCAATTAAAGTCCTGGATCTTAATTAGCTCCTCCCTTTGGAATGGTGTCCAGCCTGATCAGCAAACCACCCCCAGTCGAATCCAACGCACCTCCTACCCCTCTTCATTCTCCCCCAGTGCAATTGAAGCATCAATACTTGCAAGGAGCTTAGGTCCCAACCGCTTGGCGATGCCAAGCATCTCCAAAACTGCGTCCGTCTTCAGGGCCGCTGGCCCCTGCTTGGTCATGCCGCAGATGGAACCGCTGTGGTCCACCGAGATGGTCAGTGAAGATTGACCAAGCTGCGCCTCCTCCTCCGCTGTCGTGTCCACTAGGTAGTGCTGGCCCACCTGCCAGACACAGGCGTCACCAAGCTGCCCATGAGCCCAGGATGAGACTAAGGCATGTGCAACCATTGACTCACTGTGTGCTGTTCTGGCTTGTGTAGAATGCGAATAGCTAATGGAGTCCTGATGTCGTCGAACCTGAGTCATCGTCACTGCCAGTGGCACGTGTACTGTATCCAGCCTCGTGCCGCTGTCCTCGGGGTCGTCGCTAACCTCGACCTCGACAGGATCGTCAGAGCCGTCGCCACCGCCGCTCACCTCGACCTTGGGCAGCCTGGTGTTAGCCAGCGCACCCTGCGGCAGCCCCATGGAAGGTGCGGATTTTGGCATCTGACAACTGCTCTTTGCTGAAAGTTAAGCAAAGAGCGCAAGTTGAGCCTGCGCTTGCTACCTCACCTCATGTCACACTTCAGATTTGACTTCTGACAAGAACGTAAGTCCTGCATGGCAGTGCTTCCTCCGCTCTAGACCACCTCATGCAGCACTTGAAAGTACAGTGCTAGCTTTTGCAAACAACAATCACTTCACGTGCCCCACCACACTAAGAGAGGCAGTTGACCTGACAAGGCAGCTAAGTCTTTACCAAATTACAAGTGACAGCGTCAAGCTATGCATGTGCGGAGGCAGGTGTTAGGCAGACAGCGCACCTCAACGACGCACCTTGATAGCAATGGCAGCCGCGTCCACGAGGTTGCCGTCCATCGCAAGGACGAGGGCATCAACATAGAGGACCCAGCAGGCCTTGCCGGCCACGATGCCAAGCTGCTTCAGATCGACGGCCGACCCTGGGCACGCCAACATGTCACTGTCGTCAGCTGGTGGTCAGAGAGACCAGGTGGAGCTGCCAGCTCCAGAACCAAAACCTTGAGACGCCCATGTTGACGACTTTATCTACAATCTAAACTAATGTCAAGATGCGCTACATCAGCACTTATGCAAACCGGCGACACGACAGCAACTACACTGATGGTGGCAAGTAGACGCGAGTAAGGCAAGCTTTGGTGCTGAAGCTCAGCCTGGAAAGGCAAGAGCTCAAGGAGGGGAAATGGAGGCTGACCGGCACCGGAGCCCCCCCCCAGAAAGTTGCGCCGCAGAGCCAGCGTTAGCGCCAGCGCAATGTCCTCGCCCCCCCGCCCCTGAGGGCCACAAGAACAGAAGCAGCTCGGAGGCCCCTCCGCGTCAGCTCCAGCACAACCTCGAGCCTTGCGTGGGTGGTCCGTCTCAGTGCAGTAGCCATCAATGGGCACGAGAGTGGACGTTCTAGCGGGGTCCAGGTTGTAGAGTACGGACTTAGCGGCTTGGGCTGGGGCTCGCTCGGAGCTGAGGGTTTAAGTATGGGGGTCTAACGGACTCGGGGTTTAGCAGTCGCGGCTGTGAATGCTAAAGGTAACAAGGGTTTAAGAAAGGGTTTTGGGGACTCAGGGATTCAGCATGCCAGGTATTGAACCCTGGTGGCTAAAAGTGAAGGATGGGTCCTCGCCTCGAAGTGGGGGCTGGCCGTGGAGGAGCAGTCGGCGGAGATGAGGACGCGGCCGTGGTCGGGCCTGCCCGCCGGCGGCGTGCCGAGCTCTGCCTGGCCCCCCGAGCAGCGCGCCAAGCCGTGAGCCGGCGGCGCTCGCGGCGGCGGTGGCGGTGGCGGCCAGGCGGGAGTGGGACGGGGGGGCCTTGCCTTGACAGTGGCAATGACGTCGGAGCCGCCGAGCCGCAGCCGCGCCGAGCCGTTGGCCTGCGGCACAAGGCACTCCGCCGCCGGCCGTTAGCGCGGCTCCGGGGCGACCGTGCAGCCGCCCCGGC
>WELB01000176.1:259359-303841 GCA_009602725.1 Spirogloea muscicola | reverse complement strand
AGGATTGTAGCGAGAAGTGGCTCTCGCAAAGGGGGCAAGGGATCGGGCTAACCAATAATTTGTAGTTAGCGATTAGCGGACATGTAATGGTCGACGACCATGACTACCAGAATTGGACGGGTCTCACACCCTACGAGATACCCGGACCACTTGCCCGCACGACCACCGTTTACGTTTCAACGGTTGCAGGTCTCAATCCCCACCACTAGGTACGTCAGTCAAGAGAAGAAGTCAGGCCAGAGCATCAGAAAGATCCTTGCATCATCTGCCGCAATAAAAAGAACAGGCCAGATTGATGCAAGAACGCCTCTGATACCAAATGTACCTATACAATTAGACGTGAGTTGTCCTTGCTCATTCATTTGGGCTGGCCTCTCACAGCCACCAAATAATTTGGAAGCTCTGTTCTTCCTTGTTGGGTTCGGCTGTAGGGGGTTCAGGAGGCACTCCTGCCGTGTCACAAAGTGTCGATTGCCTTACTACGTCGACAGGTCAGGTTGAGACCAAAGAGGGACGTGTCAGGGCTTACGTGGCGGGCAGAAGCAACAAATCAAAATGAAATAGCGCAGCAATAATCATTAGAAGTAGGAACAGGTGACATGGAGCAAAGTGTGCAGGATGTTTGTTGACTCTCTAGTCAAAGGGGTTGGGAGACACGTCACATGCTTAGGACCGCAGTCCAGAAGGAAAGGATTGCCGTACATGGTGATTGCTGAAGCAAAAGAAACACAAGGTGCCACTATCTTCGTGGCTTATCAAGTGTGAGCCGGTCTCACGCAACCGGATGCCGAGCTTCACGGGTTAAAGGCTCTCTAGCTGCGCGGCTGCCCTTCCTATGAGCCCACGCCTTCTTGGCGTGTCACGAATGCAGCAAAGACGCCCGATGACAAAGAGGCGGCGGCGGTAGCTGTGGGGCAGTTCTGGCAAGGTAAGAACTGGGCCGAGAAGACTGCTGGGCCTCGGCCCTCCCAACCCTTATGCTTGGTCAGGCAATTAGTCACATCGACGGGGGGCAGGCCATTTTAGAAAATTGCTCGCCCATAGAGAAGAGGGGCTGGCAAAGCCAGCCCAAAAAGAATGGACAATATCAAAAAGCCAAAGAAGGAGCCGAAAAGAAAAACTACACAACTAGACACGAGACGATGCAGAAGGAAGCTCAGTACCCAAAACGGAAGCGATTTTGTCCATTTGGCACCCCTGGTCCCACGGCCAGTAAAGCCTGGGACAGTCACTTCCACCACTACCTATCTTTACCCGCTGCTAGCCTGGCCAGTACCCGCCAACACTCGTCAAGGTGGATCACACCCATCGAAGCGGGCTTTAGGGCTCCTCTTTGAGCGATTCGGGTGGCAGGACAGGGTTGCGCGCCGATGCCAGATCGCGGCTCGGGGGCAGGTGCGCATCTAAACTCCTGACCGGAGCTGAGGTGGAGGTACCGTGTATGCGTATAACGTTCCCAGGTCTGTGAGCGCCTAATAGTGTTGTTAACGCTTACCTGGTGTTCATTTGGCCGTTTGTGCCGGACGGCACGCACCGCCCTGGCACTCGTGCCGTTGTCGTTCCGTCCAGGTTCGTCCGGGTGGCCTCGCATGCTCCCGTCATGCTCGGCCCAGACATGCTCGGCGACATGCGTGGGCCCGGACGCCCCGGCGGCATGGCCGCCCGCGGCCATGCTCGGCGCCATGCCCGCCGCGGCCATGCTCGGCGCCATGGCGCTTGCTGGAGACAGCTCATGATTCCCTCGTCAGGCACGCTCCTCGTGGGCGAGCCTTGGGGCGACCCCCATACACCCTTGAGGGGGGGTGGCACGGAGAAGCACTGACTATTGCACGAGCCGAGAGAGACCCGACCTTGGGGGCTGGGGACTCAGTGAAGCTCGGAGAGGCGCAGCCTTGCGGCTGCCTGCTGCTGTAGACCGCTGCCCCGCTCGGCTCGTTGCCGGCTCTGCTGTGGAGACCTTGGCGGCGTCCTGCGGGAGGTAAGGCTACAGCGTGTGCCCGTGGGTGGAGCCGCTGTTTAGCGGCATCACCACAGGGCAAGTCTTCCGCTGTGCCGGAGTGCTTCCTCGTGGCGGGTGGTTGTCCCTAAACTCCCAAGCACTCAATCCAATAAGGACACATTCGGCTCTAACCTGCCTGTTTAGGTCCGAACGTGACAATGCGAGTCCTTTTCGTACCAGACTCTCAACGCACTCCATAGCGTTTGCTCCTGTTTGCTATGCTGGACAGCACCCAGCTGTAGCGCCCTTGCAGACGTGCTGGTGGACAACGCGGTATCCGAGGCGGCGATTAAGCAAGATTCGTCTCCTTGAGAGTACCAGACTAAAGTGAGTCCACCTCATGTGTCCACGTGTGCCACCGCCTCACCATCCTTGACAAACATAAGCCACCGATAGGATATTGCACGACCTAGAGCTACTAAAGACATGTCACCCCCAATCCAATGACCAGGACCGAAGTCCTCAAAGAGAAGGGTGGTTTGTCTGTCGGGGCTCAGCTTGGCGGGCATTGCTCCTTATGCTTCTAGTGTTTACCGTGCTCCAGTTATTTCTTGATCATCCATTGCCTCGGGGTAACTGCTTCAGTCGATCGTCATAATTGAGTATCACATATATTGATGTCTATGAGGAAGAAGATTCTAGGCCAGAAATGGAAGTGCTAGTCTGCAGGACATCCTCAAGAATGGGAGAAGGATATATGCCAGAAAGGTGTTGAACCACTGCACGCATGGTTGGCCTAAAGTCAGGATTATCTGCCAAACACAGTAGTCCCACAAGGAGGAAGGATCTTGCTTCTGCAATATTTACCGTGCTCCTGATCCTCCGATCCAACACGTTCTCCACCTCGTTGCTTGCCAACGCTTCTCTGACCTGCAACGCGTGCATCATTGACATGCCGAAATGAGAGAATGAAGCTGAGAGAATGAAGCAGAACATCAGCATACTGTGAGCTACACATTTTCAAACCCTTGTCACCAGTAACGGGCTTAATGGACTTTGTCAGACAGACCTAGCGTGGAAGCCAGCTTGGTCAAGAGTAAGCACACCTGCTTTAGTAATCCTTGGTGACCAGCAGACCGAAGGCCACAGACGAGCTCCAAGAGGACAACTCCAAAACTCCAAACGTCTACTTGGTCTCCCACTTTGCCGGATTCTACCTCTGGCGCAATGTAGCCAGGTGTACCAAACATCTGCAACAATGTACTTCTCCTGTGAGCACACTGAGCAAAGCATTCCCTGACAATGGAAAAAATCTCATGAAACCAACATCACATCAAGCTCATTAGAAAGCTAGGCAAGGCAAAGATGCACACCTTTGTTGAGATGTTGATCACATCTTCTGGCACCAGCTTTGCAAGGCCGAAGTCAGCAATTGCTGGTTCAAATTTTGCATTCAAAAGGATATTGGCCGGTTTTATGTCACGATGTATTATACGGGGCGAACAACCTTCATGCAAGTACGTGCAGGACTTCCTGTCAAGGGAGTGCAAAGAGCAATTGCTTGGCCCATCGTGTTATGAGCCGTGAACTGCATAAATCATGAATGACGACTGCTCTTCAAGATGCCTCGACAAAGTAAGTCCATGCTCATCTACGTATCTGATAATGTCCTCCTTGCAAGTAGCACATTGCCAAGAGATAGGCATTGCTCAATCTGAGGATATATGAGTCCCTTTGCGGCTCCTTGGGCTATCCTGACCCGTACTTGCCAGGTGAGGTGAGGCGCACTCCCTGAACATTATGAACACCAGTCAGGCAGCAATGATACCTAGGGTTGGATGAATGTCTTGAAGTCTAAGCTTCAGAATGGAGGCTCAAAGGGAGCAGCTCTTTACCAAAACAAGCTTGCTGCAGTACGGAAATCGTTAGCTACAGGGTTCGATTTGACCAACCCTGCAATCGGTCGAGCAAGCTGCCCTGCTCCTTGAATTCATATACAAGTAATCGCTGACGAGCGAAGGCACAGTGACCCACGATCTTGACGAGATTGCGGTGATTTATTTGGCTGACAATGGCCACCTCTGCCTCAAATGATACATGTGCCTGTGCATGATCTTCCATCGGGTGCAAGACCTTCACAGCGACCTGGTCGCCATTTGCGAGAACTCCGAGGTACACATCGCCAAAGCCACCTCTCCCAATCTTTCTATCTATAGCAAAGTTGTTGGTTGCTCTTTGCAGAGCTTCATAAGGCATCTGACCATCTTGCTGTACAAGGGGTAGTCCTGGCATCCAGAAACAGAAGAATTAGATGTCTGCTATGCTGTCCTCAAAGCAGTTGCCTAATTGCTTGTCAGTGAAAGTTATAACCACTCCGAGCAAGACACGATCCAAATGTGAGACACTCATTGATTATCCACAATAATCTGAGAAAGGACAAGACTAAATAAGAACGTCACTGAGTCAAAGATCTCCAACAGGGCCTTTTGCAAGCTCTGATCTTGAGTGCTTTGCATCCTTAACCTATACTTAGCCCAAGTGGTCGCGTGGCCCTCTTTCACCTTGACCAAGATGTTGATCAATGGGCTCTTGCTCTTGCCTCCGCCTCCGAGCTCTAATCTTGAGCAGAATGCCAGCAGGTACCAAAATGACAATAATTGTGCTGATGATTATAGCTGCAATAGCCAGAGCTGATAATGGAGCAGCTTCACCCACTGTACCATGTTGCATAGTGATTGGTGAAGTAGCAGGAGCATGCGGAGGAGATCTCAATGACTGTACTGGTGGGCTTCTCCTAGTTGGACTACTAGTATGAGTTGCATTTGGTGGTGGACAAGGAGGTAAACCATCAGCACCGCAGAGAGCTTTATTCTGACCATAGCTGCAAAACAAGAGATATTTTGGCAGTTCTTTGTCACTTCGATAATACAGGGAGCCAATGTTGATAGGCTTGTGTCTACATAGTACTGTCTAAACCATATCACAGCATCCCGCATGTTGGTTGACCAGATTGGCCCTTACACATAGAAGCTTCCAAGCAATCTGAGAAGGTTAGACTGACACAGTAGACAAAGGAGAGGGTGAGCAGCCCCGTGCTTGACAGACAATGTGCACATTCAAGTCCGAGACGGACTTCACAAGAAAGCAAGACAAGTTCCTCTTGAGCAGCTATATCATCAATGTCTGATGATGTAGCACCAGGGTAGGAGTAGCTCTCCTTACTATATCTTCACACGCTTGCTGCTGCAAGAAGGTATGGGTCCTGTGAGATTGTTCGCATACATGTCCCTGCATGAACACACGAATCCATCAGTTGTGTGTCCTACTACCTGCTACAAGGACCAAGCATTCTCCAGTGTAGCAGTGCTAGTATTCTCAGGATCCTAGTACTGCAAGCAACTGCACTTCCAGCACTTCACACAAAGCTGATGAGCCTCTGCTTCTGCTTCTTCCTTTGCAGCTTGCCTAGAGGCTTGAAGCAGAGCAATATGGTACACAAGGTTAGATACATGACAAAGCTTTTGCATCAGATGTCAAAAGGCATGTCTTACAAAGTTGGAAACATGGCCGCTTTAATGTCAAGCTGACTTTCGCTAGCAGCATTGATACATAAATCCTGGACAATTTGTGCTGGTATATTTCCAGTGAAAGTATTGTGTGCAATACTTCTGATGTAGATTGCCCTCATAGTGATACAAGAAAACATGCACCATGTTATGACATATTCTTCTATGTAGCTGATAGCAGGCACGTCAACCAGGGAATTATACAAAGGAGTTTGCTGCTATCACAACCTTCACATCAAACCACTTGGAATGTGCAGTTAACATTCAAGGAGCTGGTAAGAGTGCAGATGAATCTCACAGATATAAGGGATATTGTATTTCTCTGACTAATTCAAATACATTGCTCGGAATTTCGCCAGAGAAATTGTTGGCATGTAGGTCACTAGACAACCCACAGAGGACGACACTGAGCACTCTTTCTGCACCTTCTTAGAACGAGACGTGAGAAACACTGACTTCTTACAGCAAGAAGCAGATATACGTATATGCATCTGTAGCTCTTCACAGTAAGGAGTAGCAGGGCTTACATAGATAATAAGTTTGGGAGCCCAACTAGTGAATCTGGAAAGCCTCCTTCCAAGAGGTTATTGCTTACATTTCTGCAAAGGCATGGCACTTTTTACTTGACATGCAGCTCATGAAAGCGACAGCACAAAAACAATCAAACAACTAACAAAATGCATGCTCTGCTTTGCTTCACATAGCATAGCTTGCTACCCATACTGTTGACTCTGCTACAATTCTATGAACAAACCAAAGTGCGGTAGCATTGTCTCAAGCACGAACAGACAGTCAAGCCAAGTGTGAGATTGTGTGCAGAACAACGCCCCTGACAATTCCTTGTGTCCAAGTGTTCCAGCTTATCACAACACAAATATTCCTACGCTACCAGCAAAGGTAGCAAGACTTACATGGCGGTCAAGACCTCACCAGACAAGTCCCCAGGAAATGTTCCTACCAGCACATTATGAGAAAGGTCGCTGCAAGCACACAGTTCAGATCGTCCTCACGCACTTACTTGCTACAAGCTCCTCTCATACTGAACAAATGTAGCCAGCGCGTCGTTATGACACAAATCACTATTCCTTCTTTCAGCAGAATTTAAGGGCCCCAGGCAAATACCACTAATCACAACAAACATGATACTAGGCCATCATCCAGCTTCCAAGTCAAAATGACATCTGATTAGACACATGGGCAAGACCACCAGTAGAGTCTCACTATATCATACAGGTAGCCCTCTTGCCTTTGTGACTGCTTCGTTCATGCAATGGTCTGTACTCTCAACCAATACCAGGATGATAGGCGCAATGGTCTATCTTACAGAATGCCCATGGTTTTGAGCAATTTGAAGGATGGCAGTGGTCCTCCAAAGAGGTTGAAAGAGACGTTGCTGCAGCAACATACTCAAATGTTTGTGACACACCTCCACAGTAGCATTGAGAGACGTTCATTCAAATTGGCACAAAACTGCGATAATTTGTATTTCCTCTTTCGTCTTTGTAAGCAGAGATGACATTGCAACTATTCCTGTGCTTACAGGACACTAAGAGATTGCACGAAGAGCCCTGCTGGAAGCAGCCCATCCAAGTTATTGGATGAACAATCTCTGCAAGTAGCATGAACGATATAAGTGTATGCTTGCACAATTCGCTGAGCGAGGTTACAAATAGAGCCACTTGTGTTGCATCCTAAATACATTGTAGGTCACAAAAGCACAATTCAATTGCGATTGAGCCTGCTTGCTATGACGAAGTACGAGGGATGAGCTAATTATACTGTCAGTCAACTCACAGAAGTTGCAGCCCATCCCGCAGCTGATCAGGAATGGACCCAGTAAACTGATTCATATTCAAGTATCTGATAATATATTGTGGACAATAAGGTGGACAATAAGGCATACTAGCAGTTTCAGTCTTTTCTTCGTCTTCAGCATCCACCATGGAATATGAGTGCAGTTATACTACACTGTTCATATGTTACTACTCCGCCCAACATCAAGGGCACCACATGATTTCAACAAGGGGGGAACTATTCAGCAGGAAGCCTTACATGTACTGGTCCAAACCTTTCCGAGGGACTGGTAACAAGGGCAGTGGTCCGGTCAGTCGGTTGTTGCTAACATCTCTGCAGTTGACAATTTCCAACAGGTCATAGTTCAAGAAAGTTCTCAGTAATTCTTCACTGCATATCCTATGGCAGGCATGGCTGAGACATGGCATGGGGGGACGAAAGTTGCATATGATGCTGGATGCAGCATTGCCTTCCTTCATTCGGTCATAAGCTGCAAGAGCCAAATGCGCAAGTGATCGAGATATCTTACAGAACTGAAAGCCACTCCAATCTATCCAGATTGCGAGGAAGCGTTCCCTCCAATTTCAGATCAAGTGCTCGATATTGGCTTCCTAGGTACCTGGAGAGGCAGGAAATCTGCCAAGTCTTAATAGCCACATTCCAGAGGACTGGCAAGCGATGGCGCAAGAGGTCACCCTCCTCAACAATAGACGGAACTTTGTGACTCAAGTCATTTACACGTAGGGGAGGGGAGGCTCACAAGGCCTCAACCCGAAGGCGACCGCCTGCTTGACCTCGCCAGCTGTCACATGTGGAATCTTGCTCGATGCAACATGTCACGCCCTTCCAAGAATCAATGCAGGGGTCTGTTATGCCATTCCAGCCACGTAGGTAACCACTGGGATCCTTAACAATGTGCCTTCGGAGCTCCAGAAGAACAGCAACTGCGAGCAGGCCAGCACTTGCAATATTCACAATGTAACTCCAGACAGCGACAAGGCTAAAGTAGGCCAAGCTTTGGCCTAATCCTTAGGCCAAGCTTTGGCCTAAGGATGGGCCCACAATATGAGGATTCCAAAATGAAGAGACATTGAGGCACAACGGTGAAGATTGTGATGTAGGGTGAGTGGCAGTACGATCAGCAGCCAGTAGTAGTCCATCAGAGACCCACAGAGTGCCTGCCAGGAGCAATGCCTTTAAAAGTGCGTGTGCCATTGCCTATGTGTGGAAATTGCAAGGTGTCAGCAATACAAGGCACTGCAACATCAACACAGCATCAGTATCATCAGCTGCTGATGCAGGCAATCCAATAACACATCTCATATTGTTGCAAGGTCTATGGACAACTGTCCAGCTACCTTTCAGCCAATGCAAGAAGCACGTGCCCGTATACATGAGCCATCACTGTGAGAAGATTCAGCCTTTCACGACTCCCTTCTCACATTCGCAAGACCTGAATCCTCCCTGTATCTGTTACTCACACTTGCAGTGTACTCAATAGTGGTAACCACTCTCTAGATCACAGGCAGCAAAACGATCACTTATCAGATAAGCATCGAGAATAGGCAATTCAATAGCTGTGCACAAATTGTTAACTTAGCATCGTATGTTCTAGTAGCAGCAGCTGATCGGGAAAAGCTTTCTGGACTTCATGACGACTCTGTCCAGTGAAAGCCAGCCATCAAAATATCACGCTGCAATTATGACTTTAACGACCATTCGGTGATGCCTCTTGATATTGATCAAGCTCAACAGCATGTTGACTCTGTAGCTTACAGTCTGTGCGAAGAGGTACAAGATCATGGAAGACAGGAAGCAGCAAAGCGGCACGGTGTGGCATAGGGAGCAATGTCAATGTAGACGAACGTCGAAGATCAAGGCCTCCAATGACACGAGCTGGGCTAAGCCAACGCACAGAGAGCGCATACAGGAGTGGGCTGGGGCTGAGGCTCAGATATCGCCGCGTGCTGATGACCTACCTGACCAACAAGTCAGCAGGTCTGCTTTGCACGGAGAGTCACGAGCTCCATACACGGGTATAAGTAACCACTGTGTCGAGGAGAGAGGCCACCCCGGCCGACTGTTTCAGAGAGGCTAACCAAGGCCGCAGTGGCCGACAGCAGAGGAGAACATCAGCCCCGATGAGACTTGCAGCATGTCGCCTGCCCGTCTTCTCTGTAGCACAAGGCTGCCGGCAGCACGGCTGTGCGAGCAATGCAGGAGCCTCCACCTCCGCGGCCTCTTCCGCCGCGGCACTTGACCGCGCTGCCGCTGCCGCCGTGCCACGGAAGGACTCGCGGGCCAGGGGAGCTGCGGGTGCTCGTGGCCGTCGTTGTGCCGGCCACTTCTCTACATTTCCTAGGCTCCTTCGGACCTTGTCCCATCTTCCGCCTCCTTTGTACATTGCTTTGGGCTGGCTTTAACAGCCATTGCCGTAAACTGGAAGAGCTGTTCTTCTTTTTGGGAGTGGATCCGATTTTGAGAGCATGACTTTCTCTGACTTTCTCTCCAGCGCTCTTAGGGCTGGTTTTCACAGCCCTCGGCCCTTTGCCGGGAGGCCATTTGGCCTTTAACCAGCTCGCCCGCCACGCAATCGCCCGTCGCTTCCATGGTGAACCGGTAGACTTTCCTGCAGCCGGGTCGCTGGCGCAAGTGTATCGCATGCGCTTGGCCGTCTCGCTGCAGAGGTCCATGGCCCGTGCGCTGCACCTTCGTGCCGGAAGAGCCCTAGCTGCTGCCTCTGGCTCTGTCCAGGGGACCCACTTCCAGGACCCTAGCATCTCTGATCTGCGGCTGTTCAGCAGGAATTACTGAGTCATTCGTAGTTGCTTTGTTTCTTCTCGTGCTTGTTTTTCTTAGCGCTTCCCCTGGCTCCCTTCTCGTACTTTGTCCATTCTTTTTTGGGCTGGCTGTTCCAGCCCCTATCCTCAATGGGCGAGCTCTTTCTTTAGTAGTGCCACTTCTCAGGAAGCGCCTTCCAGTTCATCTCTTTGGATGGCCTCTCACAGCCACCGCCCTCTCCTGGAAGCGTCTTTCTCTCACAGCCGGCCGCACGGCGAGCTGACTTCAATGCCGCAGGCTCACATGGCAGGTGTTTCGTATGCACCTTCCAATTTTCCTCCAGCTGTCCTTGGCTGGGAAAAGCCAGCCCACAAAGAAAGTGCGCGCCCATAGAGAAAGGGGGCCAGCAACAAACGAACAACAGCGCTCCCAAAGAAGAAACTCTCCTCCAGGGCAATGGCTGTGGTTGACCCGCCCAGAAAAATGTACAGAGTTTGAAGGGGCCAGAAGGCGTTTGAGTGCACAGCGACTCAAGTGGTCACTGGGTGCTCATTACCACCTAGTGAGTAGCCGCAGGTCAGAGCAATCATGTACAAAGAAAGAAGGACTCGCAGAAGAGTCTCCTCTCCAAAGAGAGAAAGACTCTTCCAATAGAGGGCCCTGGCTGTGAGTGGCCAGCCCAGATACTAGAGTGAAGAAAGTTCGAAAAGGCCACAAAAGCGCTGACGCACACAGTGCCTCAACTAGCGCGAGAGAGAGAGGGCTGGCCTTTCGGCACGCTGTGTCCTGCAGGCGAGGTGAGCAGGCTGACTTCAACGCCGCTGGCTCGTGGCCCAGGTCTACCGCATGCGCTTGACTATTTCCCTTCAGCAGGCCATGCCCACGCCTTGCACCTGCAGGCTGGCCGTGCTCTCGCTGCAGCCTCTGGCTTTCGTCAGGGGGATTGTGTCCAGCAGCTAGCCTTTCGGATTTGCTGCTCCTCACTCGTAGTTATTGAGTGGTTCGTCCTAACCCAGTTCTGAGATAGCGTTTTGGCCAGGGGACCCCCTTCCAGGCGCCTAGCATCTCTGATCTGCGGCTGCTCAGCAGGGGTTACTGAGTGATTCGTAGCAGCTATGCTTCGTTTTGTGCTTGCTTTCCTTAGCGCTTCCCCTGGCCGTTCCGCTGCAGCGGTCGATGGCCCGTGCGCTGCACCTTTGTGCCGGCCGGGCTCTTGCCTGGCCAGGGGACCCACTTTCAGGACCCTAGCCTCTCTGATTTGCGGCTGCTTAGCAGGGGTTACTGAGTGATTTGCAGCTGCTTTCTTTCTTTGTGTGCTTTGTTTTCTTAGCGCTTCCTCTGGCTCCTTGCCAGCCCCTCTTTCTCCATGGGCGAGCCTTCTTCCTTCCCCTTCCCCTGGCCCCCTACTCGTACTTTGTTCATTCTTTTTCGGGCTGGCTTGTCCAGCCCCTCTCCTCAATGGGCGAGCCCTTTCTTCCTGTAGTGCAGGACGCGCTCTGGCCGCCGCCTCCGGGTCTCGGCGGAGGGCCTCCTTCCCCGCATCGAGCTATTCTGACCTGCTGTTGCTCACTCGTGGGTATTGAGCTTCTTTAGTGTGATGTTGTGTTTGGTAGAGTAGTCCTTCTTTGGCAACTCTTTCTTTGGCTTTGGACATTGTCCATTCTTTTTGGGCTGGCTTTGCCAGCCCCTCTTCTCTATGGGCGAGCCCTTTCTTCTTTTTTCGGCTCCTCTTTCTTTGGCTTGGGATCTTGTCCATACTTTTGGGCTGGCTCTGCCAGCCACTCTCTCTCTTTGTGGCGGCGCTCCAGCTGCCCAAGTTAGCTTGTCAGATTTGTTTGTGCTCACCCGTGGGTATTGATGTCACCTTAGGCACCTTACTTTAGGTATATATAGCCTTGTTTAGTCTGCAGTAGCCTTCCCCTGAACACTGTACTGGCTTGAATTGGCCTCCCTTTCATTTCATGCGCCCCGCGCGCCTTCTCTCTATGGGCGAGCACATTCTTTCTTCCAGAGGAGCAGTGAGCGGTACAACGACGGCGGCGAGCACCCGCAGCTCCCCTTGGCCCGCCAGTCCTCCCGGGCACGGCGGCAACGGCAGCTCGGTCAAGGCGCCGCGACGGCGGCACTGGTCGCGCAGGGTGCTGCCGGCAGCCTTGTGCCACGAAGGAGACGGGCAGGCGACATGCTGCAAGTCTCATCAGGGCCGATGTTCTCCTCTGCTGTCGGCCGCTGCGGCCTTGGTTAGCCTCTCCGAAACAATCGGCCGAGGTGGCCTCTCTCCTCGACACAGTGATTGCTTATTCCCGTGGAGCTCGTCATTCTCCCTACAAAGCAGACGTGCTGACTTGTTGGTCAGGTATGTAGTTAGCAAGCGGCAAGAACTTAGCCTCAGCCCCAGCCACTTCTGTATGCGCTCTTCCTGTGTTGGCTCAGCGCAGCTCGTGTCAGCGAAGGCCTTGATTCTTCGTTCTTTTACATTGACATTGCTCCCTATGCCACACTGTGCCGCTTTGCTGCTTCCTGTCTTCCATGATCTTGTACCACTTCGCACAGACCGTAAGCTACAGAGGGAAGAGGCTGTCGAACTTGATCGTCTTCAAGAGGCATCACAGATGATCGTAATTTCATAGTTGCAGAGCAATGAACTGATGGCTGGTTTTCGCTGGTCTGAGTCGTCATGAAGTCAGCAAGCTTTCCCCGATCTGCTGCTGCTACTAGCGCTTGCTATGCACATATTTGTGCACATATGCCTTGACATGCCTTTTTGCATTTGTAATCTGATTAGTAATCATTTTGCTGCCTGTGATCTAGAGAGTGGTTGCTACCGCTATGGAGTATACTGCAAATGTCAGTAACAGATACAGGGAGGGTTCAGGTCTTGCAAATGTAAGAAGGGAGTCGATAAATTGCACCTTTATTCGGGCACATGCTTCTTGTATTGGCTGGAAGGGAGCTAGAGAGTGGTCCATAGTCTCTGCAACACTATGAAATGTGTCATTGGGTCGCCTGCATCAGCAACTGATGCAACTGATGCTGTTTTGATGTTGCAGTGCCTTGAATTGCTGACACCTTGAAATTTCCACACATAGGCAATTGCACACGCACTTTTGAAGGCATTGCTCCTGGCAAGCACTCTGTGGGTCTCTGATGGACGAATACTGGCTGCTGATCGTACTGCCACTCACCCTTCATGACAATCTTCAACGTTGTGCCTCAATGTCTTTTTCTCTCTGGGGTCCTCGTATTGTGAGCCCATCCTTAGGCCAAAGGTTGGCCACTTAGCCTTGTTGCTGTCTGGAGGTACATTGTGAACATTGCAAGCGCCGGCCTGCTCGCAGTTGCTGTTCTTCTGGAGCTCCGAAGGCACATTGTTAAGGATCCCAGTGGTTACCTAAGTGGCTGGAATGGCACAACAGACCCCTGCCTTGATTCTTGGACCGGCGTGACATGTTGCATCGAGCGTAATTCTACGTGTGACAGCTGGCGGGGTCAAGCAGGCGGTCGCCTTCGGGTTGAGGCCTTGTGAGCCTCACCTCCCTTACGTAAATAAATCGAATCACAAAGTTCCGTCTATTGTTGAGGAGGGTGACCTCTTGCGCCACCGCTTGCCAGTCCTCTGGAAAGTGGCTTTTTAGACTTGACAGAATTTCTGCCTCTGCAGGCACCTAGGAAACCAGTCTCAAAATGGCTTCCTAGATCTGAAGTTGGAGGGAATGCTGCCTAGCGATCTGGCTAAATTGGAGTGGCTTTCAGTTCTGTAAGATATCTCGATCACTTGCGTACTTGGCTCTTGCAGCTTATGACCAAATGAAGGAAGTCAATGCTGCATGCAGCATCATTTGAAACTCTCGACCCCCCATCCCATGTCTCAGCCATGCCTGCCGTAGAATATGCAGTTGAGGAGTGATGAGCGCTTCTTTTGAACTTTGACCCGTAGAATATTGTCACTTGCAGAGATGTTAGCAATAATCGACTGACAGGACCACTGCCCTTCTTACCTGTCCCTCGAAATGGTTCAGACCAGCAAATGTAAGGCTTCCTGCTACATCACTTTACCCCCTTGTTTACATCATGTGGTGCCCTTGATGTTGGGCGGACTTGTACCATATGGAGTATGTGGTATATTCATACCGTGGTAGTTGCTGAAGACAAAGAAAAGACTGATATTGCTACTGTACCTTATTGTCCACAATCTTTTATCAGATACTTGAACAGGAACCGTTTCACTGGGTCCATTCCTGATCAGCCACGTGATGGGCTGCAAGTCCTGTGAGTTGACTGACAGTAGATTCAGCTCATCTCTCGTACATCTTCATGGCAAGCAGGCTCAATCGCAATTGAAGTTTGACTTGCCCTACGATGTATTAGTATGCAACACAAGCGGCCATGTTTGTAACCTCGCTCAGAGATTTGTTCAAGCATACACTGATACTGTTCATGCTACTTGCAGCGATTGTTCATCCAATAAATTGGATGGTTTGCTTCCAGCAGGGCTTTTTGTGCCATCTCTTCGTGTGCTGTAAGCACAGGAATGCTGCCATTCAGCTTGCAAAGATGACAGACAATAGGCAAATAGCACACCTGCAAATTTTGCCAATTCCAACAGACATCGTCCTAATGCTTCTGTGGAGTTGTGTCACGAAGATTTGAGTGTGTTGCTGCAGCAATGTCTCCTTCAACCGCTTTGGAGGACCACTGCCATCCTTCAGAATGCTCAGGAATTTGGGCGCTCTGTAAGATAGACCTCTGCACCTATCGTCCTGGTGTTGGTTGAGAGCACAGTCCATTGCATAGACAGTCGCAGAGGCAAGATTGGAATACCTGTAAAATTTAGTAAGAGTCTCTACTGGTGGTCTTGCCTATGTGTATTTCAAGATGTCATTGCTGAGTCGGAAGCTGGATAATGGCCTGTTATGTTTATATTATGTTTGTTGTGATAAGTGATATTTGCCTGGGGCCCTTAACAATATGCTGAAAGAAGGATTAGTGAATTCTGTCTTATGGAAGCGCTGGCTACATTTGTTCAGTATGAGGATCTTGCAGTAAGTAAGTGCGTGAGGACGATCTGAACTGTGTGCTTGCAGCGACCTTTCTCATAATGCATTCGCAGGAACATTTCCTGTTGACTTGTATGGTGGGGTCCTGACCTTCATGTGAGTCTTGCTGCCTTTGCTGGCAGTGTAGTGAGGATTGTGTTTATGATAGCTGGAACACGTGGACACAAGAAATCGTCAGGGTCATTGTTCTGCACATAGTCTCACACTTGGCATGACTGTCTGTTCAAGCTTGGTCAATGCTATCGCACTTTGGCTTGCTAATAGGGTCTTAGCGGAGTCAGCAATATGGGTAGCAAGCTATGCTATACCAAGCAAATCATGCTTTTCGATAGTTGTTTATGTGTTGTGGTGTCTCTTTCATGAGCTGCTTGTCAACCAATTTGTACCGTGCGTTTGCAGAAATGTTAGCAATAACCTCTTGGAAGGAGGCTTTCCACGATCACTGGTTGGGCTCCCCTTCATATTATCTATGTAAATCCTGCTACTCCTTATTGTGAAGGGCTATTGATGATTACACGTGTATCTCTGCTTCTTGCTAGCAATAAGAAGTCATTGCTTCTCACGTCTCGTTCTAAAATGTGCAGAAAGAGTGCTCAATTGCTCACTGTCATCCTCTGTGGGCTGTCCAGTGACCTCCATGCTAATAAATTTCTCTGGCGAATGTCCGAGCAATGTCTTTGAATTGGTCATACTGTACAGTGTACAGTATCCCTTATATCTGTGAGATTCATCTGCACTCTTACCAGCTACTTGATTGTGAATTGCACATTCAAATTTTGGAAATGGTTTTTGAGAGAGTTGTGGTAGCCGCAAATCCATTGCATGTTCCCTGGTTAACATGCCTGCTACCAGCTACATGAAATTGCATAGTATAACATCGTACATGTGTTTTTGTATCACTGTGAGTGCACTCCACATCAGAAGTATTGCACACAATACTTTCACTGGAAACATACCAGCACAAATCGTCCAGGATTTATGTATCAATGCTGCTGGTGAAAGTGGCCTTGACATTCAAGCAGCCATATTTCCCACCTTGTGAGACATGCCTTTGACATCTGATACACAAGCATTGTCATGTATCTGACACTGTGCACCATGTTGCTCTGCTTCAAGCCTCTAGCATGCTGCAAAGAAGAAGCAGAAAGCAGATGCTCATCAGCTTCAGGAAGTGCTTGAGGTGCAGTTGCTTGCAGGACCAGGAACCTGAGAATGCTAGCACTGCTGCACAGGACAATGCTTGGTCCTTGTAATCAGGTAGTAGGACAACCAACTGATGGGTTTGTCTATTCGTGCAGGGACATACGTGCTAACAAGCTCACCGGACCCATCCCTTCTTGCACCAACAAGCGTGTGAAGATATAGTAAGCAATGCTACTCTTATCCCTTGTGCTACGTCATCAGACGTTGGATAGACATTGGATGCCCAAGAAGAACTGTCTTACTTGTGAAGTCCTTCTTGGACTAAAGTGTGCAAGTTGTCAGTCAAGCACGGGGCTACTCACCCTCTCCTTTGTCTTCTGTGTCAGGTCAAGCTTCTTAGATTGCTTAAGAGCTTCTATGTGTAAGGGCCAGATTGATCATCCACAATGCGGGATGCTGTGATCTGCTTTGGACGTTACTATGTAGACACTAGCCTATCGACATTGACTCCCTGTGTTATCGAAGTGACCATAACCTGCCAGAACATCTCTCATTTTGCAGCTATGGTCAGAATGGAGCTCTCTGCGGCGCTGCTGGCTTACCTTCTTGTCCACCACCAAATGTAACTCATACTGATAGTCCAACCAGGCGAAGCCCACCAGTACGGACATTGAGATCTCCTCTGCATGCTCCTGCTACTTCACCAATCACTGTGCAACATGGTACAGTGGGTGAAGCTGCTCCACTATCAGCTCTGGCTATTGCAGCTATTATAATCAGCACAATCATTGTCACTTTGATACCTGCTGGCATTCTGCTCAAGAATCTAGCTCGGAGGTGGAGGCAAGAGCAAGAGCCCATTGATCAACACCTTAGTCAAGGTGAAAGATGACCCACACGACCACTTGGGCTAAGTATGGGCCAAGGAAGCGAAGCAGTCAAGATCAGAGCTTGCAAAAGGCCCTGTTGGAAAATCTCTTACTCAGTGAAGTTCTTATTTGGTCTTGTCCTTGTTCAAGCTGTCGTGGATAATCAGTCAGTGTCTCATATATGGATGATGTCTTGCACGGAGTGTTTATGACTTTTACTGGCAAGCAATTAGGCAACTGCTTTGAGGACAGCATTGCAGACATCTCATTCTTCTGTTTTGGATGCCAGGAGTACCCCTTGAACAGCAAGAAGGTCAAATGCCTTATGAAGCTCTGCAAAGAGCAACCAATAACTTTGCTATAGACAGAAAGATCGGGAGAGGTGGCTTTGGAGATGTGTACCTTGGAGTTCTCCCAAATGGTGACCAGATCGCTGTGAAGGTCTTGCACCCAATGGAAGACTATGCACAGGCACATGTAGCATTTGAGGCAGAGGTGGCAATCATCAGCCAAATAAATCACCGCAATCTCGTCAAAATTGTGGGTCACTGTGCCTATGATCGTCAGAGGTTACTTGTATATGAGTTCAAGGAGCAGGGCAGCTTGCTCGACCGATTGCAGGGTTGGTCAAATCGAACCCTATATTGCCTTACTGCAGCGACCGTGTTTTGGTAGTATGATGCTATCTGTGAGTCTGAAGCTTAGACGGCAAGACATTTATCCAACACTAGGCATTTTTGCTGCCTAACTGGTGTTTACACTGTTCAGGTAGTGCGCCTCACCTCACGTGGGTCAGGATAGCCCATGGAGCCGCAAAGGGACTCATATATTCTCACAATGAGCAATGCCTATACTCTTGGCAATGTGCTACTTGACAAAGTGGAGGTTGTCAGAAATGTCAATGAGCATGGGACTCACTTCATTGAGGCATCTTGTAGAGCAGTCGTCATTCAGGAATTATGCAGCTTATGGCCCACAGGATGATGGGCCAAGCTATTGCTCTTTGCACTCCCTTGACAGGAAGACCTGCACGTACCTGCATGAAGGTTGTTCACCCCGTATAATACATCGTGACATAAAGCCGGCCAATATACTTTTGAATGCAAATTTTGAACCAGCAATTGCTGACTTCGGTCTTGCAAAGCTGGTGCCAGAAGATGTGATCAACATTTCAACAAAGGTCTGCATCTTTGCCTTGCCTTGCTTCCTGATGAGCTTGATGAGATGTTGGTGTCATGAGATTCTTAGCATCGACAGGGAATGCATTGCTCAGTCTGCTTACAGGAGCAGTACATTGTCGCAGATGTTTGGTACACCTGGCTACATTGCGCCAGAGGTAGAATCCGGCAAAGTGGGAGACAAGGTAGACATCTGGAGTTTTGGGGTTGTCCTCTTGGAGCTGGTCTGCGGCCTGCGGTCTGCGGGTCACCAAGGACTACTGAAGCAGGTATGCTTCGTCTTCACCCAAGCTGGCATCCGCGCTAGCTCGGTCTGACGAAGTCCACTAACCCCGTTACTGGTGACAGGGATTGGCAACATTTGTAGCTCACGGTATGCTGATGTTCTGCTTCGTATGCTCTTTTCGGCATGTCATGATGATGCACGCAATGCAGGTCAGAGAAGCGTTGGCAAGCAATGAGGTTGAGAACGTGTTGGACCGGAGGATCAGAAGCACGGTAAATTTTGCAGAAGCAAGAAGTTTTCTCCTTGTGGCACTAGGTTTGGCAGATGATCCTGAAAGTAGGCCAACCATGCGTGCCGTTGTTCAACACCTTTGTGGCATATATCCTTCTCCCATTCTTGAGGATGTCCTGCAGACTAGCACTTCCAATTCTGGCATATTATCTTCTTCCTCATAAGCTCAATTTTGATACACTATCATGACATCCAACTAAACCAGTCACCGGCGAGGCAATGAATGATATCAAGAAATAGTTGGAGCACAATAAAAGTAAAAGGAGCATGCCCGCCAAGCTGAGCCCCTCTAGGCAATCACCCCTACTTCCTTGCAGACTTCGGTCCTGGTAATTAAGGATAGAAGAATTTCGTGTATTTGAAACAATCGAAGGCCAGTATGGCCAAGTACAGAGGTAATTAAGAGTGGGGGTGACAAGTTTAGAAACTCTATCTGGCCATCATGTCACATTACGAAAGGCTGCTTGTCACATGTGCCACCAGGGTTGATGGACGAGCCTCAACTCGAAGGCCGTTTAGATATGCATGTCTTGAACGTAGTATGGTGAAACAGCTGTTTGGGCCAGTATTCAATCTGTCAAAAGCTGTAGTAAGTCTGTCCAGCAGATGTGGCCGGTTACCATCTGCCTCGGCCTGATGGGCGGCTGCAGGAGCGCTCCCTGTGAAAGGACTTATGCTGGCAATTCGAGCTTTAACTGTGACGTCCTGATCCCTATACACACAGTTAGAGGTTAGTACGTCCTGATTGGGTTCGGTCAATGGAGGTTGAGAAGCCAGACCCTCAGTTGAGTTGCCGCCTTCCGGCGGTGCCTCAGGGTACGACTTCAGCTGTGTACTGTAGTAGTGCTTCACTGTAGGGGGTTTGCTTCTCAACCCCCAATGACCAAACCCAATCAGGACGTACTAACCCCCAACTGCGTGTATAGGGATCAGGACGTCACATCATCTGTATCTGAAACTGGGGCGGCAGCGCTGCTCCGCTGATCCCTAGCTATGGCTGGCACCCACCTCGGGTTCGGGCGGGCCTATGCTGGTGAAATTTATGTCTGCTGCCAGGCTGAGCTTGTGCTAGTCTCATCTATATATATGCTACCCTGTGCTCCAGACCATGTGCTGCTGAGAGAGGAGCATTCGGCAAGATCCATGGTGAGCGGCAGAAGCCCCTTCCCACAAGGACGGAGTGAACAAGAGAGAAGGCGCACAGTGCGCACTGAATGAAAGGGAGGCCAACCCAAGCCAATACGTTGTTCAGGCAAAAGCTAATGCACAAGTGGGGCTACGTAAACGCCAAGCTCGATGCCAAAAGGGGCTAAGGAAACAGTGCGAGAGTTGGCTGAAGGAAGACGGGAAGTGTTGGAATTTCAATGCAGCCACCAGGCCAACATCAAGAGTCACCAGATCTGAAACTTCTACAGTTATTAACAATGGCTAGACCAGAAGCTGACTGCCGGACTACAGTGGCAGTAGTATGCGGCAAGTGCACACCTCTCGAGATGTTGAGGCCCAACTGTTTGCAATTTTTGAAAGCTACTGGCGTAGCCAGCTGACATAGCCGGTATGAGGAGGGCACCGCCTTCCAGTAGCTTTTGGAAGGGCCAGCTAAAGTGGACGACTATGGAGGCCTACTGACTGCATAAGGAGGGAGTATGTTGAGTTGCAGATGGCCATTTGCCTTGTTCTGCCTGGGCACCTAGTTAATGATGACAAAGTACCGTCTGCACTGGTCACAATGAGTATCAGTGGTCTTGCTTGATCCACTTATCTCGACATACACGTCCAGTTAGTATCATGATTTATGCTGAGCACAAGGCTGACCTCTGCTCAATTGCAGGTGCTTGTTTCAATGTGCTGCTTGAGCCTGTGTAGGGCCTAGGATCTTGGAAACCAACTGCCACTAAGGGACTGATACAGTCCAAAGCAACCAATATGATCAACAAGAACATACGCATTTGCGCAAGATGGATAGTGATGTCCAACATGGACAGCGGTATCTTCATGAATACTTGTAAACAGGAGTCTGTATGATAACCCTAACATAAATCTGGAACCAGCTGGATGATCATTCCTTCAAGTGTGCATCTTGAAAATATCGTATACATACAGAAACAGCAGCGCTGATATCCAAAGTCGTTCTACTCCTTGCCAAGGGCCAAGGAGCTTCGCAGAGGAGATGTGCATGAGAGCCAACTTTACATTGCAGGACGATGAGTGCAGAAACAATGTGCCAGAGCTAGAAATACACAATCGTTACAAGTTGACTGTATGAAGGTTTCAGAGAACACACTAGCAACATGCTGACCTATTGCCACACGAGGTCCCCCATGAACTTCAAGGCAGGTATGCCCCTTATCTCCATATCGAAGAGGGGGGATTCCACTACCGTGAGATCTTGGAGTCCAGGATCTGTCTTCAAGCTATCAATCGCCTTCTTTTGATCCTGGAGATTAGACAGATGCAGACTCTAAATTAACATCACTTATTAAAAAATCAATCTGCACAACACAAATTCTACTTTACCTTGTTCTTCAAAGCATGTCCTGTGACATGACATGCCAACAAGACATATGGAGACAAGAGTTGCTAAGTTGCACAATCCGTTGCGTCTGCCACCTTCAATCAAGCCTACAGTCAAGTACAAGAGGACGTCACACTGCTAACCTTGCGTTTGATCGCACAGAATTTACAGTCGGGGGCTGAAGCTGAGGCAGGGAGCAGCTGATTCACAATCAAACGTTTCACTGGTACACCCTCTTTTTGCAGGGACTGCCTCAACCTAGAGCTCTCACTTATGGCCATCACCTGCAAACATGCAAACAATGACTTGGTAAACGGTTGACATCATTACATCCTACCTGTATGAGATACGCCAATGTCACCATGAACAATGAAATGGGATAACAGAAAGTGATTCTGTTATCTACCGCCACACTCCTTGTACTTACAAATGCTCATCATCTTCTGACCTGTACAAGATAGCTGACAAACCCCAGTTCATGACCAACGTACTTGAAACGTATTTGCCAAGACTTACGGGACTTACAGTGGGAATTGTGACTATGACAAACTCTGTGTTCTCCTTGTCACGGAAGATGTCCCTCACCATCACCATCCGTGCCTTCAAACGCTCCAATTTTTCAGCCTGACGTAGCAATACAAGCCTCTCAGAATCCCTGATAAGCTATGCAAGACCGCAAAGTGATGCTGCCAGATGTAGAGCACAACCTTTGTGCAACAATGGCGTGATTCGAGATTGCTTGATATGCTACTGAACCCACAGCAGGAGCACATATAAAAGTACCAATACTCTTGAGCTCAGCCCTGCACTACACCTGACCAACTACAGATGCATAGATGTACCCTGACAGGTAAGTGGGTGCTCACTGCTCCGTCTTTGCCGTCACCCCCTTGGCCAAACACGGACTTGATTGCAGCTGTTGCTGACGAGAGCTTTTGCTTCAACTGTTTGCCAGTGACATCAATGTGGATGAGAAAACGACCAAGGGCAAGAAGCAGAGATACTGCAGACTACTAAACTTCCAGCACTTAAGTTATGACAACCTCCGTCCTGAGCCATGACATGCGCAGCAGAAAGCAAACAATGCTCAACAAGATGGAATGCCTTGACACAAGGCCAAGTGCGTGTAATCTTAGATGGACTTAGAGAAACTGTCATGATAACCAATAGACTTTAAGTGTTTCTTACTCTGAGAAGCTTGCCAATAGATGCATCCAAGAAGTCAGGGAGAGAGAGGAGTCTCAATGTGTGGCCCTAGAAGCAGATTGCAACGTGGTGTCAGCCAATTACAGCCACTTGATTCAGCAATACAGCAGTATAAGGACCCAGCCATTTGCCAAAGCAATTGCAAGCACTATTCAGGAACCTATGTGCTAATGAGTAAGAAAGCTGTTAGCATGTACCGTGGGTGCTGTGTCAAAAATGATGCGCGTGAAGTGGTCGTACTCAGGAGATTGCATAAATTGCACAACCTATGTTCATCATATCCAGGAGCTCAGATAAGTAGCATACAGAAGGATAGAGTCTTTAACTCAAATTCCTGCAGAGCACCACTAAGTAAAACTTCTTCTGACACTTCTCCCCTAATCACGCATTACTGAACTCATAATCACTAGATGCAACTTTTAGCAATGACACACTCATCGTTCTATGACTCCCAAGCTACATAGCCTTCTGTAACACCAGGGGCAACCTATATTTCCATCTTACTGCCACTAGGATCAACACCCTCCATACCCCTAACTTTGAGGAACAACTTGTCCTGGCAGTTCTTCCTATGCTGTGCCTGGACTCTAGTTCGCCACAGGCAGTACTTAGCGCCGTGCTCACCTTGGAAATAGCCACAGCTTCGTCCAACCCAGGAGGGGGCGTGTCCAGCAGCTCCCCAAGCTTAAGCTCAGTCAGCTGCAACAAGTTCACAGCCTGTTCTGTCAGCCCATTACGTTGACACCAGGAAGGAACCCTGCAGGAAGCTAGGCAAAATGTGCTCTCACATACACAGTACAGGAGTGCAACTTTCAGAAGACATACCTGTAACGTTAACAGCAGAAAGGATCAGAGCGTCCCAAAGCTTGGTAGCACAACCTAGCACAATACTTGATAATAGTGTTACGAAGCAGCAATCAGCACCAGATGATATAGCAGGAGCAGCACAGCATGCGTGACTTGCCTGATCAACCCAGCCTCCCAGACCCAGTGAGTCCATGACATCCTTCACTCCCTTGCCGCCATCCTTTGCTGTGGCCCCACGAAACTCCTCCCTGGCCTGCTCTGGATTGATCTAAGACAAACACCAGAGCACACTATGCATGTCTGTCAGCACTCTGCTTGAGCATGAATTGGCCTGAGCCCAAAACACGCACCAAAGAAGGCTGATCGACCCGGCTGTCTAGCTGCTAACATACAAAGGTACATCAAGTCTTGTGAGACTGCCAAATGAGTACTCACAAACCCTTGACTCTTCCTCTTGCCTCACCTTCTCAGTCGTACAACCAGCTAAAGTACTTGGCCTCTTACCTCCATGGCAAAAAGAGGCAAGTCTGTGCCTTCCACTGGAATCGGCTTTCCGCCGGTCAGATTCTGCTCAAATACATGCAATCAATGTGATGAGCACAGGCGCCCTGCACATCTGAGCAGCAATGACTACTGAACACCAAAAACAGCCAGCAGCTCCTGATAATTAGTGGATTACACTGGCTGGCCAAAAACTGGATCAGTCACTGTACCTACGGCTAGTGTAGGCACAGAAACAAATGCAGACATGGCTGCAAGAAGTGGCTAAAATTTATGATAAAGGGAGGGCAGAGCATGAAGCACAGCAGCACAGTGCAACTACCAAGCAAGAATCTGTTAGTGATGTATGATCAAAACCCTGCAGCTTGTCCACTGGAAATTCAATTGGTCTCACGAAAGTCACTATACATGCCGACTTTGTCATGTCAGATAGAGATGTCACCTGGGCAAAAGAGTCACTCAAAGAGTGTGCGGGGTCGGTGGACACCACCAGCGTGGGATGGCCGCTGTTGGCAAACCTCACGGCAAGAGAAGCGGACAGGCTGGTCTTACCCACGCCGCCCTTCCCGCCAACCATGTAGTACTTGCGCTTGGTGCCGGCGACCATGGCATCGAATGCTGTCTCTGACGTTGCTGGCGTGACTGCCACAGCAGACACTGCACCCAAGGCAGCAGAGCACTTATAAGTCAGAAGATGCAGTCAGGTTACAAGGCAATTAGACCTTAAGAATGTAACATGGAAGCCCTGCTGTCAGATAATTTGGTGTGTAAACAGTGTGTACGACCATGGTATGGTATGGTCGTTCACACTGTCTTGTGAAATTTATGGACTCGCTGCGCGTTGCTCAAACGATATCTATGGACAGCAGAATAAGTGACTGCAACGCCTCAACTGGCAAGCACAACGCCTCCACTGGCAAGCACGAAGTAGCGAAAGCCAGTCAAGCAAGATTCAGCAGATTGTACTACTTCGTTATAAACGAGACATTTTGCTGCAGCACAGTACCTCAACTATATGCTTAAGACACTTTGGAAGTGCTTTACCGGGCACGCTGCTCTAGGGTTTTGTGATTATTCTACACGCTGCTTCACAGGAGGAGGAGGGCGCAACGCGCGGAGGGCATGGGCGAACCTGCAAAGCTGTGAGCCTTCCTCCTCACGCACCTCCCGTGTGCGCACCGCGGAGGATTCAGCTCCAATGGCTGACCCATCAAGTTGAAAGCCCCTCCAAACGACAGCTGCCGGCATCGGCGCAAGCTCTGCTTTGGAGCTTGGTGGCGCAGAAGCTGCGGCTGAGACGGCCTGTTCATGGCCATGGTGCGTGTAGGAGGCCGGTGGGATATTGCTGGGCGGTTTGCAGTGGAACCAAGGCCCTCCCGATGGTGGAACGGCAGCCGTGTGGCCGCAGCCGCCGCTGTGGCCTCCATCTTGACGTGGGCGCACACCGTCGCTTGAGACGTCGTTTGAGACGTGAACTGATGGGACTTCAGGTGGTTCTTATGGAGGCGCTAGCCCAGCGGCAGTCCGGCTACAGCCCCGGGCTTGGCTCCGGCAAGCGAAGCAGCCGTTTATCGGAGAATTGAAACTCAGTCTATCGATTGGTCAGCCAAATCCGAGGCTTGCGAGGCCAGTCAGGAGCTTCGTAGAGCGGGCGCAGCCTTGGCAGCGCCGACCGCCTCGGCTGGCTCGTCAAACTGCCGCTCCTCCGAACGGCTGGCGGTCCTGCGCTCGCCGCAACTGATGCGCGGCTCCGGCGGTCCCGCAGAGCTCAGCGCCGCGCGCGCGCCGCTCGGCCCTCGCCACCGCCGCTGCCGCTGCCGCAGGACGAGCTCGAGCTGAAGCTACACCACGACTGACAGGAATGTTGAAGTGGACGGGGCTAACGCTTGTCGGCCCCTTCTCATAGAAGAAAGTGCTCGCCCATTGAGAAAAGGGGCTGGAACAACCAGCCCGAAAAAGAATGAACAGAGTACGAGAAGGGGGCCAGGGGAAGCGCTAAGTAACAGAAACAAAGCTGCTACGAGACACTCAGTAACCCCTGCTAAGCAGCCGCAGATCAGAGATGCTGGGCTCCTGGAAGTGGGTCCCCTGGCCAGAGCCAGAGGCAGCAGCGAGGGCTCTGCCGGCACGAAGGTGCAGCGCCCGGGCCATGGACCTCTGCAGCGAGACGGCCAGGCGCATTCGATACACTTGCGCCAGCGACCCGGCTGCAGGGAAGTCAACCGGCTCCCCATGGAAGCGCCGGGCGATGGTGTGGCGGGCGAGCTGGGTGAGCAGCTCGAGCCACCGAGCGCCCAGCGCCCCATGTGTGTCGATGGCCATTCTCATAGCCTCCTCGCCTCCTTTGGGAGAGCAACTTTCTTTGCAGCTTTATCGAAATAGGCAAGGACGCTTCCAGTGGACCGGCAGTGGCTGTGATCGGCCAGCCCAGCATAACAACGAACAGAGTTCGAAAAGGGGCCAGAAAGCGCTATAGCACACAACGACACATAGTGCCACCGGTGCTCAACATTGCCTGTTAAGCAGCCCCAGATCTGAGAAGCTAGTCATAGCTTTGAGGGAGTGCAACAGCTTTTGCATAGCTTTTCCTCTCGTTCTTGCTTTGCATGACAAAAAGCCATGGCCGTTATAATGCCATGCCACGGAAGAAAACTGCCACGGAGGATCGGAGGGAGGGACAGCCTCTTGTCCAGACCTCCTCCGCCCTCCCCGCCCTTGCCGCGGCGACGGGGAACGCTCCAGAAGGGCAGATGCGCGTGCTGTATACTTGACCATCCGATGAGCGATCGGACGGCCACCGTGTCGTGCCCCTCAACTTTAGGCCAGCCAGGACCCACTTGGCATCCAATTTTCCACGGAAAGGTAAGACACTTCCAGTAAACGGCGATGGCTGTCATTAGCCAGCCCTCAAAACATTATCTGAGAGAGCTGCTGCTGCTGCTTCTTAGGGCTGCCTCTGATGGCCACTGCCTTAGATTGTTAGAGCTGTTTCCCTCGAGGAGCTGCTTCTTCTACTTCTTCTTCAACTTAGTTGCATGCATATGATGGCGGCCTTTTATATTTAGCAATGCTCCCAAGCCATGGCTGTACAGTAGCGTGCTGGGCGCGCTTTTAAGCAGTCTGCTGGCTTCCATGCCGGTCTTTCGGCATCTGCAGTAAGCCTGTCAGTACTCACTTGAGGGTACTGACGGCCCCCTTCAACCAGCTCTCGCACTGTCAACTAGCTCTTTCTCGGACAACGTATTGGCTTGATTTGGCCTCCCTTTCTTTCTTTCCATGTACCACGCCCTGACCTGTTCTTTAATTTTGTCCTTGCACTGATGATATCCTCATCGGCCATAGTAAGATAGGCCCTCCCTCCTCCGGCAATTGTCCAACACATATTGGGCTGGCCTTTCACAGCCATCCCCTTCCTCTGAAAGCTTTTCGGCTGACACGCGCAGTTCGGGGGGGCCCTTTTGTGCAGACTCTTGGGGCACACTTTCTACTTCTGTCCGGCAGACGGTAATTTGCAAAATCAATTTGGTCACACACTGGGCACAATAGGCACAATCATCATTCTGGCCACCTATATCATTGTCAGTCTCCGCCTCACCCTCCGCTTTCTCATGCTCTTCTGTCCAAGCTGTTGCTTCCTTGCTATTGACCGCATAGCGCAAACCTTACTCAAACTTTGCTTGCACTCTCCCTCTTGCCCAGCATGCTTCACTGACAACCTGCTCTTCTCCCCTCTAAACACATGCTCTTTGAAACTGGCTCACATACCAGTATTGCCATCCCTCAACAACCTCCATCTTGAGCATCACTGAGCTAGATGGCCGGCAAGTCAAGCTGCAAGAGCTGCAGTGACGTACCGCGTGACTGAGGTCACAAACATGCTGGCATGACCATGACCAGTGCAAAGCCAACCTTACCACTGAACCTCACTTTGGCCCGAAAGTCGGCTAGCCACTACCATTAGCAGACGTCATTATGCCAATGCTGCGCCTCCTCACAAGGGCAGCCGGCTTTTGGGGCTGGCCTACAAGCCGTCACCAATTGCTATGCCCTCATCTTCCTCATCAATCTCGCATAGGCTCGACTGCAGTGGCTCAGCAAGAAACGATGAGTGTGCACCATCGACAAGCCGCACCTGCGGCCCCAGGCTGTCAACGGCTGCAAAGTCAGCCGGCGACAGCTCCCAGTCCAGCACGCGCAGGTTGGATGATATGCGCTCCGGCCGCACGCTTTTTGGCAGCACACTTGTGCCACGCTGGATGCCCCACCGTAGAATAACCTGCGCAGTTGTTGCAGCATTTAGATGTTGTACGTGAGGGCTAGCATTCCACGAGGATTGCTGAGTTGTGGGCTTGCGCCTGCCGCGTGTCAAGTTGCATGTCTGTTAGCTAGGCACTCATTCATGCCGCCACGCCCACTATATACACCAGGAAGAGGAGAACGGAGTGACATCCTGAAGCGGAATCTTATCCCTAAAACAATATTTTGTGAGATGAAATGAAGGGTGGCCAGTGGGCAGAGCGTCACTGCACCTGTGCTGGCGTCTTGCCGAGCCGCTCGGCAATCTGCAGGATGACGCGGTCCTTGAGCATCGGCGCATGCACGCTCCGCGACTTATGCACGCCGCTGCCACCACCGCTGCCCCCTGCGGCTGCAGTGCCATCTGAGCGGCCTGGCAATGACTGAGGCTCAGTGTCGCTGCCACCAGAGCTGCTAGCGGCTGGGCCGGGCCGCTCGTCTGCAGGCACCGTGAGGCCTGCAGCACCAGGTATCCCAAGCGGCGTGTGCGCCGACACGTGGATGTCATGCTGCCGGCAGAAGTGCAGCAGATCGTCCTGCTTCCAGTATGGGTGCAGCTCCACCTGCACCACAGTGCCCCCGCTCCCCATCGCTCAGGCCCGGCACTCCTAGTGCTCTGTCAGTGGCCTGCAACTGGCTGCTGGCTGAAGGAGTCTACTGCAGCCATGGCAGCCCAACTGACCTGATTCACGGCAGGCGGGATGGTGGCGTAGCCGAGTACGTCCTCGAGCTGCTGGATGCCAAAGTTGCTCGTGCCGATGGCGCGCACCAAGCCCCGCTGCACGAGGTTCTCCATCGCCAGCCACGTCGCCTGGTGCCACCAGCCGGCACAGCCTTCCGAAATCAGGACCGGCGTTTTGAGTGCTCACTGGGAGGCTGCGCCGACAGGCAGCTGCAGTGCGACTGAAGGCCAGATGCTCGCCTGCATGTTGAGATTGGACTTGGAGCCCTCGAGTGGCGGGGGCTTGCGCGGCGGGTCGGTGAGGTCGCCGACAGGGCTCGTCACGGGCCAGTGCACGAGGTAGAGGTCCAGGTACTCCAGCCCCAGGCTGTTGAGCGACCGCTCGCAAGCCTGTGCCGGTAACATGGGTGCCGTATGTGGCATGAGGGAAGGCCGCGCCGGTCAACGACATCGAGAGCCATGAGCTGGCGTCGTAGCGCAGAAGGCGGCGCAGGGGCGGCGCCCCTTGCAAGCCAGGTCGGGTGGAAGATACAGAAGGCAAGCAGAGAAACTTGAAAGCTAGTGTTGAAGTAAAGGGGTGCAATTAAGTGTAGTGGGAGGAGCGCAGTTGAGGGCTGAGGGCAGAGGAACGGGAAGGAGGCAGGACAACCGGCACAGGGCGCGAAGCGCGAATAGACGGAGAGCAGAGCCATGCCTGCAGCGCACCTGCAGGACGTGCTTGTGGGCAGTGCTGGTGCACCAGAGCTTGGAGGACACGAAAACGTCCTCGCGGCGCAGGCCCGCGCCGTCGCCGCCGCCCCCCTGCGGCTGCAGCGCCTCGGCCAGCGCCTCCCCGACCTCCCGCTCGTTGCCGTACAGGTGCGCGCAGTCCAGGTGGCGGTACCCGCATGCCAGCGCTGCTCGCCCAGGTGCCGAGGCATGGCAAGGAGGAGGCCAGGAGCAACAACCAGTCAGTAGACGCAACAAGTGCTGCAACGCGGCCACGGAGCACAGTGGCGTCCACAATCCCACGAAACGCAGCAGCTGTGTGGGCGCCCACAGACAGCGGACTTCTCTTCTGGGGGCGTTCTGTGGGGGCTGTCACTGCCAAAGTTGGCACAGCAGAAGTCTCGGCACCAGGCTTACATATGCGGTAATGGGCAAGTCTTGGCAGGGCGGCTTATGAAAGCTCGAGCAGCTGCTGGTGAGTAGCTCTATCCTAGGCATGGCTTTGCCTCGCAGCAGCACCACGGCGGCCTTGCCACTGAGAGCTCAAGTTGCTGAGAGCCGGTGGGGGCGCGTCCTCTTGCTAGCACCTAAGGGCCGCTGAGGGCGCCCAAGGAGGCGGGAGGCTGTGGGGAAGGAGGAGGAAGGCGAGAGAGGGGCCCAGTGGCAGGCCTTTACCTGGCTGGCCTTCACAGCTTTCAGCTATACATACAGCTTTCAGTATCAGCAGCCGAATGCTGACTTCCTACTGCTGACACGGGGGTTCTAAGAGCGCCCTATCTGCCTAACCTGTGGCTCCGCTAGTGTAGTCATGAACACCTTATGTATGCACTTGGCTGGCGTTTACAGCCGCTCTATCGACATCAGCAGCCGCATTCTTATGGCAGACAGAAGAAAGGGGTCTGGCGCACCGGCAGCGACGGCGGTCTTGCCCTGCCCGTCGGTGGCCTGCCATGTCCCGAGCCCGACGGCGGGGATCCTGGCGCCCGTGCGCAGCGTGAAGCTGCCGTCGGCGCCCGCGGCGCTGGACGCCATCGCCGCTGCCGCGGCAATGGCGCCCGGCACGCCGCGGGTGGGGGCTTCAGGCTTCAGGGCTTCAGCTTCTCCAGCTTGACGTCGAGGGCCACGCCTGTTGTCGCCGCCGTCGCGGCGCTGCCGCCGTCGGCGCGATGGTGGCCACGCCACGGCGGTCGCGACGAGGCCAGCGTCGGGGAGACGAAGCTTCTACTGCGGAGCAGCTTTACCCAACAATCCAAGGCAATGGCTGTGAGGTAAGTGGCTCTCCCAAAGTGAGAAGCCAGCCCGTGAGAAAGTTGAATGCTGGTATTAAAGAATCGGCTGTGAAATGCCAGCCAGATGCATACAGGTCTTCATGACGGAGCCAAAGGCTAGGCAGACAGGGCGCCATCTCTGAATACACGCGCAGTTCCTCTCCATTGGGAGTGCCACTTCTTCTCCTTCGTTTGTTCGTTTCAAATGGACGTCAATTCTCCTGCTCCTCCGGCTGGCCACTCACCGACATTTGCCCATCCGGTGCAGGAGCTCGCAGTCTCTTCTGCTGCTAGTGGTGCAGGTGGGGCTGTCGCTTCTGTGCTTGGCCGCTGTGGCATTGTCTGCTTTCGTTACGAGCCAACTCTTCTCCTGATTCTATTGTATAGGAGACTTCCTTGATGTGCTCAACACTAGAGACTGTTCGCTTGTAGGCCCCTCCAAACCTTTGTCAATCTTTTTGGGCTGGCTTTTCGCAGCCCTTGCCCTCATTGGGAGTGCCACTTCTCTCTGAGACTGACGCATGACGATGCCTAGGCGAGCGTCTGGCCGCCGACAAGCGCATCCATGTTGGGCCGGCAGCACGTACATTTCACCAACTGCAGTATGCTATGCGGTCAAAGGAGGAATGGCTTGTTATGCAAGAGAAAAATCAAACTTGCAAACTTAGGTTGGGTCGTCTTCACAAGGGTCATGCCTACCGAAGCTCTACATCATCTCCACTGGATTCAAAAGCAAGCCGTGGCTGGCGCTCAAGGATGCATACTATTGTGACATGCGACTTGCTGAGCCATGGTGTTCACTTTTATGTGGTGACATTTGGCGGCCTGAGGAGTTCTAGTCAGAGTAGGTGGTCTAGCTGGTCTAGCTGGTCTTACTTGCTAGATGGGATACAACACTGTTTCTTCAGATAAGTCTAGAGGATGAGGAGGTTGCTGCAGGACCACTTTGCCTCTTCGAGGACGTTAGCATTGCCACACAGCTAGCATAGGAAGGCCACACCGGCAGCAGTTAGCAATGAGGCATGTACGTCCATATAGCCTCCTGAAGCTGCACAGAGCAATCATGCAGCTGGTACTTGAAAGGGCCACGTGTACAAGAGGGCCACTGCCTCGGAGACAGGTCAACAGCCCGGAGCCTCGTTTGCTGGAGGGCTACACCAGCGTCGCCATGGTTTTGTGGTGCACAGGGTTGAGTACTGCACACAGTCCTTGTAGATCTACTCTTCCTGAACATCGTGATATACTTGCGTCAGGACTAAGTGTTCATGCTCAGCCCTACTGATGCTGCTTGAAGAAGAGGACGTGGTGCTCAGGAGCGCAGCCGAGCCCTAAATACCTGGCCCTTCCTGGTTGCAAGTAGCTAAGCCCGTGACACCAATGCTTGGTAGCGGCCGGCTGGCTGCTGGAGACAGCTGCACACTGGGCAGGCAGAAGGCCCGCCAGCGGTCCTGCTCATAGAGGCCACACTGGCAGTTGTGCGGCCAACAACTGGAGAGAGACTGCGGTGTTTCATACACAGGCTGGAGAAAATAAGCAGCCAGTAAGGGCAGCAGGAAGAAAGCGTAGTACAGGGCCATGTCAAGCGTGCGGAGATGAGTTGCTGGTTGGCAAGCTCAAAGAGCGGCTGCACCAGGCTCAGTTGCAAGCACTGCAAGTAGTGGAAGCATTCACATGCTAGGTTGCATCTGAGAGTCGAGCCAATAAAGTGTTTTCGGTGGCAGCTCGACATGGAAACGCAACTACGATGACTGAATTATAGACCTGACTGTTGCGCACACTGTTCTGCAGAATCACAAGTATCAAATCCTAAGAGGTGTCAACAATATCTGCAACAATTACCATAGGAAATCAACTATAATGCTAAGAGTTAAGCCGCTGTTGCACCACTGCACAGCTGCAGGGTGCCCTCTAAAGAAGTATCATAGTGCTGGAAAGCACTGCAACCGCTAACATGAGGCAGAACTGTGCAGGGAAGGCGGCAGCGTCTCCACCGGTAGGAGGTGGGGCAGGCGGCTCGAAGCGAAGGCGCGGCGGAGGCGGCAGCGCACCTCCCGTGGATGGGCTTGTCGCCGGCGCAACAGCAGGGCCCGATGCCAGAGGAGGGGGGAACGGTGTGACCGTCGGTGCCCGTGCAGGTGGCAGTGCGATGAGGAGCGGCGGCGGCGGCGGCGGGAACGATGTCACTGGCGCAGCCGCTGGGGACGAAGTTGGGGTGCCGACCACAAGGGGCGGGGGAGCAGCCGCACCTACTGGGGGCGCTGCTGGACTGGGCGCGCTCGCCGTTGTGGTGGGCGCACCGAGCGGCGCAGGCGTGGGCCCAGCAAAGGCCGGCGGCGGGGGCGATGGCAGCGCTGTGGGGCTCGCGACGGGGCTCGGCAGTCCTGCTGGAGGTTCTGCTGGCGGCAGTGTAGGAGAGGGCGGCTGAGGTGCCGCTATGGGGGCCTCGCTTGGGGCTCCGGGTGGGGGCCCCATTGGTACGGCCGGAATGACCAGCTTTGGGTTGCCATCAAGACTGCATCAAGGTGGAGACCAGGGTATGACCATAACTGTTAATTACCATGTCTTACATATAAGCTGGATCAAGGTGAAGATAGATGACCAGGATTGGCTACATGAGTCCTGATGCAGCCGTATCTGACGCACTGTGCCAGGATCCAGGCAGCCCCTCAGGTCACTCCCAAGTGATGTAAGCAGAATAAAAGCAACGGCTTCACAGCTGTTGCGGACAACGATACGTACAACAGGACGTAGGAGTGGGAGCCAAGCAGGGCTTTTGGCACGACCCCTCCGAGATTGTTGCCTGACAGGTCACTGCACAGTCAAAGTGGAGCTATGGGCTGGAGTCAGACAAAGTAAGATTGTATGAGAATACTGTGACCCTGTCATGTTTGCTTGCATGCGAGCTAAAGCCCCGAGACATGGTGCGACATACATTGCCTTCCTGCGTGGCTTCATGGAAATTATCCTTGCAGTATATATCCAAAACTTTGGTAAATGGGTCTAAGCGTTCTTTTTTGCATACAGAAGTATTCTCACATGAGGCTGTTGACGCGATTTTGATCGGAGTCTAGGGCTTGAATTGTGGCGACAAAGATGTCTGGCAGCTTCCCTGTTAGGGAGTTGTTTGCCAGCACTCTGCAAGGAGTGCCACCAAGCGCACTCAGACCTTAATCTGATGGAAGAATCTCAATCGTCAGTAGCTAGCCTGCAGAAAGCATTGACGCAGACCAAAGTGTCGCTGATAATAACTGTCCAGGGACCAAAATTCGATTTCCAGTTCTGACGTCCAACACATTCAAACATATGAGCTGTATTATCATGGAAGGACGCAATTGTGTTGAATGCTCACATCATAATAGGCACCTGCACCTTCGAGCTCTTAAACAGATTTTGCGGGATATTTCCTGACAGCCTGTTGTGGCTCAAATCCCTTCAGGACATACAAAGATAAATTTAACCAGTATGGCAAGATATCAGTTCCTGACAACACAGGTGCTAAAAAGCCTGATTGTGTCATACTCATGTGCTGCTTCGATCTAGGTCATGCCAGTTTCTTGGCCGCCATGTTTACGAATCCAGAGAATGAGCAGTGGGTGTGCCCAAGTCAGGCAGAAGACAGAAGAGGCTTGTATGTTGGCAAGTCTTCTGAGCAGACTCACAGTGTGACGAGATTGGGGGTGTTGGTTGTCAACACTAGGGGGATCTGGCCAGAGAGCCTATTGTAGCTTGCATTGCTGCACAACAAAGTTGGGCTAGCATTAATAAGTCAAAAGCGGTACCTTGAACAAGATCTAAGCATTTGCATGTGTGATGGTATGAGCTGCTAGTCCAGGAAACATGCTATCTGTGACACTCACAAGTTCACCAAGTTGGCAGTCTTGACATCATTCAGAAGATTGCCAGAGATCTGGTTGTCCCCAACAAGACTGAGCAAGAGATGGTTTGTCAAAGATTGTCCGGAGATGGTTGGGGAAAAAAGCAGAAGATGGCCAGTCATGCCCTCTAATGAGAACTATCACCAGTCTAGTCAAAAATCTTCGAGCATGTTATAGTTCTATGGATGTAGAGATAAGAAAGACCAGACGTCGTACAAGAGGGTGATCTTGGTCAGCTTGCTCATGGATGGGAGCTGGCCGTTGAGGCGATTGCCAGACAGGTCCCTGGTGCAAAATCGTCAAGCTGTTAGTCTCCAATCTTACAAGCTTGATTTATATGACCACCTGGCTACCTACATCGACTCCCCATTGTCCTTCTAGAGGATGCATAAGTATTAAGAGGAGATATTAGGAAGGCATGAGCAAAGCCAGTGGTCTGGAGCTGCAAATAGGTAGCTTGTCTGCAATGTGCTATATTCTGCTTTGCTGCCTAACTATTCAAACAGACATCAGAGGGCTCTATGTGTGTACACTCACATTGTCATGAGGCTGGGGAACTGAAAGAGCGACTTCGGGATAAGGCTGCTTAGACGGTTATTTGATAAATTTCTGTGGACACAACAGTGTCACCAGATGCTTAAGCAAGTCAAGACCTGCTCCTCTGCAATAAGACCGGTGCACTGCTCCAGTGATACAAGAACGGTACAATGCACAACCAATCAAAGGATGGAATGTAGCACAGAAGCATGCTCCCTGTGACAGTACCAAAGGTAAAGCAGATATGTACTCACATCACCTCAGGCTTGCTATTTGAAGCAAGGAAGTTAGCAGGTATTGCGCCCGAGAGTTGGCCTCCCCTTACTCGGCTGGTATTACACATGCACAGTCAGAACACAGAATCTGCAGGTGCTTAGAGGTGTTGGACCCTGTGATCACAAGTGGAACAGTGAGCTTTAGGCAGATGCAATACCCAGGATAAGGCAACACGACTCCTGCTCTGGCAGCTCTCCGTCATCACTTTCTCCTCCAGTCTGAGAGACAATGTCATCTGTCCTATTTTTTGACACAACTTGTGACTAAACCGTCTCAAGGTAACATGGACACGGTATATGACAAGGGCTGATCTTACAAGATCTTAAGTGCGACACATTTGTTGAGCAATGGCAGATGCCCCTTGATGATGTTTCCGTTGAGCATGCTGGGGGCATAGACAAACTTCTCGTAAATACACAGCTTCATGCATACGCTAACTGCAACGAATATTAGCAACTTGAAAGCTGGAAACTCTCATGAGGAGCTCTGAGGCAGTCCGAAATTGTAGTAACAAAAGGTCAGTTGTGCTGTGGACAACTGCAAGATAGAAAACTTACAAGTTCTGACATTTGATCAGGTTATTCAAGGTTGCTGGGATGCCGTTCACCGTCAGGTTGAAAAATGTCAAGTTTCTGCAGAGAACCACCACGAGCATCAAGCCTGAAGTTGTATTTTGACACGAAAGTCCTGTACTGCCTTGTCATATTGTACTCAGGGTTTGCACAGGCACATCAAATTAGAGAGATAAAACACCAGCTAGGATAAGTGAGCTACTTTGCTAGGCCACCCAGCTGTAGTGCTTACTGCTAGCAATGCACAAAGTGGGAGCAAAGAACGTGGGACAAACATTTCGATTATGTTCCTCTTGGCTGCGTCACATGTGATGCCGACCCATTTGTCAGCGCACGCGTCGCCCGTCTTGTTCCAGCTCTCTATCCGGGTCTTGTTCACCACCTTGTTCTTGAAGTCAATCAGCGCTTGCTCTGCAGACTCTCAGATGCAACAGACTCGTCAGGCCCGGGAGCTGTGTAGCGGCCAGCTCAGGGTCAGCAAGGCCGTCGTGTGCAGCAGATGGAGCAGCGAGACCACCGTGGCCCGAAGACGAGATTGTGAGGGTCCCTGCTGTCCCAACACTCACGCTGCGTAGGGTCGGTCACGGCGGCCGCTTGAATGCACAGCACCGCCGCCACAAGGAGGAAAAGCGCTGCCCTTGCGCCACCCATGGCAGGCTTCCTGCTCCACCTGTACGGATGCAAGCCCCAGGTTTAATATGAAGGTGGCAATGAGTCGTGTGCGACCTCTGCTGCACCGTAGAGCTTGGACGCTCATGTAAATGCTACATTGCCAGTGCAAGTAACAGGACAGTAGTGTCGCCAGAAGCGGCAGACCAAGGCGCATGTTTGGACCTCAGCTGCTCCTCCATGACTTGCTCGGTCAGACTGTGGACCTGCCTCTGGAGTACTTAGGCAACATTAACGCCCGCTGCCTCTACCATCTCACTGATGCTGTGCGAATGGCGTAGGCAGGGATGACTGGTACCACAAATGTGTCTGATGCTTGCATGTGGGTCGCTTCCAGCACGCAGTGCTAGCAAACGGCACAAGCGGCATTGGCAACTCGACTGGGCAGACCACAACGTCGGCCGCGGCTCCTGGAGTTCGACATTGGGAGCTGACCTCGGCTGGTGCCAGCGCGGGTGGTCCTCTCGGCAAGCTTGGACGCAGGCGGCGGCGGACAGAGGAGGAGCCTCCTCCAGCTGCGTTGTGAAGCAGCAGGCTCGTCCGACGGCGGCAGGCTGATCGAGAGGACGGAGGATGAAGGAGGGAGGCCCTAGCTCGGCATTGCTTTGCTGCTGGGCTGGCGAGGGCTTTGCTGGGGCTGCCGATCGGCTCAGCCTGTGCTGGTTGGGGGGGTTTGGGGGGCGCCTTCCCGTCTCCTTCCGCTCGTCCCTCCTCGGCCCGCGGGGCTGCAAGACCCACTTCCTTCCACTCACTCGTGGTTTAGCCTTCAAGTTTCATCCGTCTGGATGTGGGGGGGGTTCTCCCCCTCTTCCCCCTCTCCCTCTCACCCTCTCTCCCTCTCCCCCTCTCTCCCTCCCTCCCTCCCCCTCACACTCTCTCTCTCTCTTCCCCTCCCTCTCTCTCTCTCTCTTCTCTCACTCTTTCCCCCTCTCTCTTCTCACTCTTTCTCTATCTCCCTCCCTCCCTCCCTCCCTCTTTCTCACTCTCTCCACTCTCTCGCCCCCTCTCTCCCCCCCTCTCACCCTCTCCCTCTCTCTCTCGCCGACGCCCGAGGCCCCGTGACCCGCCCATCAGTGCCGCCCGACGCTAGCAGCGCGCGTCGGGTATTACGGGTAGCGCCCCCCAGACGTCTGTCGCCGACAATGCGGCCCGGCTCACATGGTGGTATGACCGCGAGCGCCCGATGCTTTATACAGGCCGCCCGACGCTACGACACCGAAAGCGTCGGACGGCCGCCCCCCACCTACTCACCCTCGCGGCGCCGTCTGCGCGCCTGCCCGCCGACGGCAGCTTGACGGCGGCTTGACGGCGCACGTGGGCGTCTCGCCCTCCCTCGTGCGGCTCCCACGTGCTCGGATTGCTGACTGGGACCGACGTCCCTAAAATACGAGACATATGAAGCCAGTGCGAAGGCGCCCTTTCGGCATTTGTATATCTTTCCCAATTCTGAGCTGTCTGTTACCTGCCGGGTCGTGAACGGAACCTACAAGAATTTATCAGCTCCTGCCAGCGGCAATCGACGTCTTTGGTTGTCTGGGTCCTCGTTTCCACACCCTCCTCCAAAACATTGCCAATCTAGGCTACACACGTCGTGCAGATGTGTTTCCGGCTGAGTTGGGCTTGCCAGCTGCATATCTGTCTTTCTTGCGACGGCGTGTTACGGCCTGTTTGCAGCGTGCTCAGACTAATGCCTTGCACCAGAAAGCTGGCCGAGCTCTAGTTGGTGGCAGAAGGGCTTCGTATCTGACATCTAGTATTCAGGCATCGATTACCGACCTTTATGTTTTGAACCGTGGTTACTGAGCGGGTCAACTGCTGTAGAGTATGTAGGTCTTTAGATGTTCTTGCATTTGTACTCGGCCATTTGGCCTTCGTTTGTTTCAAATACACGAAAATCCTACAAGAATGGAATAAGTGTCACAAGGCAGTGCGAATGCCTGCCCAACTGCCCCTTTCCACTTGTCTTGTCCATTCCTTTGGGCTGGCCTCTCCCAGCCACCAGTCAATCAGGCCGCGCTTACATTTCCACACAGCTCTCGACACTGCGAGCCGCAGCAACTGCCGGCTGTTGTGCTATGTACATGGTTGTTTGGCTCATTGGTCTCTCATGTGCAGAGGTGGCTTTACTCGAACTCGTATTCGTACTCTACTGATCAAACTCGTACTCGGTCGTGTCAAGATAGCTGCGAGCACAAATACTTCCAGATAACAAGGCCGGTCGGGTCTGAGCACACTATTCGCCTCCCATGATAGCGTTTTGTGACTGAGTCATTCCACCACCTGCGCTGCTCAACGAGCGGCATACGCAGATCAAGTGCTTTTTGAGCGCGCTCCCAAGGAGAAGAAGCTTCAAAGGGGGCGATGGCTGTGAATGCCCAGCCCAAATGGAATGGCATGTACAAGTCCAACAAGGGGCGAGAAGTCCAGGCCAGAGAAACTGTGCAAGGTCCTAAAGCAGATATATGGAAAGATGAAGAAGAAAAAGGGCAGATAGAACGGCCGAGGTTTATAGGCCAAGTGGTCCACTGCGGAGTGTGTATGAGCATGGAGGGCCTAGGGTTTCGCTGTGTTTTAAAAGCAGCTCAAGTATTGCACGTTCAGAATGTCAGGAGAGGTCCAAGTGAACGGAGTCCAACCGTGAGGTTTGAAGACAGTGGTTGGCGGATTATGCTACTCCAGTGAAGAGCACGAGCTTGTCTCATGCATGCGCCCGTCTTCGTCCCGGTCCACGAAGTCCTACCGTGGTCAGGCACGAATTTCGCGCGGTGAGGCATGAAGTTCATCGCAGTGAGGCACGAAGTCTTACCGCGGTGAGGTTTTGGGATTAAGTCCTCTAGCGCTTAGTCCGCCTTGTGCCCTCTTGGCACAAGGCTGATCGAATGCCAGTAAGCCTCTCCTGGATAGGCATCCTTTACCGGCACATAGACCGGCGCATGTGCAAGACAAGCTCGTGCTTTAGCTTTAATTAGCATCTCGCAATCATTGTCTCCGGAGGCTCTAGCCCTGAGGCTCAATCTGGTCGCCGCGTGCATGGTTGTGAGGGTGCATTGGTGCACGTTGTGGCAGCATTCAGTGGAATCTGTCAATGTTGGCATATTGTATTCTGCCATTGATATAATCACTGATAATAAACCGCGCAATGGATACTGTTGTTGTGACAAAGAACCGTCTTCAGGGCGCAATACTGTTCTTTCTTGTCACAAGTCCCTTCCAACGGGCGTTCTTGGTCTCGACTTTCTTGAAGATGTCTTGTGATCCAGGGCCAATCTTGATTGGTAACATACTGTTTGTTTGTGTGTCTTGCTTCACAATGGCTTGCTTTACTAAACTGAATGGACTCTATGTCACTGCACAACGACGTTACGCCAACCCCTTGCTTAAGATTGTGTGAGACTGCTCAGTCAGTGCAAAAACATGGCTGCAACAGGAAGTGACAAATTCCTCTGAGGTTTCCTCAGAGGAATTTGAGCAGCTCAAGCCCGCATCGCTCAGGCCCGGCGCATCCCACTGTTGCCGGCGGCTGGGTCTACAACTACTCATGCGACAATGGCGGCTCAAATCAGCCGCATGAAGCTGCACAAGATATGCGACCTCCATCTAGTCCGCTTGGGCGAGGCCTTGACGTTTGCGTCCTGGAGTTCCTCTGATCCTGGGGCAGGGCAATCCAGAGCCTTGGTCCCTCTTTATCAAGTGGGAGCTTTCTTCCTTTTCCTGGACCTGTCTGCCTGACCTCAGGCTGCTTCCTCGTGTCTACTGCAACAGCAGTATCCCCGTAGGAGGAACTTCTCTTGTATTGGTCTATTGACAGCGGCTTGCTAGCTTGCTGCGGGGTCCTCTTCTGCCGCCGCCGTCCTGCCCCTGCAAAGGCACAGTACTCAGGGTAGCTCCACAATCGAAATACTTCTGGCAGTTCTCCATGTAATAGTGTATTGGCTCAATTTGGCATCCCATTCATTTCGTGCGCACTGCGTACCTTCGCTCATCTATGGGGCTTGTGGATCACAGCCATGCTGCTATGAGCTCTTTCTGCTTGTGTCATTTGCCCCTCCTAAGAAACCTAGTCATTGTCTTGTGGCTGGCCCTTGACAGTCCTCGCCCCATTTTGCACAGATGCTTCTTCTTCCCCAGGTTTGTCAAAGTTGTACGTGCTCACTCGTGGATACTGAAGTCCCCCTTTAGTACTCACGCAGATGCCACAAACAGAAGTCTCAAAGTTTTGTTCCTTCCGGCCCTTTCGGGTCATTCTGCTGTAGGTTATGTAGGTCTTAGATGTGCTTGCCTTTGTACTTGGCCATTTGGCCTTCGTTTGTTTCGCATACACGAAATTCGGACTTCGTTCAATTTCAATGGGCTGGCCTCTCACAGCCTTTGCCTGTTACTGGAAGAGCGGTTTCATTTTGTCTTCAGCTGTGCTTTCACCCTTACCTTAGCCTCTCTACTGCTCTTGTTAATTACTCTGTGGGCTGGATCATCACAGCCCTCCGCCCCTTTAGAAGAGCTGCTTCTTTTTTGGCTTTCACAGCCGCTCATTTAAAATCAACACCCGCATTCTTTCTTCTCAGTCGAGGGCTTTGCTTTATGTGAATTTTGCCCCAGTCTTTGGACTACCGCTCCGCCAGAATAGGATGGATCGCCCGAAGGGGGGCGAAGGCTGTGAAAAGCCAGCCTGAAAGGAGTTGAGAAGGTCCGAAGGGGCCGAAAATTGCTGAAAGACAGAATTCAGCAAGGACTACCAGAAAGTTATAGTAACCTCTACTTAGTAGCCTGCCAAGCAGTCCGCTTCGCAAGCTTCACCCTCTTGCACGCCCATGCGCCCACCCGCGCCTGCGTCTAATCACAACAGCTCTTTCAGTTCAAGGCAGGGGCTGTCAAAAGCCAGCTCAGAAAGAATTGACAAGGTCCAAAGGGCCGAAAGGTGCCTAAACCACACAGCTATGCAAGAGACTACAGCGGAGGGGAGCTTAGTAACTCCGAGTTAGCAGCAGCAAGTCGCAGCTGGAAAAGAAGAAGAAAGTGCGCGCCCATAGAGAAGAGGGGCTGGCAAAGCCAGCCAAAAAACAATGGACAATGGAAAAGAGGCACCCCACGAGACCCAGAAGCAGAAGTCATAGCGTGGCCTGCCCGCAAGTGCACTGCGTGAGCCAGGAAAATTTTGGAAGGAGACAGACAGCCGCTGTGGAATACCTGGGCAAGCGACCCAGCAGCGTTGACGAAAGGGCTCGCCCATTGAGGAGAGGGGCTGAAAAAACCAGCCCAAAAAAGGAAGAGCTCGCCCATACAGAGGAGAAAGAAGGCTCGCCCATAGAGAAAGAGGGGCTGGCAAAGCCAGCCCAAAAAGAATGGACAGTGTCCAAAGCCGAAGAATGAGATGCCGAGGAAGGACTCCTCTCCTCTACCAATCACGACAACATACTAGGGAAGCTCAGTACCCGCGAGTGAGCAACATCAGGTCCGAGTAGCTAGAGGCAGGGAAGGAGGCACTCCGCCGAGACACGGAGGCGGCGGCCAGAGCGCGTCCTGCGCGCGTGTGGACAGCGTGGGCAATGGATCGCTTAAACGATACCGCCAAGCGCATGCGAAAGACCTGGGCGAGCGACCCGGCGGCGTTGAAGCCGGGCAGCGCCCCGGGCGGACCCGACCGCCGATCAATAGCCTGACGAGCAAGCCGCTGGAGGAGATCCAGCCAGCGGCTGCCGAAGGCCCCGTGAACATCTATCGCCAGGGCCGCGAACTCATCACCGACCATGTCATCGGCATACTTTTTCTCTTTTGCCCGGGCTGCCAGGCCTACCGCATGCCCTGCAAATGACGCCGACCTGGTGGGGTTGCCGGAGTCGTAGCTGTCCGTTGTCACCACATCAGCGATGATGCGGGGACCGCCGCCGGGCAGGATAGCGACCAGGTTGGCGCGGCGGGTGTGCGACCGGCCGTCCTCGCCCCGCAGGATGGGCATGACTGAGGAGCACTCCACCGCCACCTCGAAGCCCGCCTCTATGAACACCCCCTGCATACCATCGCGCAAAAGATCATGGGAAGCGGTCCGCTCGCCTCCGTGGGCGCAACGGAGCATGTGCGCGGCCAGCTCCGCAGGGTCGGCGTGCCGGGCGCCGCACTCGCACTGTGTGACCCCTGTAAGGCAGGGAGGGAGGAGCCCCAAGAGCCGATGCACCGCCGTCCGGTAGACCTCATCGGGCATGGTAAGTGCTGCATAGAGTGGGAGCGCTTGGAGCCACGCCGCCGCCCCAGGGGAAGAGGCGGAGAGAAGCCGAGCACGCCCGCGAACGTCAGACGGAGGGAGAAGCTCCACCGCCTGGTCAGAGGCCGCCTTCTCGACCAACGCCGTGACGCCTGGGCACGCAGGTCTGGAGTGTGGGCGAGGTGTCGGAAAGGAACAGTCTGCTCGGACATGTTGGGGTGGACCTGCAGGAGTCTGTCGCGGGCAGTGCGGAGGGCGACTTGGAAGGGGAGTTGGCCTGTCTCCACATCGGCTGCCGCCCGCTCCAGGGCGCGTTGTCCGTGCACGAGGAACCTCTGACACATGGGGGCGGCCACCTGCGCCCAGCTTCCCAGGAAGGCCGCCTCACAGACGCGGGCAACTGAGCGGCATCCCAAGCCGCCACGACTGATCGGCAGGCTGGCCTGCAGCTGCGCAGCTTGGGTGGTGAGGAACGCCGGGTGCTGCACGAGGGAGGCTGCGGCTGCCATGATGCCGGTGTCGAAGGCCTCATACGCTGCCGTCACCGCCGGTGAGGGAAGGACGGTGCGGGCCAGGTAGTGGGGCCGCTGCGCGATGCACCGGGTCAGCAGGGCGGTTGCCAGCTGCATGTCGTTCAGCGTGTGCAGGCGGGCTGCCGGCCGGAGGTGGTCCTGCAGCCGCCCCTGCAGCTGCTCCGCCACGAAGGCAGGTGCGCCCAGGGGGACGCCGAGGAGAGTGAGGCCCTCGGCCGGTGTCTGACAGCCCACGGGCAGGCCCAGGTGGGCTGGCAGGGGACCTGCGGGGGACCAGGCACTGCACTTGTCCGCCCTGATGTCGAGGCCGATCGCGCCCAGCTGCACCCGAAGGGTAGCAAAGGCTGCCACGACGTCTGCAGGCGGTCCCACCAGAGTGGTATCATCTGCGTACGTCGGCACCAGCACGCCAGGGTGAGCCGCGACCGTGGCCTGGAGCGCGCGATGGTGTGCCAGCGCGTAGTAGAATCCAGCGAGGGATCCCCTTGACGTGCACCCCTGGTGGAGTGGAGGGTCTCCACCGCTCCCCCCTCCGTCCGCCACAGCAGGTCACTTGGCTGACCGTACCCCAGCCTGAAGAAGGGTAGAAGGCTGGGGAAGGCCTCTCTCAGCTCCTCCGCAATGACGTCCCAATCAACGCTATTGAAAGCATTGCGGACATCGACTGCCATAGCCACCCACTCGGGGTGCAGGTCCAGGGTGGCCCGTACGCCGTGCACGACCGTCTCGCCGCCGCTCCGCAGCCCCGCGCCAAACTGCTGGGGCGCCAGGTGTGCTTGGGCCTGCCCCGCGTGCTGTTGCCAGAGGACGCGCCCCACCAGACGGTAGAGTACCTCCCCATGGCGATGGGCCGGACCCCTCCGCCGGCCTTGCTGAGCGCCAACAGTGTACTGGCGCACAGGACGTCCCGAATGCTGGCTGGGACGTGGTCGCGGGCGAGGAGCTGGCACACCTGGTGGAGCGCCGCGAAGTCGGCAGCGTCCCCCTCCAAGAAGAT
>WELB01000176.1:189665-242900 GCA_009602725.1 Spirogloea muscicola | reverse complement strand
CGCCGCCGCCGCCGCCGCCGCCGGCGGGAAGGCCGACGGCGGGGAGGAGGCGTCGGCGGCGGCGCGGCCGACGGCCGTCTACGTCGGCCACGTCCCGCACGGCTTCTACGAGGACCAGATGGCCGGTGAGCCCTTTCCTGTGGCCCCCGCCGCTCTGTCCCCCCGCTCCGCGAGACCACTGACGGCGGCAGCGCCGGCGACGGCGGCGGCGGTGGCGGCGGCGGCGGCGTCGTTGCTGCTGACCGGCCTTACCAGCGTCCATGCCTTTGCCATGCAGGCTTCTTTGGGCAGTTTGGGACCATCACGCGGCTGCGCCTGTCGCGCAGTAAGAAGGTGCGCCAGCCTCGCTATCCACCGCGCGCGCTCCGCCTTGCCGTGCCACAGCCGCCAGGGGCGGCCACCGGCGGCAACAAGCTGCCGGGGCTCTCACGAGGGCAGGTCACGGCTCGCTTGAGAGTTTCGTGTGACACGGGCTTGGCTTTTGTGCAGCTGTCTTGCCGAGCTTGTGTGTTGGAGCATGCCGTCAGTCGAGTGCATATGCTGAGTTAGCTCCGCCGCTGCTGTGACTGGGCCATGGGATTCGTGTGCGCTGCCTGACTGCAGCCACCACGGCGGCTGCATGCAGACGGGAAAATCCAAGCATTACGCCTTCATTGAGTTTGAGTCTCCAGATGTGGGTTTCTCCCTCAGCCCTCACACCCTTGGTGCCAACAATGTATCTTACACGCACTTGCATTTAAGCTGCAGATTAGACTTGTCCTCCCATCTTATGCATATCTTGTTCATTTGACATAGCGTGAATAACTCACCGGCTTCAGAAAGAATCTTAATGAATCGTGCCACAGTAGAAAGCAGGTTGGCATGACCTTTCTTGTGCACCTTGTAGATCAACTCAAAAGTATCTCCCACAAGGAAAGTGGTTTGACATTCTGGCTGTATCATACTTTCACTTGTCAGGTGGCAGCAATTGTTGCAGATTGCATGCACAACTACCTCCTCTTTGGAGCAATCCTCAAAGTCAAGTTACTGCCTTCAGACAAGATTCATCCTACCACGTATGCTTCACATTGGGTCTCATGTTCCTGGTTGGATGTGGAAGTCCATACTGAGAAGTTCAAACAAGTGACTTTTGATGTTGGGAATTTAGTGGTCTCAAAATTTGGTTTTCATGCACTCCTAAATTTGTTAAGTGCTGCCTTTGCAGTGGCAAGCCATGTCTGAGTCGCATTCTGCAAAGCAGTCACTCCATGGTCAGGCAGCAGCTTTGTCACGTGACCCTGTACAAGGCCAGCTCTGATAGTGGTCGTTGATCAGCTTGCTGGATGACCTGCAATCTGCAGCTGGATTGGTGCAAACAAGACCTTTAAGAAGATACCGTGGCAGCAGATGGCGAGGGAGAGGCACAACCGGGAACGCTCCTTCCATGAGCAACAGGAAGTGCTAACGCGGCTGGCAAAGAAGGACAAGCGGCGAGAGGAGAGGCTAAAAGCTGCTGGCATCCAGTACAGCTTTGAGGGCTTTGTGAGTCTTCCTTGACTATCTTGCTTCATGTGTGGCCTGAGGTAGATACATGTTGATCTCATTGGCCTTCACGATTGCCACAAGCATTTTGCTGCTCAAGCTGTGGCTTGATGAAAGGAATATTTGTCAGTCGACCCATATCTTCGGGAGGCTGAAGTTTGTCAGTGGAGGAGGGCCAAGTTTGTCAGAAGAAGAAGGGCAGATGGACTCATTGGATGCTCGTTGGATACTTGTTGGACTTGTTGGACTTGTTGGACTTGTTGGACTTGTTGGACTTGTTGGACTAATGGACAGATGTCTTGGTTGCTTGCAGAGGACTTTATGTCCATCAGCTCCAGTTCACATCAAATTTGATAGAGATGACGAGCATGCAGTGGAAGACAAAGCAGTCAAAGTAAAGCGAAAGAGAAGGCCAGAAGACAAGTAGGGATAGGCATCTTAGGCTGCAGGATGAATACATTTTTATACGTCGTTGTAAATGAGCTCCATGTCTGATACTAGAATCTTGACTTGAGATTCAATTGCAGGTAGCTCAGTTACCATCACACAGTTGCTTCCTTCTCTTCCCTTTGACATCATTCCGGCCTTGTGTGTACCTCAGAATGAGGGCCTGTGGTGAAGCCTGTACTCTCTGCACATGTCATGCTAGAGGTGGAGTTTAGGGGGTGTCGTACTCCAAGGGGAGCATCTTGGGGAGGGCGGACAGAAGCAGCGTTTACCTTGTTGTAAACATTAGGAAGTCTTGTCCAATGACAGGAGCACGATGACTACCTTGTCCTGGCCCATGCAGTTTCTCAAGCTGTTTCTGCAGCAAAGCGCAGGCCATTAACTGTGCCAGAATGGCCAGGTCGACGCACCTTTTGGCTGTTGCTACGTAGGAAGAGCGCTAGCTGTATGCAGGACTTGCAGAGCTCTACATTGTCCACTCCATAGCTATTCCACCTGCACTAGCAAGTTGGACCACCTCACTACAATGTTCTGATAGGGTCATGGGAAGGGCTGCCGTGTATTTATAGAGTGGGGCACATGGAGAGATGAGGAGCTTAGCAGTGCCATCGCTACCATTCACAAATTGGCACCTTCCGTCTCGCTCACGGCGTATGAAGGTGTTCTGCAAATTGGTGTGCTGCGCCTACTGATATCGCTGTGACTCGCTGGCCACCTCTCGCCTGGCTACACTGAGTACACGAGGTCAACTTTTAATATCAGACTAGTCTCGGTTTCCTGGGGTGTCGGCCGACTTGCTCCACACGGTCCATTTGCAGCAAAGCAACCAGTCAGCAGGCTCAAGATATGTTTGCCAATCACAGCATGACCTGCTCAACGCCCATGGACATGGGCGCCCTCAGGCTGCTGGTCTCTTCTCCTGCGCCAGGCTTGCATACTTCGCATTAACTGCAGACTCAATGAGTGTCCTCTGCTGTACCCGCAGACTGCCTTGCCTTGCCCTCGCTTTCGTGATGTGCACTTCTAGATCCACTGAGGATACTCAAACAAGCTAAAGTTCAGCAGCAATACATACTCTAGTCTGGTGCAGTGGATCACAGGATTCTACGAAGAGGCTACTTTCAGCAAAGCTCTTGCAAAGCGCCATACGCCTTTACTCCTCTAGTTGCAAGTTTGTACAGGCCTTGATGCGAGGCACTTGCACTTCCGCTTCAAGTACCCTTGTCATGCACATAGTACAAGCGCCTTTCAATGTCTCAAGATGCATATTGTTAAGATTATAGATTGTCCAATTATGTAATGAGCCACCCCTTTCCGCTCTTGCTACCCGCGCCACTGGTGCCAGCTCATGCCTTCAACATCGTCAACAAGGGGATGCTCGTCGTGCATCTATGTTGCTGGGCCCCATGAGGGTGTTATAGTCTCCAGTAGTGCTGTGATTGGGGATATTTCCCAAGTCTCGGAGTGCAAGGCTACCAAGCCATTCTCGTCTACTTTGTACATCGTGGAACCTAAGGCCATAGCAAGTGTTCACTTCATGTGCTTGTATGTGGACAAAAAGCTCCAAGAAGCCTTTGTCGATTACGTTAGCCCTAATCGATGTTCATCTCTTACCCTAGATCAATCATGATGCAAGGGAACAAGCAGAGATTCACGCACCTTGGAATGGAAGGACATGAGGACGCCATGGCAACTTTAGGTACCTGTGAGTTCAACATACCACGAGCACAGTGTGAAACAAATGATGACATCAGCATCTAAAGTTCCAAAATATCAGTGACAACGAAAGTGAATGCAGGATCACCCTTCACGACATCTTTGCAAAATCCTAGCATCACGAAGCCTGCACCTTCCAGACGGCAACTCGAGTCTTACAGAGGGCATACCCTCCTAGTGTCCAATCAGCATGAATTGTGTCAGGACCCGTGACTCTGATAGCTCTCAGCTCCTGTTTGGAGACCCTTGGATCAAAGAGGATGCCAACAGCCTGCAGATACTTGTCCAGACCCACTGTCTCGTTCGTTGGGTCCTTGAATCTGTGCCAAGAAGATGCAGTCTGGAACAGGAGAAAAGATAACCACTCCCAACTCCACAGTAGACCAGGAACTTCAGAAAACCTCCATACAAGATCCCGTTCGAAGAAAGCTAGCAGGTGTAAGTATGTCAAGGGAAGGGGATTAACCTGCAGTCATCCCTATAGATCTCTCTGGTGAGATCGCCTGTGACAAAGTACTGCCCTTCACTGATGTCTCTCTCTATGATGGTCTGCATAAGCCAATCAGCAAGTTAGTAGGCACAGACGAGGGCATTACTCTGAGCAGGACACAGAGGGATATCTTTGACAATATTGTGCAAGTTCCAGTGTTACAAGCACATGCTGGACATTTCTCCTCTCATTGAGGCATGCGGTACAGCTTACGCTTTGCAAAAATCGCTTTGCCTCTCTTCAGCCATCTGAAGTGCGTATCTTCCTCCAGGGTGCTTTGCAGGTCATACAGACATACAAGTGCTGTTCTTGCGCAATCACCTTGATCTGGTCAATTGACAGGTTTGTGGTCTTTGCAGACGAGCTGACAGCTTCGTCTGCGCTGGCTGGAAGAGCCCGCAAGGCTGCTTCAACTGCCGCTACACCAGCGATCTGGAAGCACGTCCCGAGAGCTTGTCTCCTGCCGACCGTGGCTTCCGCCTTTGCCTCGCCAGCGCCACAGCGGCCTGCCCCCAGGAGCGGCCACGCGTTCCAGCAGTCAGTGCCGAAGATATCTGGCTCCAGCAGGTCCTTTGGCGAGCAGATTACGCGAATGCCAGTGCAGCTCGTCAGCCGCCGCCTGAGGTGTAATGAGAGTACCACACACAAGGAGTTGGCGGCGCAGCAGATTGCTCCGACGCTCGCGACGGAGGGAGGGCCGAGGCCGCGCGCCGCGGCCCGACGCGATTGCTGGCTCGCACACAGCACCGGGGCGGAGAAGCGGCGGCGGCGGCGGCGGCGGCGGTGGCGGCGGAGGCGACTGCCATGGCGACGACGGCGCTACTGAGCTAACCGGTGATCTGCAACGGCGAGCATGCGCGGTCGGGCGCGCCGGGAGCGCACGTCGTCTACTCTTCTTGGCTTGAATTGGCCACCGTTTCTTTCCATGCGCACCGCGCGCCTTCTTTCTCTCTTTGGCTTTTATGTGCTTGCCTTTGTACTTGGCCATTTGGCCTTCGTTTGTTTCAATTACACGAAAATTTCTTTGGGCTGGCACTCCACAGCCGTCGCCACCCCACACCACTTTGGTTTTGTTCAAGGAAGGACATCCCTATGGAATGCCAGCTATGAGCAAGAGCCCATGGTAGCTCTGCTCAGCGAACAGGCATTACCGGACCGCCTGCCATTGGCCACCATGCCTTGTGGAGATCATGATATGGACACATTGCCAGCAGTGGCGAGCAACTTTGGACCAGGTAGAGAAGAGAAAAGAAGCGGCTGCTGATATGAAAGAATCGGCTGTGAAATGCCAGCCAGATGCATACAGGTGTTCATGACGGAGCCAAAGGCTAGGCAGACAGGGCGCCCTCAATACCCCCGTGACAGCAGTAGGAAGTCAGATGAGCTGAGGGGAGGAAGAGCAACCCCGCTGCGCAAGCCAGAGGCTGCTGCAAGGGCGCGACCAGCGCGGCGGTGCAAAGCAAGCGCTTGGGAGCGCTGCAGGGACATTGTAGACAATCGCATACGGTAGCAGGACACAAGACCCAAAGGCACCGAGCCACCGGGAAGGGCAGCACCCTGCTCCCGGCGCCGCTGGTCAGCTTGAGAGGCCAGCAGCCAAAGTAACGAGGACCACCGACCCCAGTAACACCCATGGATGTCCATGGCCAGGGGGTAAAAGGTATCACCCGCCGGGTGGTCCTTGTACTTGTGCAGCTTCTTCCGTTCGGCCACCTTCACAGCGTAGCCGGTCTCAGAAGTAATGGGGCCCTTCGTCCGGAAGCTGTCGGTGAGGACAAAGTCCATGAGGAGCCGCTTGCCACCTCCCAGGGGGACGCCGACCAGATCGACAGATCGGTAGAGAGGAGAAACCGGGAAGCAGGCCGGCTTTTGGCATACTTTGGGCAAGCTTTATATAAACCATAGCAAGCTCTGGCTGAGCAATAACAGCAGAGATCGTGTAGTGAGCAGTACAATAATCAGTGCCCTGAAGTACCAGATAGGAGTTCTCATGTTTGAGTTATTGGTATGTCCTACTCCTGGACATTCCATTACAAGTGTGAAGTCATGTAGGACTCATATAGAGGCCGCTGTCACGTACTTCAGCAGTGTGAGTAGCATTGACGGGGCACCCGGGTGGGACACGGCCAGTCCTGCCGGCGCCACGGGCCAGAGCCTTCTGGCAGCAGGAGCCCCGGTGGAAAAGCTGGCAAGCTGGCCCATTGCGTGGCGGCGCATGCCTCTCGCTGGTGAGGAAGGAGGATTCAGCTGCGCAAGCTGCGCCCCACCCCTGACTCTCGCAGCTGCCCTCCACCTTGGGTCAGAAGACGCCCCTCGACAAAGTGGTGGATGCTGGAGACACAGCTCACGAGGTGCAATGACAGCTATGCAGCCGATGACCTCTTTCGCCGCGAGGAGAGACGAGCTGAAGACGAACTGGATGGAGCTCCAGGGTCGACCGGCAGCGGCAGCAAAGATGGAAACACGATTGAGTTGGACTGATGCAGAAGCACTGCAACAAGGAGGAAGCAACGCCCGGCCCTGCTTGCCTAAAATGGGGTTGCACGTTGTGAGCCCCAGCTAAGGAATAGCACAACCAGATCACAGTTTGCATTGGTATTGAACATCCAGGAACCGGGTGAAGCCCAGTCCCTTTTCTTTTCTTGTGAACACCCTGTCCCTTGCTGGACTTTTCGCATTTTCACCACCATAAGTCTCCCATTCTGTCTCAACGATGTGAGCACTACATGCCCGAGTTGAGGAGTGTCACATGTTCCGCGAGGTGAAGGTGGCGCATTCAAAGGGGCGAGGGCCGTGAATGGCCAGCCCCAGGATCATGCGACCCACCCGCAGCTGAAGGGACAGGAAAATTGCTCGCCCATACAAGAAGTGGCACTCCCAATGGGGGCAAGGGCTGTGAGAAGCCAGCCCGAAGATAATTGACAAAGGTTCGAAGGGGCCAAAAAACGATTTGCAGCTACGAAGGGGCAAGACGAAGGGGCCTGAAGAAGCTGTAGAGAAGGGGGCTGAGAAAGGCCAGCCCAGAAAGAACCCTTTTGGACATGATCCAGACGGGGGAGGCCAAGCCTGCGGCGGAGGCGCACCTGTCGGCGGCGGCGGCGGCCGCGGCGGCAGCTTCGATAGACGCCAGCGCCGCGGGGCGACGAAAGCGTGCGCGGGCGGCCATATCTCCCCATCACCACCCCGCGGCTGGCCGCCGGGACGATGGAAAGGTACTTTCTCTGGGTACTCTCTCTTAGGTACCTTAGGTCTCCGTATTATGTAGCCTTGTTTAGTCTGCACGCGACTCTGCCTGAACACTGTATTGGCTTGAATTGGCCTCCCCTGTCAATTCATGCGCTCCGCGCGCCTTCTCTCTGGGGGAAATCAGCAAGCGCCGTCCCGCCCTTTGGTTTTATTGGGGGTTGGGCCGGCACGCCACTGGGAATACGTGGTCTGCAGAGGAGACGACCGGCCGTTAGCTTGTCCGCCATGGTGACGCTTTGGAGACGTGGGACTCTCCGTCGCCAGCCACCCCACTCTGCCCGTCGGGAGCAGGGCCTCCCGCGGGTTGGTAGAATCCGCGCGGGCGCAGATCTCACAGGCGGGAACGACCACGGATCCGTGGCTCGGCCCATCAGATCCCCAAGCCCCGTCTGCATGGAACGCCGTCTCGCCCGCCGCCCACTGATGGTTCCCGCAATACTCGGCCCGCCGCGGCCAGACGCCAGCACGGCCCCCAACCCCGGCCTGAGAGACACACCCGCCGCCGCCGCCGCGCGGCTTCGCGGCCTCGTCGGTCTGCGACATCCTGCTGACGGAGTCGGGCTACCAGGGCCCGCTGCGGCCCAACCTATCTGCTGTCGCTGAGCGAGACGCGCTTCTCAGCCTCGGCGGGATGGAGGCAGCGTGGTAGGAAGGACAGCTCGGTCCATCCGGCCAGGCTTGTGCCGGCTTGAGAAGCGCGACAACAGAGCCTACGAATTTCGTATAGGCAACAGAGCTCCGCCGGGCTGCCCTGATTTGGCGAGCATGCAAGCACTTCAAAGGCCATGGCGGCTTGAGCACGGGGATGGTCGCATCAGACATGGTCTCTTCAGCGGACGGCCGTTAGTGCATTGGTGAGCAACGCCGACGCATCAGTGGGCCGCATTTCAGGCCTGGCCTTTGGGGCCTCTGCTGAGGCGGCACACTCCTGAATGAGAGGCCTCCCATAAGACCGTCGCTGCCCCAGGGAATTGAGGCATGCAGATTAGCCTACCTAGCAATGGTGTCGCTGGACTGCGACTGCATGCACTTCGGAGACGACCTGCTTGCTCGTTACCAGTATGTCTCGGACTTCTTCATCGCTATTGCCTACTTCTCTATTCCCCTGGAGCTCATTTACTTCGTGAAGAAGTCTGCGGTGTTTCCATATCGATGGGTGCTCGTCCAATTTGGAGCATTCATTGTCCTGTGCGGAGCAACTCACCTTATCAACCTTTGGACCTTCAATGGTTACGACGAAACTGTGGCAATTGTCATGACTGTTGCTAAGGTGCGTTCTCCTCTGCACCAGTCGACAGCAATGATTTTTGAGGTCAAGGAAAGGCAAAAGTGAAGGTCATTGCTTTGCTGGCTCTTGTGAGGAATTGCAAAATGAGCAAGTGGACACCCTTACATAGGGAATGCAGGTAAGGCTTAGTGAAATAGGCATGGCCTCTTTGATCTTGAAAAGCCCTCCAGTGGTTGTCTGGAACTCCCGTTGATCATATAGCTGAGGAGTTTACATTGAAATTTTTCCCCATTGTAAAATTGTCGAAGGTGCTGTAGTCATAGCTTTTAGCATGTTCATTTCCCACATCAGCATTTTCACCATGCCCTGGTTGAGAAGATTGTGGCCCTTACATTTGAGTCCTTATATCTGAGCAGAAAAGACCAGCTTGTTGAGTTGTTGTGTAACAGGCTGCAGCATTGAAGAATAATATCTCTTGCATAATGCAAACAGGTGTTGACTGCCGTGGTGTCCTGTGCTACAGCACTTATGCTTGTGCACATCATCCCTGACCTTCTCTCAGTCAAAACCCGTGAGCTCTTCCTCAAGAACAAGGTGCTCAGACCAGCCTTGCTCTTGTGATAAGGGGCTGCTGAGGCTGGTCAACCTTTGCATCACGTCGGTCAGTGACCCCTTGTTATGGGCTTTGATATGTCCTACATAGGGGGCCTGCTTGGGCTTTGCATGATGGTGTCATCCCTAGACCCTATGACGAGTGTGGCGTAGATCATCAGTTGACTATCAGCAATTTGTCAGCAGGCAAGACAAAGATCCGAGTACATGTCAATCAACAACCACATGACTGACATCCAAGGAACCGTATTCCACCAGCCTTTCTGCGTGGTGATTTGTGCCAGGTCACCACCTTGTCTTTGGGGTCTTGTCCAACATTCCCTTTCTTGCTTTCCTGCAGGCTGCAGAGCTGGACCGAGAGATGGGCCTGATTCGCACGCAAGAAGAGACTGGGCGGCATGTTCGCATGCTGACGCATGAGATACGATCAACTCTGGATCGGCACACCATCCTGAATACCACGCTGGTGGAGCTGGGCAAGACGCTCTCCTTGGAGGAGTGCTCCTTGTGGATGCCTCGATCTACTGCACAGGAGCTTACGCTCTGTCACACTTTGCGGTCCCAGAATCCCATGCCTGTCACCGTTCCAATACAGGTTGGTAAAAGGCAGGTCAATGGCTGTGCTATAAGCAGTCAACACTTTGCTCCAGGCAGGCACATCATTTCCTGGTGGTGAATTCGATTCATGGCAAAGATGGGACAAAATTGAGTGCATGTGTGTCGTCCTTCAGCATAGAAGGTTTAGGGAGTTAGGGTTTAGGGTTTGGGTTCAGACCCTTCAGTCTGGTGGTCAGTCCGGCCTCCCTACCAGTCTCTGATCCTGACAAGCAGTGGTCCTGAAACACTCAACTGCAGCACCCAACGATCAAGCAAGTCTTTAGCAGCAATCGAGCTGTGGTCATATCTCCCAACAGCCCAGTGGCCCTTGCCCGACCGCGATCAAGCAAATACATGACTGGAGACGTGGTTGCAGTCAGAGTGCCCCTGCTGCACTTGAACAACTTCCACACAGGAGACTGGCCTGACAGCACAACTCGCTCTTATGCCCTGTTGGTGCTGATGCTGCCATCAGATAGTGCGCGGCGATGGCATGTACATGAGCTTGAGATGGTTGAGGTCGTTGCAGATCAGGTGCAAAGCTGGAGTACCCTAAGTACCTTAATTGTGAAATGTGCAGATTCTCTGTATCCAGCAAAGCATTCACCTTCATACCAATTTCTGCACCTTGTTGCTGCATGTGCATGTGCCACTTTGGCTGATGATGGCGCCCCTTCAGATCTTGTCAGTGACCTATACTTCACTCCAATTGCGCCAAGGAAGGCGATTGACGTGCTTCCGCTCCTTGAATAGGTGGCTGTGGCGCTCTCGCATGCGGCTATCTTGGAGGAGTCCTTACGGGCTCGGGACCTGCTCATGGAGCAGAATGTTGCTCTGGACATGGCAAGGAGGGAAGCAGAGACTGCAATCAGGGCTCGCAATGACTTTCTCGCTGTGATGAATCATGAGATGAGGACACCAATGCACGCTGTCATTGCCCTTTCCTCACTGCTTCAGGTCAGTCAATGTAATATCAATATTACTGAGACCTTGTTCTGTTGGGATTGGTGAACAAGCTCAAAGAAGCACCGTGAATGTTGCACTTGCAGTACTGTTGCTTGACTTGGCATGGTGACCCATGTGACTAACTTCTATCGCCACTTGGTACCATGAGGATACCCCGTTGTTGCAAGAGATGCACAAGTTCGTGTCTGACAATTGCTAATAAGATTTCAGATACGCCTGTGCAGGAGACTGATTTGACATCAGAACAAAGGTCCATGGTGGAAACGGTGCTTCGGAGCAGCAACCTTTTAGCCACACTCATTAATGACGTCCTTGATCTTTCTCGGCTTGAGGATGGCTCCCTTGAGCTTGATCGCCAGGCCTTCAGATTGCAGGAGCTGTTTGAAGAGGTATACATAGATATATTGTCCTGCTCCGCAGCAAGTCAGATCTTTTGCATCTCCGAGCTCTTGTTCCTTGACACTGGCAGCAGTGTACTACATTTCATGTGTTTAACGGTAGAGTGTTTAATGTTACACTAGCAATCAGTGTATTTCTCAGGGTTAAGGGCAAGCACCTTTGGCGACTTCTGTTGGATAATGAGTGGGCAATGCTGTTCTTCAGGTGATTAACTTGGTGAAGCCAATTGCCTCTGTCAAGAGGCTCACTGTCACTGTCAAGGTCAACTCAGACGTGCCGAAGTATGTCGTTGGGGACAGTAAACGTCTGCTGCAGACGGCTCTAAATGTGGTGGGCAATGCAATCAAATTTACACAGGAAGGCTCAGTTTCCGTGTCTGTCTCCCTTGAACAACCGCATTGGGTTCGAGATCCCTGGTGCCCAGAATTCAGGCCTTTAGCTGGTGACCACCATGCATACATCAGAGTGCAGGTAGATCTGAGCCACCTCATCCTTCATCGTTGCTGTGATAATTGCACTTCTGAGTATTCCTGGCGCAGTTCGTGTTTGGCACAAAGAGTACTGCCTTTTCAAGAAGTGTTTGTCATAGTACCTCTTTTCAAGCAACACACGCAAACTTGCATAGAGGTTCCTCAATGTGGGCTTCATGCCTACTACTGACAAAAGTTATCTGCATGGCAGGTCAAAGACACAGGTCTGGGCATCAGTCCAAAGGAGATGCCACTTCTATTCAACAAGTTTGTGCAGACCGATGCAGGAGGCTCAAGAACCTTTGGTGGATCTGGATTAGGCCTTGCAATCTGCAAGCGGTGTGTTCTGCTTTCTTGCATCTAGCAGCCTCTCAAGTCTGAGCTCTCTCAGATACACGCTAACACATGTGAACCGCAAGTAACTGACTAGCAGTCACCATGTGACTGTTGTTGATTGCTGCTTGACATGCCTGACCTGCTTGACAGGTGTTATGCACATCTATGTGACTCTTTGTAATGTCGACATAGACAACAAGATTGTCCATGTCTGTTGTCAATTGTGGCAGGCAGCTCACAAGTGAAAAGGCTTCTGTATGTGCAGGTTTGTGAGCTTAATGGAAGGCCACATTTGGCTCGAGAGCGCTGGAGTTGGGAAGGGCGCCACTGTCACATTCATCGTTAAGTTGGGCCTCCCAAACCAGGAGGATCTCGCTGTGGCTTTTGCAGAGCCCCCTTGCCCAGTGAAGCTGGCTGGTACTGGCCTCAAAGCCCTTGTGGTAGATGACAACAGGTGACTAAATACTTTCATGATACTTAATAGACGTTATAGCTACACATTTGGTAATTCATAGCTTGCAGGAAGGGTGTGCAATTTCGCAATGTACATCATGATCCATGTTCTACTGGGTGCTTCCAGCATCCAATGCCTTGCCCCAGCAGGTGCGCCTGCAAAAGGGGAGTCAGGGCACACTGCCATCGACTTGATTGGCTGCTTCTCAACTTTATACATACGCTACTGTTCACATGACTCATGTTTACATGACTCTTATGATCTTCTGTGCCAGTCTAAACCGCATGGTCACCCGCGGGCTGCTATGTCGGCTGGGCTGTGAGGTCACCACAGTAAACTCCGGCAAAGAGTGCCTCGCCGCTCTTGTTCCAGGCCACGCCTTCAATGTAAGTTTGCCCTGAGATAGGAATGCTTGCAGCTGCTAACATCACCTGCTGTAATCTGTAACTGGTATGGCTTGGAGTCAATTGAGAGCCAGCTTCCAGTCATGTTGACAGACTTGATTGAGTTGTGCATGTCTGATCTATTTGTGTCTGTAAAGCAGGTGATTATGCTTGACCTTGTCATGCCCGAAATGAACGGCTTTGAAGTAGCTCGAAGAATACTGGAAAGATATCCCAAGCTTAGGGACAAGGAGAGCACTGCACAGACGCGTAGGCCCCTGCTGGTGGCATTGACCGCATGCACAGACAGGGCTACCAAGGAGCGCTGCCTAGCCCTAGGCATGGACACTGTCGTCGCAAAGCCGGTGTCTCTGGACAGCATGAGGACTGTACTGACAAGCTTGCATTGAGTCTTGACCAGCTTTCTGTCACGGGGGCCCTCCTGTGTCCTGCTGTGCCAGCAAGATCTGAATCTGATAGCCTGCTGTTTGCTACCTTGCTCGACCTTATTCAGCAATTTTGAAAGCGGCGTCTTCGATTAGGAGCTTCTTGCGTTGTGGCTCTCTTGTTATGATCGCTCTATTATCAGCTTCTTGCATTGTGGCTCTCTTATAATGATCGCCAACAACATGTAGCCCAAGTCTGCCAATGAAGTGCAAGCAGCAGGGGAGGCAGATCGTACACTGTCTTGCCTATGCAAAAATGTGGTTGGTATAGGAGCCCTCTTGGCCCTATACACAGGGTTTGCTTGTACAGTCTTCAGTTTGCTTGCTCCAGTGCTTGACCAGCTTAACTGAAGGTCTGTCTGCTATTAGCATGCTCCAGTGCTTGATAAGTTGATGGCCTGTGCTCCACCAGGTTGATGAGCCCTAAGTAGACACAGACTAAGCCGCCAAGCAGCCTTTTGTACTCAACCACTGCACTTCTCGTCTGACGGTCTATAAGTCAACTATGACGTTTCCTCTGTATTTTGAGGGACTGAAGATGAAGGTTTGAGTGCTTGTATCAGCAAGAGCCTTGCTGCTACTCTGCATTGTACACAGTACACCCGTGGGCTGAGGTTCCCATATTGCGAGGACAGGCAGTGCCAAATTATGCTGCACATCATGGGCTGTGGCTTGGCAACCCCACAGAACAATTGCAGGCTGTGAACCTCACTGCCAGCCTGCCAAAGTGGCAGCCCAGCACGTCTAAGTAGCCCATCTGCAATAGCGTTGCCAGGCCGAATCTGATGGACTGCCTGGGACCACGAGGCAACTACAGTAGTATTCACCACAATATCAGGTGAATCTGATTTCAAGACGGTCCGGCCGTATTACTTGTTCTTGTCCTTATTGGAAGACACGTCCTCATACTCAGCATCCACCGTCTTGTCGCCACCACTAGGCCTGCCGTCGCTTGGACCTCCTGTTGCGCCACTGCTTGGTGGCGCCTGCCTTGCTAAGGACTCCCCTATCTTCAATGACGCCTGCTGGGCAGCACTCAGTGTTGACCTTATGTTGTCCACGTTGTCACCCTCCGTAGCCTTCCTAAGATCTGCCAAAGCTGCCTCAATGTTGCTCACCACATCCTGCAAACAACGATGTTTAGAAAGAAGGCACTCAGAATGCTTGCTTGGTGTTGGTAAAACCTAAGTACCTCCATTTCACATTGTATACGGGAGGCAGACGTGCCAGACATGCACGTGGAGCTCTTGATACTAGGACCACACAGTATGTCGTAGTGGACTTGTGCAAAAGCTGATAATATGACGTCCATGTCTAACATGTCTTCAGCTGCCCCAGTCGTTTCAGAGTAGTCTAAGTCGTGTGCAGAATAGTCGAGTGTATGGCAAGTCTGTATGCACACTGGTCAACGGAGAGGAGTAGAACATGCCACCACACCATCGACACGGGACCCAGTGCCAGCTTCCTTAAAGGAGAAGTTGTGACTTGTTGCTCACCGATGGAAGCTTGGCCTTGTGCTCATTTAGACTCTTCTCCACTGAATACAGAGTCGTATCTGCGTCGTTCTTTGCCTCAATCAGAGCTTTCCTCTCCTTGTCCTTGGCAGCAAACAACTCCGCATCCTTGACCATGTTCTGAATCTCCGATTCCGAAAGGCCACCAGAGGACTGCGATGGTACAGAAGATGTAATCAACTAAGCCAGGGCAGTCTTTTATCAATATGAGGTAACAGAGAAAGCTTATCAGCTGCACATGCTGCTATAAGGTCCAAGCACTTACATGCACTAGCAAAATGACTGCACTAAGAAGGAAAGGGAAGCGGGATGGACCTGTATTGTGATGGCCTGCTCCCGCTGAGTGGCCTTGTCCTGGGCTGACACGTTGACGATGCCATTGGCATCAATGTCAAAGGTCACCTCGATCTGTGGAACGCCGCGTGGACTTGGCGGGATGCCGACAAGGTCGAACTGCCCCAGCAGCTTGTTGTCGGCCGCCATCTCGCGCTCACCCTGCAGGACCTTGATGCCTACCTGCCAGATGTAATGGGGTCATCTCAGTTGGAGTGTGGCTCCTACTCTATCTCTCGGCATCCTCCTCATGCAGAGTCATTGAGCTACTCGAGCTGGTCGATGGTCGATAAAGGGTAGTGGGGCCTGTGGCAAAGCACTGGCCCCAAGCCTTGAAGCCCTGGTGTTGCACCTGGGTCTGGCCATCAGCGGCGGTGGAGAAGACTTGGCTCTTCTTGGTGGGGATGGTGGTGTTGCGGTTGATGAGGCGGGTGAAGACGCCGCCCAGCGTCTCGATGCCGAGCGAGAGCGGCGTGACATCCAGCAGCAGGAGGTCCTTGACGTCGCCCTTGAGCACGCCGCCCTGGATCGCGGCGCCCATCGCCACCACCTCGTCGGGGTTCACACCTTTGGACGGCTCCTTGCCAAACAGCTCATTCACTATCTCCTGCAGTCGACTGAGGGCGCAGGTCAGTCAACAAGGCCCTGAGTGACATGTCAAGATGGAAACAAGAAAGAGCAGACAACAGCAAACCTGACATGTGAAGCGCTGAGCTAATCGCTCAGCATAGCACTTGGCCAAATCAACAGTACAGTAATGAACAAGCTTCCTCGTCCATGAAACTCAATGAAACTGATGATCTGCATATGAGCAGCAAGATCTGGAGTTTTCAGATGGGAAGGCAGAAACCTCACCTGAACACGTGGCATGCGGGTCATGCCGCCAACCAGCAGCACCTCATCAACGTCCTTGGGAGAGAGGCCAGCGTCCTTCAGGCAGGCCTTGCAAGGCTCACGCACACGCTCGAGCAGGTGCGACACGAGTGACTCGAACTTGCTGCGTGTGATGGACATCTGCAGGTGCTTGGCCCCGCTTGCGTCTGCAGTGATGAACGGCAGGTTGATCTCCGTCTGCGGCGTGCTCGACAGCTCGATCTTGGCGCGCTCCGCCGCCTCGCGCAGTCGCTGCAGCGCCAGCCGGTCCTGTGTCAGGTCGATGCCCTCGCTGCGCTTGAACTCGTCCACCAGGTACTGCAGCAGCGCGTTGTCAAAGTCCTCACCACCCAGGAAGGTGTCGCCGTTCGTTGCCTTCACCTGTGCGGCCCAGGTCGGCAATAACACGGCAATGCGTCAGATTGAGCAGATTCTTCCCAGCGGATAAAGGTTACCTTCACCATGCCAAAGCATCAGATCCTCTGACTCCACAAACTCCTCCACAATTTCCCATCAGATCGTGATTCGAACCAAGCTTTGCATCACCAAAAATCTCTACGAAGGCCGAATGCAGAACAAAGGACCCAGCAATCTCCATATCAATCAAGGCATCTACGAAAGTGGTGAACCTCACCTCGAAGACGCCACTGGAGATCTCGAGGACGGAGATATCGAATGTGCCGCCACCAAGGTCAAAGACAGCAACCAGGCCCTCCTTCTTATCCATGCCATACGACAGCGCCGCGGCCGTGGGCTCGTTGATGATGCGCGCGACCTCGAGGCCGCCGATGCGCCCGGCGTCCTTGGTGGCCTGGCGCTGCGCGTCGTTGAAGTACGCCGGGACAGTGATGACGGCCCGGCCCACGGGCCGGCCCAGGAAGGCCTCCGCCGTCTCCTTCATCTTGGCCACCACGAAGCCGCCGACCTGCGAGGGCGACAGCTGGCGCCCGCCGGCCTCCACCCAGGCGTCGCCGTTGGGGCCACGGATGATCTTGTACGGCACCATCTTCATCTCCTTCTGCGTGAGCGGGTCGTCGAACTTGCGCCCGATGAGCCGCTTGGTGCCGAAGATGGTGTTCTGCGGGTTGGTCACGGCCTGTCGCTTGGCCGGCGTCCCGACCAGCAGCTCGCCCTTGGCGCTGAACGCCACCACCGACGGCGTCGTGCGCGCGCCCTCCGCGTTCTCGATCACCCGCGGCGCCTGCAGGACCAGGCCAGAGCGCACGGCTCAGCTCGCCGCGCCTCCTCGGGCTGGCGGCCGCCTGCGGTTCTCGTGACCTCCGTCTCCGGAGCATGACAGCCAGCGGATGGGCAGCCGACACACGGCACGCCGCAGGCAGAGGGCAGCTCGAGAGGCCAGCTCGCCTCTGCAGCGCACCTTGAGCTCCATGACGGCGACGCACGAGTTGGTGGTGCCCAGGTCGATGCCGATGATGTCGCTGCCGGCGGCCTTGTTGCTGCACATGCGGCATGGCGAGTGATCAGGATCCAGCTGGTCAGAGCCTGAGGATCCGCCACAAGGCAGCGGCAGCGATGGCAAGGCAACGGCAGCGTCCCGCCAGCTTCTCCTACCTGAAGCTCCGCCGTGCGGCGGCGACGCCCCTGGCCAGCGACCACGGCAGCGACCGCGGCCCGGCGGCCGGTGCGCCGGCGGCGGCGGCGGTGNGAGGAGCAGCGGGCCCCGTGTCCTTATCCCCGTCAGCGTCATCTCACGCGCCGCCACCGTGTGCCTTGTCAGCGTCAGCGTCACGGTCACACGTGGCGGCGCGGTAGAGCCCCGGCAGACGACGAGTGTCGTCTGCCGGCCCGCCGCGTGGCCATAACGGCGGGTTAGCGGGCGGGGCGCGCCGGTAAGCCCCCGGCGCGGCCCGGAGCACGGGCTCGAAACCTCACCGGCGGGGCCGTCACCGCTATCTTCCAGGTAAGCCGAGGGGGCTCCAGCAGGGGAAGACACCCCCCCCAGCTCTCCCCCGCCCCCTCCATGCCTGCCAGCCCGAACGCGGCGCCCGCGCCCGCGGCGGCGCCCGCGGCGGCGGCGGCGGCGGCGGCAGCTGGGCCAGCTGGGGGCTATCTGGCGCTGCCGCAGGTTTGCATGGGAGGTGGCGTAAAGCCCCTCCTAAACCCCTGGGCCCTCCAGAAGCCTCCACGGCGGCCGCAACCCCATTGGCGGGCGACCGGCCAAGTCAGCGCGCGACAGCACCCTGGCGACGCACCCTGCGACGCCACGTCGTTCACTTTCCGCCTCTCCCCAGTTGACGTTGGGCTCCGGCGCTCTCGCTTCCTGGGCGGCAGGGTTCTGAGTCCTGTCCCAACATTGTCCATGCGTTTGGGCCTGGCTTTGCTTGAGCTCCTCTTCTCTATGGTTAATTTCATGCGCACCGCGCGCCTTCTCTCTATGGGCGAGCACTTCTCTCAACTGCGGCTGGTCCTCGCTTCTCTCTCTTTTCGGGCTGGCTTTTCGCAGGCCTCGGCCCCTTTTGGAACATCTCACTTCATCTCGGCCTTGTTAATGATACCTTTCCGGGCTGGCCTCTCACAGCCATTGCCTTACACTGAACGAGCTCCCTCTCGTCTTGGCCTTTCACTTTCGTCGCGCCCTTCTTCATTCCTCTTGGGCTGGCTTTTCGCAGCCCTTGCCCCCATTGGGAGTGCCACTTCTTCTTCGCCATTTGTTTCCGTTGGAAGAGCTATTCTGTGAATGAGCTCCTCTCATGTCGCACAGCCACTGCCTTACTTTTTTTTTTTTAAAGACAGACCTGTATCCACTTCCTGGCTCACAGCCATTGCCTTACTTGGTAGAGCTGTTTCTGGCTGTGCAACAATCCATGCGGAGCACTAGAAGGAGAGGCATCACAAACCACCCCAAAGACCCCACCATTTCTATCCATGCGCTATGGACATTAACGGCTGCTGCAGTAAGAGAAGGTCCTTCATCCTCCAGCGTCTTGCCCAGCTGGTTGACGGGTGTCGTCAGAATCGGGGGGGCAGCTCGAGGCGTACTAGCATCCGCAGGCTACAGTTGCAGTGTACAAAATGCGCTTTCGCTAGATTTGCAGCCCTCCCAGCTTTGGCTATACATCAGCGTGCTGGGCGCGCTCTAGCCAGGCCAGTGGCTTCCATGGCAGTACTCTTGGCTCCTCAAGTCAGCCTCGGATCTGAATGTGCTCTCTCGTTTGTTGACAAAGTCCCCTTCGAGGGCGCGCCCGGCTTCTCTCAGCCTCCTCCCCAGGGGCGGCGGCGTGGGTATCCGCGCTCCCCATCTACGCGGCTCTCATAATGCCTGACGCCGTCTACAGGACGGCGGTGCACCGGCTTCTGGGCCTCCTACCCCCCTGCCTCGTCGGAGTCGTGCAATGCGAGTGCGGTGCCCGCCACGCTGACCCTGCAACGCTGGCGGCCCACATGCTCCGTTGTGCCCATGGCGGCGAGAGGACCGGTTCCCATGACCTCCTCAGAAATGGCATGCACGGCGTCTTCATCGAGGCAGGCTACAAGGTGGCCGTGGAGCACACGTCGATTATGCCCATCCTGCGCGACGCCGATGGCCAGACCTACACCCGGCGCGCTGACCTCGTCGCCATCCCGCCCGGGAGCGGTCCGCGTCTCATCGCGGATGTGGTGACCGCCGACTGTGTCGATTCCGCTAACTCCTCCAAGTCGGCGTCGACCGCGGGGCATGCGGTCGCTGTGGCGGCCCGCAGCAAGGAGCGGAAGTACGCGGATCACCCCCCCGGCGACGAGTTCGCGGCCCTTGCCATCGACGTCCACAGGCTGGCGCACCCACGTCAACTGTGTCTGGTTGGGCCACGTCCAGCGCCGAGCGCAAGAAGGAGCGGCACTACCAGGACCATCCTCGAGGGGACCATCTTTATCCGTGTGCCATGGATATCTACGGAGGCTACGGCGCAAAAAGGTCCTCCCTGCTCCAGCATCTGGCCCGGCTGGTCGATGCGCGTCGTCGAAGTCGGGGGGGCAGCTTGGGCCACTTCAGCATTCCGCAGGCCTTAGTTGCATATTACAGAATGCGGCTCTCGCTTAGTTTGCAGCGCTCGCAAGCATTGGCTATTCATCAACGTGCAGCGCGTGCTCTAAGTCAGGCCTCCGGCTCTCGTGGTGGCGCTCCAGCTCCCCAAGTTAGCTTGTCAGATTTGTTTGTGCTCTCCCGTGGATACTAGTGTCACCTTAGGCACCTTAGTTTAGGTCTCCACATCATGTAGCCTTGTTTAGTTTGCACTAGCCTCTGCTTTGAACAATGTATTGGCTTGAATAAGCCTCCCTTTCAATTTCATGCGCACCGCGCGCGCCTTCCCCCCACGGGGCTTATGGCAGCGGCTGGCTGAATCTCCTCCAGCGGCTTGCCCGGCAGGCCATCGAGCGGCGGCCGGGTCTGCCAGGGGGGCTGCCCGGCTTCAGCGCGGCCGGCTCCCTGGCCCAGGTCTTTCGGAGTATAGCTTGTCAGATATGCATGTGCTCACTCGGGGATATTTAGTGTCCCCCTTAGCCAGCTCATTACCCAGTTAAAAAGACATTTGTAAGGCTAGAATTGGCCTCCCTTTCAATCTCATGCGCACCGCGCGCCTTCTCTCTTTGCCTCCGGCTTTCGTGGCGGCGCTCCAGCTCCCCAAGTTAGCTTGTCAGATTTGTTTGTGCTCACCCGTGGGTACTAATGTCATCTTAGGTACCTTAGATTAGGTCTCCGTATTATGTAGCATTGTTTAGTCTGCACTCGACTCTGTCCTGAACAATGTATTGGCTTGAATTGGCCTCCCTTTCAATTCATGCGCCCCGCGCGCCTTCTCTCTCTCTTTCGGATGCGGCTCTCCGTGTCCCTCCAGCGCTCTCTTGCTCATGCCGTCCACTCGCGTGCCGGTCTTGCTCTCGCGGCTGCTTCTGGGTCGCGTCTGAATGCATCTTTTCCGGCGTCGAGCTACTCTGACCTGATGTTGCTCACCCGTGGGTATTGAGCTTCCTGTGGTTTCGTTGTGTCTTCTTGTCTAGCTGCCTAGCTGTGTGTTTCTTCGCTCTTTGGCTTTCGGACTTTGTCCATTCTTTCTGGGCTGGCTTTGCTGGCCCCCTTTTTCTCAGGGCGAGCACTTTCTACCTCAAGACAGGAAGTGGCTGTAAGACATGAAGGACAGGTACAAAATGTAGACTGTGAACAGCAGGGTCAGGTTGCAGATCATGGAAGACGAGGGCAGGCAGAGCAAGAGTCGTTTCACCTTTCACGTCATGTGCACCGCGAACCTTCTCTCACTTTAGGGTCCGAGGAGGGAAGAAGCTCTTCCAACGTCTGTGAAACCAGCCCCTACTTACAAACAAGGTCAAGAGGCCCCAGCACGAAAAGCAAACTACTCCGGCAGTACCAGAAGGAAGAGAGTTCTAACCAAATACCAGTGGCTACCACTGGTGGCCACCCAAGTCAGCAGCTGCAAGTCGGACTTGGCAGCTACAATTCACACAGACTTGCAGCCGGGAACATAAGAGCCTGCCAGAACAAGATAGACGCTCTTCCAAAAGGGGGCGATGGCTGTTGAAAGGCCAGTCCAGAAAGCAATGGACAAGGTTTCAAGAAGCCGGGAAGCTTAAGCAACCTGCTTTCCCCAGCTCACCAGCGGCGCTGAGAACTGTGCGTGGCACTGTGCCTGCTGATTCCTTGCCCCTCAAGTCCAATGACTGTCCACTATGGGATGCACGTCTTGTATTCACTCAAGCGCTGTCACTTTCTCTTGTCGCCTTCAATCATCTCGCTTTCATGCTTTCCAGGTGCATCCTGCTTGTAGAGCAGGATTCCAATCCCTCTGCAGATGAAAGGACGCAAGGTGGCCACTAGCTAGCATCATACAAAGCAGCCGCTTTGCAAATAAAAGAGGGGATTTTGAAACGACTCTTGCTCTGCCTGCCCTCGTCTTCCATGATCTGCAACCTGAACCTGCTGTTCACGATCTACATTTTGTACCTGTCCTTCATGTCTTACAGCCACTTCCTGTCTTGAGGTAGGAGGACCGGCAGACCGTCCTCGTCTTGGTGCAAATGCGGACGCAGACGCGGACATGATCACAATGAGTTCAGAGTAACACAAAGGCTTGCCTGATTACACACAGAGCCGGCGAGCACTCAGCTCCACCTGGCCGCACACACAGAGCTGTCGCACACACAGAGCCGCCTTGCCGCACACAGAGCCGCCGCGCACACAGCTCGCCTCGCCGCACACAGAGCAGCCGCGCACACAGCGCCGCCTCGCCGCACTCAGAGCCACAAGATTGTTCGGGTCAATAATGCGATCTGCCGGGGCCTCCCTTATCTAGGCAAATTTCGTGTATTTGAAACAAACGAAGGCCAAATGGCCAAGTACAAAGGCAAGCACATCAAGACCTACATAACCTACAGCAGAATGACCCGCTCAGTAACCGCGGGTCAAAACATGAAGGTCGCTAATCGATGCCTGCATACTAGATGTCAGATAAGAAGCCCTTCTGCCACCAACTAGAGCTCGCCCAGCTTTCTGGTGCAAGGCATTAGCCTGGGCACACTGCAAATAGGCCGAAACTCGTCGTCGCAAGAAAGACAGATATGCAGCTGGCAAGCACAAAGGAAGACTCTCATCGGCCTTGCAGAAAAGGCGGAGTGGGTGATTCTAGCGACCCACTGATTCACCATATTTCTATATTCAACAGGTTTACCTCTCACTCTTCCTCCCCTCAGCTCATCTGAAATCCTACTGCTGACACTGGGGTACTAAGAGCGCCCACCTAGCCTGTGGCTCCGCTGATATAGTCATGAACACCCTCTGTATGCACCTGGCTAGCGTTCAAGCCGCTCTTTTCATATATCAGCAGCCGCATTCTTTCTCACTCTGCGTGGTTGCTTGACCTGGGCTGGCCTACCGTGGCCTAATCAAGTGAGCTACCTGGCCCAACCCAATCCACAGCCTCTAGAACTGACTGGTAGCACAGGTGAGAGTAGCTCTGCTTTCGTTTGTGCACCGCTAGTAGGGTCATGCACAGTCGTGCCACAGTGGGACCCAACAGTCAGTCGCCCAAACCGTGAGTCAGTCGCCCATTCTCCATGCTTCCTGCACTGCACTCTTTCACCCGGAATCCTGACCCTTCTACGTATTCCAATGTGGAACTTGGTTGCAAAATGTGGGCATTCACCTCCTGTGCAGCTGGTGCTGAGTGCCGCTTCATCCATGATAATTGCTCAAGTCATCTGTTGCACCTCACCACCCCAGCAAAGCCATCCTGCTGTATGCTATTCTGACCTTCTCCATCATGCTTCCACAATGAGTAGCATCACAAGCTTGACCAAGCAACCTGTGCTGTCCTTGACGTGATGCACCCATACCTACTGAAGTCAAGTCAGCCTACTGACCCTTAGGCCCAGACTGAATGCCGTTCTTGCCGCGAGGGCGAGAAAACTCAAGTTTGTCAGGAGCAAGAATGTGAACGCAAGGGAACAATGGGAGGGAGCATGTCGTTACATGGCATGGTACAAGTCTGGCGGCTCTGAGTTGGGCATCTAAGCTGTGACGAGGGCATCGTCCAATGCCGCGACACCAGGCAGGACCTTGCCTTCCAGAAGTTCCAAGGAAGCGCCTCCGCCAGTCGATATATGGCTCATCTTGTCAGCCACGCCGACCTTCTCAACCGCAGCCACAGAGTCTCCTCCTCCGATGATGGTAGTCACTCCGCTGCCGCTGAGATCGGCCAGCTTCTTGGCCACAGACTGCAGTCACAGGACAAGACAGTGCTTCGTTCCTCAGTCATCTCCACTTATTGCTCGACAGCTGTGCTATGACAAGGCATCCTGTTGGATCCTTTGTCAGAGGCTGGCTGTTCCATATCTGCAACTTATTGTGCCCAACTTTGAAACTTGCTACACTTCAAACCACACACTTCTGCGATATAGCCGTAGCTGGTCATCTGGCTGGTTGTCAGATGTAGGGCTTTGGTAAAGTGTACCTCGGTACCCGCCGCAAATTTCTCAAACTCAAAAACACCCATCGGGCCATTCCAGATCACAGTTTTGCAAGTGTCAAGGGCCTCATTGAACGTCTTGATGGAATCAGGGCCGATGTCCAACCCCATCCAGCCCTCGGGAATAGCCTCTGCCGCCACCGTCTGGTGCACCAAAAGCAACAACTTAAGGATGGCTCTGTACGAATGCGCGAAAGCTGGAGGTAGATCAGCTCCCGTTCTTGCATCCTTTTCCATAGACTACATTTGGAATACTTTTAGCTCATCTACTGTCTCCCATTTCAACAGAGGCTCACTGCAATGTTGGTACCTGAGTATTGGCATCCGCAGAAAAGGCATCAGCAACAACAACGTCCGTGGGGAGGAGGAGCTTGACACCCTTCTCCTCCGCAGACTTCATCAAAGATTTTGCCAGTTCAATCTTGTCGTCCTCCACCAGAGAGGATCCTACACTCAGGCCCTTGGCCTTGTAGAATGTGAAGATCATGCCACCTCCCAGGAGCAGGATGTCACACTTGGCCAACAGAGACTCGATAACTCCAATCTTTGAGGACACCTTGGAGCCGCCGACGATGGCCGCGAATGGGCGGGTAGGGTTGGCAACTGCTCCATCAAGGTAATCAAGCTCCTGGAGCACAGGAGTGAAGGGCGTCAAATTCAAGCGCAAGGTCCCGCTTCGAGCAGTCATTCCTACCAGTATGACGCCTTGGGCTCCAACTGCAAGTAACTGACTAATGAAGGAAACCCTGCACACTATTGCTTAGCCAGGGCATCTGATTCCACCTTTTGGAGAAGGAAGCCAGCTACAGATGGCCGCAGGAACTCAGTGACCCCGGCAGTAGAAGCATGGGCTCTGTGGGCTGTTCCGAAGGCATCATTGACATAGAGATCAGCATTGGCCGCCAGCTTCTTGGCGTACTCCTTGTCATTTTTCTCCTCCTCTGGGTAGAAGCGGACATTCTCCAGCAGGAGAACGGAGCCGTTGGGCATTGAGTCCACCTTAGCAGCAACCTCTTCACCAATGCTGTCATCAGCCTTTTCAATCTGTGCAGTAAGTCATGAGGAGTCTGTTAGAATGTGTAAGGAGCAAAATCACAGCTCAAACTAGCATTCTTTGCCGATGGATAGCTGTCCACAATTGGTGACGCAAAGTTCCACAATGCAGATAGTCACCGGTACCCAACACCCCCGCATGACCTGGATAGTCAACAGTTCACTCCACGTTGATCCGGAAGCGAGTCAGGCACCGTGTGCACCCTTACCTTCGATCCAAGGAGCTCTGAGATCCTGCCAACAAGGGGCGTCAAGCGGTACTTCTCCGTCACGCCCTTGGGGCGGCCCTGGTCCACAGCGGCAGGCAGAGGAAAACTGCAGATCAGCTGTTCAGCTCTATGTTGATTCCTCTTGCTGTTGGATCTTGCAGTGCACTGACGACTGCAAAGACAATGATCGTGGCCTGGCGCCGAAGATGACAAGGTGGGGGTAGATAGACTTGCAAAGGACTGGTCAGCCCTTTGCAAGGCAAGCTGAGGAGCTGATCATCTTAGTGAGGCCCCCACTTTGCAAATGCTGCTGCGGCCAGCAAGCCAAGCCTGCTTGGTCAGTTCGACCTCGAGAATGGAGCGCAAGAGACGCCTGCATTGTGCACGAGGAGTGGTGATCACGCTGGACGCGAGCCTTCTCGCACGCTCACCAGATGGCTGGATAGCAGGACCTTGGCGCCCTTCTCGGTCAGGTACTTGATGGTCGGGATGGCGGCCCGAATGCGGGTGTCGTCCGTGATGTTGAACTGGTCGTCGAGCGGCACGTTGAGGTCCGCGCGGACGAGGACCCTCTTGCCCTTGAGGTCGGCCTCGGTCAGGTCACCGACGCTCTTCTTGGCCATGCTCACGACCGCGCGCCGGCCCCTCCCGGCCTTGGACACGGAGACGGCGACGGCGGAGGCCAGGTCGTGCTGCACCTCGAACACGTTGCCGAAGCGCTGGACGTCCTTGCGGCCGGCAACGAGGCCGCGGTAGGTGCGGAGGGCGGCGCGGGGCGCCGGCCGCGCGCNGAGTTCCGGAATTCTCACTTCTTCCAGAATTCAGATAAAACAGGCCCATCGGCCAATGAGATAGCTGCATCAGCGGCAATACCACCAATCGGGGAAAAGGTTAGCGCCACGAATGATGGACGGCCGAGATGGCGCGGGGCTGAGGACAGACGGCCGCGATGAGGCCGGTTGCGGGGCCCGTTCCCACCTGCCGTGCTAAATGCTGTGCTGGATCAGATGGAGCTGAGGGAGCCGCGGCTGGCCACTCGTTCACCGGGGCCCCCTGGAGGGCCTGCCGGATGGCACTTGGGATGTTGGGGGGTTCTTAGCGCTTCCCCTGGCCCCATTCTTGTTTAGTGTTCATTCTCTTGTGAGCTGGCTTTTCCAGCCCCTATCCTCAATGGGCGAGCCCTTTCTTCTAGTCGAGCCCGCAACCCCAGGATCCCCGGCACCCCCCCAAATAGTCCTAATCCCGAAAGCCCATCGCCATCGCCATCTACGGGAAGAGCCATTCTCACGAACGAAGAAGTGGCACACCCAATAGGGGCAAGGGCTGCGAAAATCCAGCCCAAAAAAGAATTGACAAAGGTTTGGAGGGGCCCACAAGCGATTAGCGGCTGCAAAGGTGCCGGACGATGCGAACGAGAGAAGGCGTGAGGGTAAACATGGGATGAAATGGGTGGCCACGTGAAGAATAGTTCTGGCAGATCGCTTATCGGACATTCTGGGGCTTCATGAAAGCGGCCGTGGGGCTTCCGCTTCTGGCCGGTAATGGGGGGGGGGGTCAGGCCCGCCCCGGCCTTCTAGAACCCCGGCACTCCCGGCCTGCCCGCGGGCAGGGATGCCGGCTGGGGTGCAGAAATTTTTCCGGCGGGCAGGGGCGCCCTGGGCCAGCCCCCGGCACGATGACGTCGGCGCGCCCGGAAGTCTTACGCTCACGCCGCGTGGCACACTAGGGACACGTGGCGAGTACTTGGGGCCAGGCGGAGGGGCCCCCTTTTTGCGCCTCCGGGCCCCCCGTTCGCTGTGACCGGCGGCCCCGCCTAGGGCGATAAATCGAACCCGTGGTCGAATGCCCACCCCCTGCCGTGACGCCCCCCGCTGCGTCAGCGCAACCCCCCCCGCTCGCTCCCTCCCTCCTCCATCTGGGGCCCCCTCCCCCTCCTCCCTCCTCCGCCTGCCCCGCCCTCCCTCCTCCCCTTAACCCGTTCTTTCCCCCAGTTCAGCGAGCGTCAAAGGCCGTCGCGGGAGCCCAGGTCCCGTCTTGGGCGCCCACTGCCTCCGCCCGCCGCGACCGCAGCCGCCGCCGCGCCTGGCAGCAAGCCCCGAGCTTTGCCGGCACAGACGCCCTCGCCAGGGTCCCCCTCGCAAGCCAAGCTGTCCGGGCTCCGGGCGCAAGAGCGGCCGTGCCGGCGCCCGTGCCGGCGCTGGCGCGTCGCCATCATGCTGCAAGTGCAGCTGCCCGCATCGCGGGCCGACGCTTCCGGCTGCGCGGCTGCCTCCTCTCTCGAGGACTGGCATCTCGAGGCCGCCGTCGGCTTGCTGCTGAGCGGCCTTGGCGACACGCTGAGGACGGCCGTCGCAGCCGTTCTGGACGCTGACCTCCTCACCTGCTACCCGTAAGCCCCGCCTCTCTATCCGCTCCCCTCCCTCTCCCACCCTCCCCTCCTCTGCTTGTACTTTTAGTTGGCCCCAGCTGCACTGCCCACCCTTTGCAGCTTCCCAGGCCCAATTTGGGTAGCCTATACAAGTAGCACTGCCGCACCTGGCAACCTGGTCCATCATTGCACCCGTCCTCACTGTTGAACTTGTTGCCGAGTAGCTGCCAGCCCCCAGCTACAGCTTTAAGGCAAGCGAAGGGTCAGCAGTCAGTCAATGCATGCGCCTAGACGGATAGTTGATTGCTAGCTCTGACGTGCGCCGCACCCTGTTACAGGCACAAGGGCTGGGCAGGGCTGCTCAACGAGGACGGAAATGGCAAGGCCGGCAGCGCCCTTCTCTCGCCGACTCGCTTGTGGGGGGACCTCACCATGAGCCCACCCGGCCATGACCGGGAAAAAGCAAGCGCCAAGGCACCGCCCCCACTCCCGCCTGGCCTCTGCTCCGTTGATTCGCCATGGGACATGGGCTATGTGTCGCTCGTACGAAGCAGTCAGGAGCTGGCCCTTGCTAAACACGAGTGAGCTTCGGTCGAGCAGGCCTGCTTGCCAGCGTGTCTACCTTAGCCAGGAGACTGCTCCCAAGCCTGCCTGCACAGTCAAGCCAACCGCTGTATGGAGAGTCACTATGCTGCAGCAGCCTCGACTGAATGCTGCATTGCCAGCATTAGTTCGTCGCAATTGCACCTACCACAGCCCCGATTGTTCTTGACTTCCAGAACATTGTGCATAATTAAGCCCCTGTTACTTGACCTCTTGTGGCGCATATAAAGCAGAGGGGACACAGTTGCCAAGTCGCCTGGCGCTGCCAGTGTGGCCACTGAATCCTCTGCTTGCAGGATCCGTTCTACCTCTTGACTGTCTCTTTACAAGAGCTGCAATGCCAGCTTACTCTGCTGGTTGGGAGTTTTTAAACACTGCTGAGGTCATGGACATGTCAAGCCTCTTATGACCTACCCAATCAAGCTCCTATGTATGCAGTAGGTTTGCTGGCTTTTCAGTGGTCTGTATAGGTTGGCCTTATGAGTTTCAGCTGGACTTTGACCAGATGAATCACAACTGTGGCAACACATTGCATGTTTCCTAGTACGAGCTCAGATCTTTTGCCATTTAATGGCTGGGCTTGCAGATGTAAATTATTAGGCACAAACTGTCAGCGGCTTCTGAAAGTGCATAACAGAAGAGTTTGCTCAAGAGAGAGAAGGCGAGCGGGGCGCATGAAATGAAAGAGAAAGAGAAGTGAAACGTGTGTCAAAACCTTCAAGACAAGTGGGCAAGATTATATATTGCCGCACTTATGAAAGGCTGATGTTGTCCTGCCACACAACCTGCTGTGGCCCTTCGATAGCCTGCAGCTTGACTTCAGGCTTGCCTGGCATAGGTAGTAAAGACACTGTGGATGGCAACTGCTCTGGAGCTTGCTCCAGCTTCTGATTGTTGCTAAGCCTACTTGCATGGTCATCTCTGTGGAATTGGTGGTTCGGGCTTTGATTGCTGTCTTTGCAGTACAACCTGAGATCTTGAGAGAGGCCCTGCTGCTCAGACGAGTAGTTGTGCTTCTCCTGAATGCGCAGCAGCAACTGGAGGATTGTACAAAGCATCGGCATCGGCTTAGAACTTAGAACGCTAACATTAATATGTCGCCACATGCCGCCGAGGAGCACATTCATCTTGTAAGAAGTCTTGCTCACCATATTGTGTGTTGGCTCGAATTTTCCTGACATAGCCACTGCGAGTCTGTAGCCCCAATGCTGTTACTTCCGTTAGAAGACATGCTATTGCAGCAACTTTCCGACTAGATTGCACCAGACCTATCTGCCAAAGATCCGCTACGAAACAGGTTCACTGCCTGCATAGTCCATCCCTTGTGATCCTAAACTCACATACCAATGTAATGTAAGCTCACAGGAGTAGAGAGTACCGTTGTGATATACCACGATCCTAGCCAACCCCTGGCTGATCAGATATCGTGGTTCCTCTTACCTCGCCTGTACAATCTCAAGTGTGCAATCACACATGCTGGATGAGGCGCCCATTTCGGTTCCTAAGGAGATGATCAATGAACGAGCAGAATCAAATATGGTTTCCCACTGGCTCTTCGGTATGGCCATGGGGTCGTAGATGACGAGGTTAGCTAGCGAAAGTGGCTTCCTGTTTCAAATTGCACGAAGACGACTAGCATTAGGCAAGCCTCACTCTTGCCTTTGTGTGGTGTAGACTACTCCAGGAACTCCATGCTTGGAAGCACAGGCAACTCCTTAGTTCATAATTCATATTGCCACTTGCTGCATGGAAGCTGTATGCCAATGCTATCATGGCCCTACATTGCTACAGACAGTCTCTACTACGAACTATATACTGGCGGCTTATCTACCTGACTTTGAAAGTCCACGCAAGGGAGCAGAAGTCAAGTGCGACAACTTCTAGCTCCTTGGTTGGAGTGAACATCAATAAGAATATCTCGAGCTGCAGATTCAATGCGACGCATCTTATCAGCTTCATGTGGAGCACCAGTTCTCATGAAATAGCGACAATGACATGGCAGTGGCCTTAGCTCAGCAACAGCTCAGCTGAAAACAGCCTAGTGCTCAAGGCTATCGATTCGATGTCTACAAGTGCCGTCTGTGCAAAGTGCATGAAGCTGATGATACTCCCAACGGCCAGCTCGCCTACACTGACAAACTGCATAATAAGCGAACATACAAGTCATGCTATCAATGATCACAGGAGTGGGCAGACTGCAAGCATCTGTAAGCAGTGGAGTGGATAGCTCATCTGCATGTTGCTAATACTGGGGTGATTGTGCACACTCCCTTTTAGCAACAATACATTGTTTCAGCTTCTTCAAATGTACCAGAGCTCGCAGCTCGGGCAACTTTGTAGGAGCGTGTATTATGAGGAGCTCGATGGTTTGGTGATGCCAAGCAGCAGGTGTGACGACCTGCAGCACAAAAGCTCTGAAGGCTTGTACAGACAGTTGTTGAGAACACTAGAATAAAGATGTCCTGAGGATGTCAAGCAAAGGCAATCTCTTCCTAAGTATTGAGCTCATAGGTGCAATGTCCGTTGTTTAACTCGATGTAAGGCAATGCAGACCTGAGCAAGTCTTCCTGAAATTGCTGTAGCAGATGGATCCAGAGCACGCACATTACATTCCCAAGGTTGTAAGGTACTCAACATACCTGATGCATGAAGGATAGAAGCTACCAGCTCTTAGCACGTGCATGTGGCACCTCTCACGACAAGATCTCACAAGCAGCCTCCTGATTGACCTTGCTTGGCTAGAAGCGTTCTGATTGCAAAGACAGGCTCTGATTACGTCCACTTCGACATCATGTGGCTTCCTACTCACGTAGTACCACATACAGCTCGTAGATTAGTGACACCTCTGCTCTTAAGACTACTTTCAGTGCTTGCCGGTGTTGTTTGAAGAGAAGGTTCTCCAGACATGCCATAGCTGGGCCGCATTTTGGCCAGCATGTTGGTGGTTTGCCTGAATGTACCGAAAGAGTAGATGCGGCTCTGATTGTGGTTGTTGCTCTTGCGAAGGCCTGCAGCAAGGCATCGTGTACTGTGTCCTATCGAAGTGCCAAGTTCCACAATCACTCCTGAAGCACGGTTCTCAAAATTCCGACTCAGAGGGGTGAAGACCTGCGCCTCTTGACGTGCGGGATGTGTCACTTATGACAGCAATGTAATGGATTGGCTCAGCATGCATATTTAGCTCTTAGGAACGTTCATCGAAGAGATTGAAGACGAGGAAGCCTCCTAACAGCTCCTAAAGTCAGACACAGCTGGCAAAGATGCTCAAGGTCATCGTATCCGGTGGGCTATGCTACTGACGATAGGTTCTTATTATGTTACAGTTAGCAGGTGTCCAAGAACAATGTCAATGCAGCCAGCTACAGTCTAGCCGCTACGGCCAGCGTGAATAACCTGGTTGTTCGCGTCAGTCCAGACACGTACCTCGCCCCGTTATGCTCTGCGCCGCCAGGAGGAGCGACTTGCAGCGCAGTCGCGTTTGCAAAGGAACTGGCACGCCGTTCTTGTAGTGTGACAAGCTTATATCCGGGTCGTCCCAGACGTCGTCCATGTCGTTCTGCCCCCGATTGCTTGCACTGGGATAGTGCAAGTGCCGTCGAACCAGGTCTTTGAATCTGTCGCCCGTCTCCAGGCGCAGCTGTCCCGTGTGCTCCTGTGGGTGAAGGCTGGAGTTCCGCCCGGCGACTTCGCAGCCCGGCCACGATGAAGTCGACAGCTCGATGAGGAGCATGCGCGTGGACAAATATCCAATGAGCGCCATCACAACGAGGAGGCCGCTTGCGAGCAAGGCCTGCCATGGCCAGCATGCGAATAGGCCGGCACACGGTCTCGAGCTCAAGACGCCCGCTGCGGCGTGTGCCGGGCCTGGCCTCCTGGCGGCGCCGCCGGGCATGCGAGGCGACCCGGTCGGCCCCCGGGGCAGCCCCGCCGCCGCCGCCGTAGGCGTTGCCGCGCCATCGCGCTCGCCGACGCCCACGTCGCCATTGCCGTGGAGCAGCGGCGTGCGCGGCGTGGACCCGCGCCGCAGCGGGCCTGCGGCNGCCTGCGGCGGCCAGCGAAGGCCGCATGGCCGCCGCCGCCGCCGCGCGCCGCCGCCGCCGCCGCTGCAGGCGGGAGGCGAGCTGATCAGGCCAGCCGGGCAGTTGGACCTGGACCACACCCCCGGTATTGCCGTAAAGCCCGCGCACTGCGAAAAGTGCAGATTCAACAGCTTCAAAACTTCGATCCTTAATGGAGTGGGTATTGAGCTTCCCTAGTGGCTTCCGTGGAGGTGGTTCGGCTCCTCAGCATAGCTTGTCAGATATGCATGTGCTTACTCGGGGATATTAGCGTCCCCCTTAGCCAGCTCATTACCCAGTTAACAGGACATTTGTAAGGCTAGAATTGGCCTCCCTTTCAATTTCATGCGTACCGCGCGCCTTCTCTCTTCCCTGGTGTGATGTTGTGTTTGGTAGAGTAGTCCTTCTTCGGCATCTCTTTCTTTGGCTTTGGACATTGTCCATTCTTTTTGGGCTGGCTTTGCCAGCCCCTCTTCTCTATGGGCGAGCCCTTTCTTCTTTATCCAATCTCCGAAAGTCATCCTTATCCAATCTCTGAAAATCATCCTGTAAGTCAACTAACGGGCTCTCAAGCCGTGCTGCTGATCGTTCACATGCGGCACATCTGCGTCAAAGCTGGACTTACTTCCACACCATTTGCTTGTCTTTTGCTGAGTCACGATATCGATCCTCGAAGCCCAAACTCTGCACATGTCCCTACTGAGGTCGCATCATTCTCCTTGAGCAGGCCGGCATAGTTCTTAGTATGGCACCTAAACCTGCTGAGGGCCATGGACACGCTCCGCTATGTTGCTCTTTCTGCTCTTTCATATACGCCCGAGGACCTATTCTACTCGCTCCGCCGTGTCAGATCAAGGCCCAAGGCTCACACACTTGTTGTTTCCGCAGCTTTGCCTGAAGGTAGACGGGATCGCCTCTAGTGATCCATCAATAGATAAGCGTCTGATAATATTAATTTCCGGGGTGCCGCATATTGCCACATCTCGGCAGCACCCCTCTGCCGAAGGCGATTAAACAAGTGCCTGCTGGACAAGTCCTTGCTGTCGGGCTTAGACCAATGAAGGAGAGGGTAAGTGCCAGGAGTTGGGCTATAACCTTCTAGCATCTGCTTCTAGATGACCTGCCAGTGGCCTGCTTGTTGACCACTCTGCTTGACCTAGGCCTTGCTCGCGCTTCGTGACAAGTAGAAATTCCAGAAGATGGCGCACGTTGACATGAATGCCACCCGCGCTTCGAGCGGCACGGCCCTGAAATGCAGCAGTAGCTCAAAGTGGTAATCAAGACAACAAGCAAGGGGCAAGATACTGTTGACCACCTTCTAAGAGGCCAAAGCCTATAAAATGCCATGATTCCAGCTAGTGATGAAAGATGTCGAGCAGGGGCGCAGACACAAGACCAATTAACGACTGTAGAGGAGACCCTCGCGTACCCGAAGTTGACAACCGAAGCAGGAATCCAGAACTTCCAGCCTGCATGTGCTCGGCAGCACATCACTACATCAGACTGCTGCAGGTGCACACTCAATAAAGTAATACCCGGGATCCTTGTGAACAACACATACCTCACAGCACAGAAGTGGTGATCTTAACACTTGCACTGTGCCCCAATGCAGCACGCGAGGTCAAAGTACGCACCGTCAACAAGGGACGGCCACATGTCCCGCTTGTACTTTTGCGGCAGCTCGCGCAGCTTGCCCATGCAGAGGAAATTCCAACCATAGACCATGAGCAGGACTGTCGGGCCCAGGATGAGCTGGTTGGCAATCACCTGCAGCATACGCAGAGATAGCCTCTGCACTCAGATACCTGCAGCCATGATTGTTCACGAGTCGTACCCTGGCCTTTCTAATACCGTGGACATGATATATCGGACATTGATGCCTAGGATGTAAGCATCCAGTCATGGCAGGTGTCAACAATGTATATGGATGTTTTCATGCTGACTGCAAATTGACTACCCATATCAAGCTCCTCAATCTCCTGAATTCCTGCAGATTAGGCGTGCTATACCTTGACCTGTATGTCTGTCCCGAGCTATGTACAAGTCGCATCGGCATTGCGACTAGAGACACACTCTCCTCCTGACCCACATATTATCTCCACCACGTTGCACAAGCACCAGAAGGTGAGTACATTGACGTCAGTCCACTTGCCTTTTGGGAGATGGCGCCGAGCTCTTTCCCTGGGACGACGCCCTCGAGGAACTCGTACCACTTCTGCGAGAAGGGCCCATACAGGAGGAACCCATAGCTGCCCATGCGCGCAGCTCGCACGAAGTCATACTGGCTCGCCTTCGCCAGCGCCTGCAGCACGAGATACTCGCGCTTCGGTCAGAAGCTCAGGACCTCGTGCACCGTGCGACTTCCTGCAGCCAGTTTGAGAAGCGGGTCGACGACCCTGCTTTGGCAGCAGCGGCAGCAAGGCCTGTCCTTGAACTGGCAAGCCTTGCGTTGAGCTCAAGGGGTCCGTCAGAGCTCTCTGCAGCCCGCAACAAGAGCTTCAAGCCCGCCAGCACCTGGCCATGGTCAGCTGAGCTCAAGGCCGGCTAGCCCAGCCACTTTTCCAAGGGCTGACAGCCGGCTCCAGCAGCGAATGTAGGAAAGAAGACAGCCACCTGGCTTCGCTGACGCTAGAGCGGATGCTCATGCTGACAATGTGTCTGCATCTGACCCTGATGCTGACAATGACGGCCTCCATCGCCCGTGCGGTGGTCAGGCAGCTCGGGCAAGCCGGCAGCTCGAACGCCTGGGCTGTCGGAAAGGAGGAGGGAATGCAGAGCTAGACGTGGGCTGACCTTCTTCCGGCAGCAGGGCGCCATGCCGTCGGTGGCGCGCTCCGCGTCGCGCCGGCGCCGCACGGCGTCCAGCCCCTGCGCGATGCCGTCGCCGACCACCGCCAGGCCCCCGGCGATGCCGGCGGCCTTGAGAGGGAATCTCTGCGGCGAGCGCAGGCGCCATGGCGAGACAGGCGTGTCAGAGCGTGGGCGCTGGCAAGAGCAGCCTTGAGACGGCGCAGGCGCGGCCCGAGCGTAGCTGCTCCTGCAGCTTCAGCGTCGTCGTCTTCACGGCGCGCTCCAGGCTGCCGACGCGGGCCGCCAGCTGGCGCACCTCGGCGGCGCTGTCATCGCCATGGCCATGGCCATTGCCGCCGCCGCCGAGGCCGCCGAGGCCGCCGACGCGGGGCCCTGGGCCCGGGAGCCGCGGCGCCATCCCCGGCGCTGATGGCGGGCCCGGGGGGTCTCGCTAGGGGTCTAAGCGGCTCGGCAGGGTTTGGGTTTAGAGGGTTCGGCCCTTTTGGCATTTTACAGCCGATTCCTTTCATATCAGCAGCCGCATTCATTTCATCCTTTTGGACCAACAGGGGACATTGAGCACCCAGTGACCACTTGACGGCGTGTACTTAGCCAGGTTCATCTACGAAGTGCAGGGGTTGTGGGAGCTAACTTCTCTCAGGGCCTGCCCATTTGCCGTGATGCCAGAACCCAAGAAGCCAAGAATCGCATTCCTAGGATCTTGAAGGAAAGTAAGAATTCATCATGCAGACTGTGTTGGTGCTGTATTCTGATTCAGGCAGCACCGACAAGTCCCGGCATGGGCTGCAGGAAAGCTTAAGCAGCCGCTACACCTGAGCAGCAGTCAAGGGCACAAGCGGCACGGCCAGCTTTCAACTGCTTTTAAGAGGGACCTTCCACGCCTGAAGCGCACTATTAACAAGCTTGGCCTTGGTTGGGCATCGGCGGACGTACTCCTTCTGCAGTACTAATGAGGCAACCTCTGAGATTGATGAAGTGTCCTTCTCTGAGCGGCCTCGCCCACTGGAGGTTGAAGTAGATGCTGCAGTGCACTGCACACATGAATGGCATGTCCAATGTTGACTTATGTATGTCATTCTTGGCTGATGTATGTCATTCTTGACATACATCAGCAAACAACCCATGTAGCGACCCATCTAGCAGGCAACCCAATAGATGTGTTGAATCATAGTGGACGCTGACCATGTTGGCCTTCTACTAACATTGATTCGATGGGCACTCATGTAAACTGCAAGGCATTATCAGAGGTTCAGACGCTACAATTGCTTGCATACACTTTACAAGTATTTTCAGACTGTTGTTGATGCTCACCAAGCAGATGCCATAGAGTGCACGGATGTTCTTTCCACCACTATATTCTGCTGCTGCAGCAAAGTACTTGCGCGCACTTCGCAAATTGTCAGGACCGCCAATGGTGTATAATATCTGGCCATCACAAAAAGAGGAACTGAGATGCAGATATGCCATTGCTATACCAAGTCTGTGTTTTAGTGGGAGTCTTTCCTCGAAGAACGTTGAAGCTTGTATCCAAATTACCTCTGCGTATGTGAGGGTGAAAAGGCAGTTTGTTGGCTGGGAGAGTAGCAGTTCCTCGTAACAAAAAGCCGCTTGCTTCAGCCTACCAACATGTCCAAGAAGCACAGTCTTCTTAGCTTTCATGTGGAGTATGAGCTCTGACATGAATAGCAAGTTGCCGCACACGAGAATATTGCTGCTTCTTGGCGTTAGAGCTCAGGCATGCAAGCACTGGAGCAAGCAAATGGAGGACAAAACCACAGTATAAAGGATGGACGTCCCCACATCTGCAAACTGATGTAGATGTCTGCCAGCTCCCTCCATGCATCGTGGTCGGCCATGAATCTGATGGCAAGCGAAAGGTGTGAAGTGATGGCATCAGAACATGGTCAGGCAGCCGCTCAGCGAGTTCTCTGCCCAGCTCTGATCAGTTTAACAATCATGAGTGCTCTTAAGAAAGGTGGTTTTGACTGGCTCGAGAAGGAAATTGCGAGGACTATCAAAAAGAGTACGATGGAGAGAAGTACATGTCCAGATACTCTTTGAGAGCGTCCACAGCTCCAACAAGGTCGCCCTTAGCCTTCAACATGGCCACCCTCCTCTTGTGCAATACCTGTTCAACATTTGAGCACATGTCAACAGTGATGTAATGGACCAAGGAGCACTAAGATACAAGAAGTTCCTTAGGGAGTAGGAGGAGGAGGAGAATGCAAAGCGATGCCACATATGTTCCAACAAGGCTTGTGCAAGTATATTGTCCACACTGCCTCAGCCTGTCGAAGTGGTACAGAATGGTGGGGCCTACACACAGCTTCTGTCGGATGCTCAACCAACAAGCTTGAGTAAACGTTGTCCGCTTGGTCGTACCACCCTTTGGCCTCAAGCAACATGCCCTTCAACCGTGCTGCCGCAGCAAGGCAGGCCACGCTTCAGACCAACCGATGCCACTGGAAGGCATTTGCGACCTCAGACGCCCTCTCTTCAAGAGACGGCGATCAGTAGCAGATGATGTCTCAAAGAAAGACATAAGAACAAGGAGGGGTTATGGCAAGCCTCACAGACACGAAGGCTGTCTGGGAATCGCCGCATGAGTGCTTCGACACATTTCTGGAGGACCACAGCAGCAGGTAGCTGGTCAGAAGCGGCACGCAAGGCTCCAACTGTGATTAGCGACTATCATTGCAGCGCCACATCGCCGCAGATCCTTTTGGCTCTTGACTTCAAGCTCGGAAGAAAGCCCGCTCCACTCTAAAGCTGAGCCATTTGCGTGGGCCGCCATCGCCCGCCAATCTAGGCGCCTGACTGCGTCTGGTCTCCAGCACTTGGCCTCCCAGCCGTCTGAGTGCCTCGGGAGCTGCTATCAAGGGGGGCGAGGCTGGAGGCCAGGCTGCAGACAGAGAGGGGCGGCCCACGGAGCTGACATCGGCGACGGCCGGAGAGTTGCAGTCCATGGCGGCCACGGCCACCTGCTCGTAGACTGTCCACACTGCGAAGCGGCAGCCAGCAGGCACCGTGAGGGCCATGAAGCGGATCAGTGGATCACAAGCGGATGACGACCGCGCAACCAATGCAGCGAGACGACGGAGCAATCGGCGGGACCTCCGTCTATGGCTCGACCGGTATCGTCATGAGCACCATCTGAATACACCTGACTGGCGATTACAGCCGCAGTCTTGTGTCCTCACCCTCGCTGCCGAGCCTGGCGCGGCTGCGACGGTCGTCGAGCAGCTCGAGGCCGTGCGCGGCGGCGGCGGCGGGCCGCCGCAGGCGGTGCTTGCGCAGCAGCTGCAGGTATGCCACGCGGTCGGCAAAGCCATTGCTGGCGCCGCCAGCCACTCCCAGCGCCTCCAGCTGCCTCTCCAGCGCCTCCACCTCCGCGCTCTCCGGCGCGGTCACCATCGCCGCCGCCGCCGCCGCCGCCGCCGCCGCCGCCGCGCGCTGGCGTGCGTGGGAGAGGCCGATTATCTCGTGAATGCACTCTTCTCCGGTCTACGCATTTTCTTTTCCTATCGTCGAGAAAGTATGCACGCCAGTGTCAGATTCTACCTATTGGGGCTGGCATCTCACAGCTCTCACATAGCCTTACTTTGGGAAGATAGCCTTCACTCCGTCTTGGTTACACGTCCAATCTCTCCGCCGCGGCGCACCAGGTCGTCGCCAGGACCAGGCCCCCCGTCTCCGTTGCCGCCGCTTCTTCGCGGCGGCGTGGGGCCTGCCAGAGCCTCGCGCCGAGACGAGGCCGACCGCGGGTCGTCTCCAAGGCCACTAACTCCACTCCACCTTCAGTTGCTTGCGGAACTATGGCTGTTCGTGCTGGCCAGGCCTGAGGGTGCGCTGGAGGCAGCTCTTACACTGTGCTGTGCTTGAAGCTCTGCTGTGTCGAATTGCCTTCACACAGGGAAGCTGGGGCTGTTGCGCTTCGTGAGGTGAAGCAGCCTGCCATGCCTACCCTCAACATCCAGACCAACGTTCCCGCAGACGGCGTCGTGACATCGGACATACTGAAGGACGGTAGCAAGGCCGTGTCTAAGATCATTGGCAAGCCGGAGTCAGTAAGTCTTCTGATTGTACTCCTCTTTAACACACACCGTATGGCACAATTGGAGTACACTGCATGCAAAAGTCTGACATGCTTCAGTGGTTCTGATTCTCACGTGTGCTCCGGCTCCCATGGTCATGACCATGCAACTATTAGAATGTATGCGTCTGCTCCAAGAACATCACATATTAGGCTGTTCCAATAATATCCTGTATTAGACGCTTCCTGCAATGCCTACAGTACAAGTTGCATGGAAAACTATAGCTGCTAAGAAGCAATCGTTTATTTTCTGCTGCCTCCCAAGAGACTCGCTGCAGCCCTTTGTTCTGACCTGTGTAACTTACTTGAAGGAGAGCCCGTGTGCAATGCACATTGGCAGTACGTCATGGTGTCTCTCAAGGCAGGAGTTCCCATGTCCTTTGGAGGCAGTGAGGAGCCTACAGCCTATGGAGAGGTTGTGTCAATTGGTGGGCTGGATGCAGAGACGAACAAGAAATTGAGTGCAGCTGTTTGCGATATCCTCCAGAGCAAGCTGAGCGTGCCACCAAACCGGGTGTACATCAAGTTCTATGATGTGAAGGTGAGCTTCAGGCGTACAGTCACTCAGTTTTGCAGCAGATTGACAGTAGAGCCACGAGAAGCCACCCTGCCATGCCATGCAGATATGGCGATACGTAGGATGTCACATTATCCAGACTTGAGCTTAGAGTGCGAGTGTGCAATGAGCCAACAAAGAAACCTCTGCACCTCAGGGATTGGAGGCGAGCGCTGCGGAGAGCATATGCTTGCATGCCATACATCAGTAGAGCCTAAGTACATTTCAGAAGCGCCGGTCGGTCAAGGAGTAGCGGTCAGTCCAACAAGCTCCATAGGGATGGTAAGTCACCCTAGAGGTCCTACAATGGTCCTGCCCTGGCAGATCAAAGGCCCTGAATTGACTTGCATTACGACACAGTAGAAATAAAAGTCAAGGCAGGTGTACCTTGTTTGTATTTGCGAGTTTGATTGAGTCTGTTGGGACAGACTCATTCCAGCCTACACGACTATGCGTTTGCACGACTATTGTGACAGCTTTCAAGGCCTAGTCAGAAGTGCATATCAGGCGGACATATTAAATGCTCAGTAAAGTATGCAAAATAATGTCAGCATAATGCCAATGGAGTGCTTGGACCTTTTACTGCAGCCTCCTCAACAGTTACCAGAGAGCTTTCAAACTAAGAGCAATTTTGTTGGTCTGTCATTTTGCAGCGGAGTGATTTTGGTTGGAATGGATCCACATTCTGAGTTCATTGATGATGCCTTGCCTGACCTGGAAAGCAAAGAGGTATTTGTTGGCTTTTTCGTGCTCAACTCGGCATTGAGAAAACTCAGAAGGGGACCTGAACATTCAGCAAGCAGACCACCTCTTGCTTGCTGTACCCAGCTGCAACTGCAACTGTAGCTTGGTGTAGTTTACCTGCTTTATTGGCCAGCATTGTTTTTGTAGAGCTGGAGTGTGGATTCGTGTTTAGAATGCACTCACCTTATAAATGCACCTTCGAGTGCGTTCATCTGTGTTTATTCATGCAGTAAAGCAAAACCCCCCCCATGCACGAGCACCACTCTGCTGCACCTCTTATATTGGTGGATCTCGGATTGCACTTGGTCAGACATTGCGCAGCTGGGTCACTGCCTAGTAGGCTTGATCTTCTATTTACCAGCCACCTTTGTCCTCACTTGACTGCTTGGCAGCTTCTTGTTACGAGCTTACTTGTGCAGGTTGGCAGAATCACCCTTAATCCTGTTGAACATCGCTGCCCGTCCTCAGACAAGCAGGACAGTGAGCCGCTCTGCTATTGCAGTACTTCTTGCTTGAATAGATCTATCTTGCCAGAGCACGTACAAGCCACGGGGGCTTGCAGGGCACTGCCACTTTGATTTGCTGACATCTTGCTGCTTGACCAACAAGAGTTGTGCATCATTATTTGAATCCTCATTCAGCTAATCTGCCACGATGCTATGTGCTGGAGACCACTCGTGTCCCTGTCATGAGCATCGGCTCAACTAGGCCGTCCATTCCGTGCGCACCGCACACCTTGCTTCTCTCTTCCCTCTTGTGTCTCTGACCTGCGGCTGCTCACTAGGAATGGAAATGCGTGTATATTAAGAGATAAGGAGGCCATGTGTGGCCAAGTACGAAGGCAAGCATATTGGACTAGGGGGTATTGAGCACCCAGTGGCCACTTGAGTCACTTGATCTTTCTTGGCCCCTCCGCACATTCTTATTCTGGGCGGGCTAAGCACAGCCATCGCCCTCTACTGGAAGAATTCTTCCTCTCATGACATCGGCTCTGCGTTCCGATTCCCGGCAGCGCCGTCGATATTGGCGCCCACCCGCTTCTCTCCTCGGGCTTCTCTCCATCTCTTAATACACTCTCCATTTCTCCTCGGGCTTTCTTTGGCCTTGGACATTGTCCATTCTTTATGGGTTGGCTTTGCCAGCCCCTCTTCTCTGTGGGCGAGCATCTTCTTCAGGGCGCCCGAGCCCTCGGTTAGTCCTCAATGGGCGAGCCCTTTCTTCTTATTCGGTTAGTCCCCAACAACGTCCTCGGGGCAGCCGTTCCGGTAAGTCCAGCCCCCCCTCGCGACCTCTATTTGCTGACTCGTGGTCACTGAGCGGTGTCAGCTTACCAGCAGGTGATGTAACTCACGATAAAAGTGAATGTAAATCCGTCGATGTGCCTTGGTACTTGGCCACTCAGGCCCTCCATCACTCAATACACACTCCATTCCTCACCCGCGACGCCATTCCCGCTGCCGCGGCAGNTTTCGGGGCGCCCCCCGGGCCGCGCGCGGGCGGAGGGAGCTGCCGGGATCGGGGCAGCGCGGCGGCCATGGCCGGCCCGCTGCCGCCGCCGCTCCACGTGTTCGACCAGTACTTCCGCCTCGCCGACGCCGACGGCGACGGCCGCATCAGCGGCGCGGAGGCCGTCGGTTTCTTCCAGGGCGCCGGCCTTCCGCAGGTCACGCTGGCGAAGGTAATCTCGCTTGCGATGCAGCTGGGCTTGCTGAGGCGCCGCCAGCCCCATCAAGCCATGCGCTTGCCATGGACTTGACGTCCCTCGGCCTTGAGCTTCGTTCAAGGCCGGGAGCAACTCCTTCTAGTCGCAAGCTCTGGCCCTGCCCCCGCCTCCTCGCCGCTCGCCGCGGCAGCCTGCTCCCGGCGGCAGCCGATAATGCCGCCTGCCCATCATTTACGTCCTCCGACGGGGCGCGCAGGCTGCACACTGATAGCTTTCAGCAACATGTCAGATCGCATCATTTTCACCTTTCTGTATCCGGGACTCGAGTGCCGGAGAAGCTCAGATAAGTAGCTGAGGCAGGCCTGCCTCGTGCCCTGCGCCTGCAGATTTGGCAGTTCTCAGACCAGGCCCAGCGCGGCTTCCTCAACCGGCCCGAGTTCCACAACGCGCTCAAGCTCGTGACCGTCGCCCAATCGGGGAGGGAGCTCACGGCGGACGTCGCCCGCGCCGCGCTCACCGGCCCCGCTGCGGCGCAGATCCCTCCGCCGCGCATCTCGTCGGCGCCGCCGGCTCCGAGCTCCGCCAGTGCTTACGGCAGCCGGCAGTATGGCGTCCCGGCCTCGGCGGCCAGTCAAGCGGGGGGGCAGCAGGGAAGCTATGGCCAGCCCCAGAGCCAATTTTCGTCTTTCCCGAGCCCCGCTGTTCAGCAGCTGCCAGCAGCTTTTGATGCCCCTGGCGCAAGCTCCGGCTTTGGGTCCAGCGGTGTCTTCAAAGCGGCACCGCCGTCACCGTCGCCACCCCAGCAGGAGCAGCAGCCTGCGACGTTTGCAGCCGACTTCTCAGGCTCTGGCTTCAGGGCTCAGCCGCCTGCGGTGCCTGCCACAAGCAACACTGCAAGCTATGGCAGTTCCATGCAGGTGAATGTTGTACTGCTGCGTGTGTGTCCAATGGCAAGATATTTACCTTGAAAGGAATAGCATATGGACACTAGCATACTTGCAGTTGGGGGGTTGCAGGTGCTACTAGCTTTTGGGAAAGGCTAAGCCTCAGTGTCTCCTCTCTTGCTACTGAAAGGGAAGGCACGCCAACTCCGAGCCATGTCAGATGCGTGAAGTGTCAGTGGCAGGTCATGGCATTAGTCTAAGCATGACTTGTGCCTTGCTCACCATCCTCTTGGGTTCTCTTGGCAGGGAACATCTCAGCCACTGTCGCTGGCATCGCCCACAGCATCGTTTTCTGGCGAGGCGTTTGCGGCGAACGCGGCCTCAGGCAGGCCTTTGGCATTGCCTCAACCACCGTCTTCAATGCCCCCAGCACCCTTGCCCACTCAGCCCGTCTCCTCATCTCCGGGGCAAGGCTTCGGTGCAGCACCTCCTTCCTTGCCAGCCGTCAACGGCCCAGGTCATCAGCAGGATGCGGGCTACCTGTCCAGGCCGCAGGCGAATGTGCAGCCGGCGCTGCCTCCTCCATCCCGAGCGCAGCCTCCCCAGCAGCAGGGCTTCTCTCCTGGGGCTCAGGCGCCAACAGCAGCAGATCCAGGTGCGGCTTGGCCGCAGATGACTGTGGTGGAGGCCCAGAGGTACACGCGCGTCTTTGCTGATGTTGACACAGACCGCGATGGCAAGATCAGTGGAGAGCAGGCCAGGGAGTTGTTCCTGAGCTGGGGGCTTCCTCGCGGTGAGTATTCCACGCACTCACCACACTGTGCCATTGTCAGTACATCTCGGCAACATCAACATTTCATAGTTGAGGTTCACCAGCAATGCTGATGATGTGTTCATCCCCAGCCTCAGTGACGGCATGCTCAACTAAAGCTTCCGGTTCGCTTTGCAGGGGTACTGAAGCAGGTGTGGGAGCTCGCTGATGAAGATGCTGACAGCATGCTTTCTTTTCGGGAATTCTGCACGGCCCTCTACCTGATGGAGCGTTTCCGGGAAGGGCGCCCGATTCCCTCAGTCCTGCCGCTGGGCATCCACTTTGACCAGCCTGCCCAAGATCCTCGCGCTGCGATTGCAGCTGCCCGCATTGCCCAGGCTCAGCAAGCCCTCATGCAGAACGCAGCTGGTTACAACGTGCCCAGCTGGCAGAACACACCAGGTATGTGAAGCCCGCCTCCGCCACTGAGACACGAGAAGTTCGTGTAGGCAATTTGATGCTATTAAAAGGACTTATCCACTTGACAAGGAACTGGAGCATTTGCCACAGTCACATTTTCGCTTAGCATGGGTGCTAGCTTCGTCAAGCATCGGCATGAGGCAGCCTGGTCATGATTGTTCTGGTTCTGCTTGTACCAGGTATGCTGGGAGGGCCAGCTTCACTGGCCCCGCCAGTGCCAGGACCACCTGAACCTGCCGCATTTCAGACAGCGCCTATTGGGCAGCTGCCGCAGCAGGTGCCAAATGTGGGACCGCAAGAAGTTGGGCCCCAAGTATTCAAGGCTCAGGTGCCAGAACTTGATGATCGCCTTGTCAACCAGCTTCAGCCGGATGAGGCAGATGCTCTCAAGAGGAAGCAGCGAGAGGCCGCGGACGCAGAGAAGAATGTGAGCTACTAATGCACCCCGCGGGGCAGCATCTTGTGATGCTACATAGGTCGTGCCTTGTGCAGGCGCTCTTTAAACTCCGCTCTTGCATTGGCACAAGGGGTCTTGCGTTGTACACTGACCTGGGCCTGTGTGCAAGTGCAGGCCTACGAGCTGGAGAAGGAAATGATGGACTCGAAGCAGAAGATTGAGTTCTACAGAGACAAGATGCAAGAGATTGTGAGTTGTATTCTCTTTCTCTTTTTCAGACTTGTCACTTGACTCTGTACTTGTCCTGTGGTGTCATTAGAAACTTGGTCTTCACATACCGCATTTGTGGCTCCCTCTTCCAGATCCTATTTAAGACAAGGTGTGACAACCGCCTCAATGAAGTCACAGAGAGAGCCGCACTCGAGAAACGCGAGGTATTCATGTGGCATTATTGTTGAAGCTGACAGATTGTCTACATACATTTAAGTAACGGCTCATCTTACATTCGTCGCCGTCAAGCAGCCCTGTGTAGTGCATGTACCTGTCACCTTATCAAGGCCCGGATAGGCAGGCATGTTTGCAGGCATAAGATGAGCAACTTGTTGTAGTGATGGCTTTTGGAGGACCAGTGTGTCTGCTGAGTGTGTACGCTCATTGACGATATTGCTGTGATCCTGAGCAACTTAAAATCTGATCATGTCAACATGGTCCTACACACCAGGTGGACCAGCTTTCAAAAAGGTACAATGACAGGTACAAGGCTGCAGAGGGCGTCATGACACGACTCCAGCTTGAGGAAAAGGCATTCAAGGATGTGCAGGTTAGACTGTATGATCCCTTGTTCAATGTGCAATGACATTGACATGCACAGGCTGCGATGATCCTGCCCTGCAGATTACAATTGGTCGACATGTTGCTCATGTTGTGTTTCTTACTTGGCACTGCTACCCTTTGATCTGTCCAGGACAAGAGATTGGAGCTCTTTAATGCACTGGCTCGTATGGAGCAAGGTGGAAATCCCAACGGTTTGCTACAGGTAGGTGCTCTATTGTGCTTACCTGGCAACTATTGTGTCTAGCTGGCAGGCAATTACAGTCACATGTCACAGTCGCTATACACCCAAGATGTATAGGGGCGAAGCACATGCCACGTACAACCTGGTGTTTGCAAGCCTCCTACTTGCATGGGCTTGGTATTTAGAACTGATAGTGGATGCGTGCCCTGCAGGAAAGGGCTGACAAAATTGTCAATGACCTCGAAGACCTGCGGCGTATGGTGAATCAACGTGCCAAGCAGCTGGGCCTGACAGTCCGACCGATTGCATCATCCGAGACAATCCCCTTCGGCAAGCTCCTTAACAATGAGAGCTCGGAAGTTAATACTAAATGTGCCATATTCCAAATTTGTCATGCAGCTGGTATTGGAGTTGGCAGGGTTGCATTGTGATGGTGCAAGTCAAAGCGCTCAAGCTGTTTGCAACCTGAGCTGCAGCTTTTGAAACGGCACAGGCTGACTTTTAGCCGCATTCTGTATGACCACAGGCTGGCAGGCTGGGATGCAGGAGAACGCCCTTGATTGGGACGAGGACTGGGACAAGTTTGTTGATGAGGGTAAGGACGCAGTGCTGGCCACACTGATTCTAGCAACTATGACTTGGGGGAAGTCTATGTTGTCATGACATGATGAGAGTGCAAGCTACAGTGACGCTTGTGAAGCTACTATGAAGCTTTCGTTTGCAAGCCGAAAGTTCCGCAGATATGCAGCCTTGGCAGATGCAAGCGCACCCACCAACGAGGTAGAATACGGTTGACATGCCTTGCTCTCCATATCTGGCTGCAGGCTTTACGAATGTGCAAAACCTCCTTGATGAGGACACAAACATTCCCAATGGACCCATTCCAACACAGTCCTCGCAGTACAGCATCACAGGGGGCCCTCTCCCCATCGAGGACTTCTCATCACCGCCACTCTTTGAACAGGAGGAAGAGGACGCGGAGACAGGGCCTGCAGATGCTCAGAAGCCCGCACGGTGACCGCCTGCACCCTTGCTGCGCCCTTGCGCTTGAAAGCAGCGCAGTCGATGGCTAAGATGGCAAGAGCTTGTGCTGCGGTGATAACTCGTGCTGCCCTGGTGCCAATGGAGACAGACATCCATCCCAGTAGTCATGAAGTTGTTCCTCCTGCTTGGCAACAGACATCAGATCCATCTGATTGAGAAATGTCATGAATGACTGCTTCTGTGGCTTGTGCAGTCTTTCAGCAAGTGCAGGTCCGCAATACCTCACAGGGCAAGAAAACACCAATGGTCAAGCTCACAGCTCCAGGTAAGATGTTCATGGACAGTGGTTGCCAAAGTGACAAACGAATGAAAATGCAGAGTTTTTGCAAGAATGAGAAGCTGGAAGCTAGAGCGCCTAACTCTGTCTTGGTGTCTTACGTGTTCCTCCAGCCTCGACCACGGCACCCAGTCTTACGACTCTCCATCCGGAGATGGGGACGGAGCAACCTTCTGGACATCAACCTTGAGTAGCCAGAACTATGATGATGTGGATTCTGGCACCCGCGCCTCGGGGGCCATGAACAGCAACCCTTACAGTACACAGGTAAGTGCATGGACAAAGCACCGGTTAAACTCAACCGTGTTGTTGCTTTCAAAGTGCAGCCTCACGTGTAGCTTGTGGTGTACTGGATGCTGAGCAATGCACTAGAAGTTCGATGTGTGGTGCTTGTGGTCTCAAGAGATTGTTTTTGCAGTGCAGTATATTTTAGAATGGCTTTAGTGGAAGCCGCTGTGTATTGGGCACGAAGGTAGGAGTTGTCTGCTGACATACATCTTGGCACTGCCTCAAACTGGCCCATCCACAACTACAGGCTGTGCAGGCAACACATGACTATGATGGCAATTTTGGCAAGTTGGGTACCGTGGCGACCATGCCTCAGGAGCCTGGCTTTGGGGACGAGGCCGGCAATGCCTCCTTCCGGAGTGTCGACACAGACACAGAACCCTCGTTCCGCCGGGACGAGTTTTCGCTGGAGCACCGGGACAGCCCGCGAGCCGAAGATGTGGAGTCGCCAGCGGCTGCTGGCGGCTTCGGCTCCTTCACCAACTTCGGCAGGGCGCCTGCTGCGACCGGGCGGGTGCTGACTGGCAATAAGGGCCTGGACGCATGGAGCTCCTTTGAGTAGCTCCTTGGCAGATGCACTGGCTTGGTTCTGTGTTACACACTGCCCTTGCGCTCTACTTTATCTGCAGCTCTTTCTCTCCGTTTGTCCGCCAGCACGAGCTGCTGGGCGGGTTACCTTCAATGTTGCTCTGAAGGTCCAAAGGTTTAGGAACCGAGTCAAAAGAAACCTGAGGTTTAGCTTGCACTGCTCCAGTGATGCTAAACAAATCCATGTGTGCTGCTAGAGTATCACTTATGATTGTGCTTGAGGCAATGTAGATACATGGATGGACCGCGGTGAGGTGAGTCCACAGAAATTTGATTGGAGGATATGATCTTGACGACAGTCACTGCAGAAGTCAAAGGGAGTCACCTTAGGAGGGGTTTGAGACGAAGGCAGTGGCCTGCTTCAGACGTGCAAGCGACACCGCCTAGCCTTGCTCAGAGCACGTCGAGCGGGCGAGCAGCTCTATGCCCGGCAGCACCCTGACCATTGGGCCCGCCAGCCTGTAAGCCCTGCGCCAGTGTGACTGCTAGAGCCCCCCGCTGCGGCGGCACTGGCAGCAGTGCAGTGGAGCTGTCTGCCTCGGCCCCTGTGCAGAAGAAGCAAGACTCTTCCATTAGAGGGCGATGGCTGTGATTGGCCAGCCCAGAGAAAGGAGTGAACAAAGTCCGAAGGGGCCAGAAAAGCGCTGAAGCACACAGCGACTCAAGTGGCTACTGGGTGCTCAGTATCCCCTGTGGAGCAGTGGGTGCGAGGTTGAAGTAGGGATTTAGGATCTGGGGATGGTGTCAGCCTTGAACACTGCCGATTGTCGATTGCCGGTCGGTATTCGGGCATCACTTGGCGACCTCTATGTGCTGACTCGTGGTTATTGAGCGGCTCGGCTAAGCAGCAGGTGATGCACATTTGTCAATGTGCTTGCCTTTGTACTTGGCCACACAGGCCCTCCATCACCAACTACACACTCCGTTACTTGAAAAGAAGGAAGACTCTTCCAGAAGAAGAGGGCGGCTGTGATGGCCAGCCCAGAAAAAGAATTGAATAAAGTTCGAAGGGGCAAAAGCGCAGAAGGAGAGAGGGAAGACGCTTCCAGTAGAGGGCGGTCTGTGTGAGACGCCAGCCCAAAACAAAACGGAAAGCGCCAATTAAGGAAGCGCTAAAGTGAAAGAGCTAAAAAAGCGCTAAAGTGAAAGAGCTAAAAAGCTCCGAAAGCGCTAAGCAGAGCTTTGCATAGCTCCGCGACCGCTCTGCCCCGCCGCCGCCGTCGCCGCCGCCGCCGCCGCCGCCGCCGNGGGCTTGGCAGCGCTCGGGCAGCTCCGAGGCACAGCGCCTCGACGGCCGTGGCGGCCGGCAGCAAGGTTGTGCTGCGCAAGCTCCCGGCGGCCATGGCTCGCGGCGGCGCGGTGGTGGACGTGGCGTCCAAGGCGGAGTACGACGCGGCCGTGGCGGGCGCGGCGGGCGCGGCGGTGAACTTCTGGGCGCGCTGGTGCGAGCCGTGCGCCCACATGGACGGCGTCTTCGCGGCGCTCGCTGCCGAGACCCCCGCCGCCGCCTTCCTCCGGGTCAGCCGCCGCGCCGTCACAGTCATGATTGCAAACGATGGGCTCATTGTGGATAAGTCATACGAAGAAATGTTTGAGTAACAAGAACAGTGTGATGGCCTCCTCGTTGCTCTGCAAATGGAGGCCGAGGTCGGCTGCCAGGCGCAGCTGAGCGCCTCGGCTCGGCTGTCTGCCTGCCGGCGACGATGGCTCTCGCAGGTGGAGGCTGAGGAGCTGCCGGAGGTATCGGAGCAGTGCGGCGTGGCGGCGGTGCCCTTCTTCCTCTTCTACAAGGTGCAGGTTTAACTCCTGCAGAATCTCCTGCTGCCGAGCGCGGCTTTTGCTGCCATGTCGCTGCACTTGCTGCTTGTGGGCACTCGGCGGAGTGCCCACACCGTGCTTCGGGACTGTAGCCGAAGCACAGTCCCCACTGTGCTTTGCTACACCGTGAGGACTGTGTAGCCGAAGCAGACCCATCAGTGTGCCGGCACCTGCGGTCGATCCCCAGAACGGCGCTGTCGTTGATAGCCTGGAGGGCGCGAGCCCCCCCGAGCTGGCGCACAAGGTCGCGACGCACATCGCCAATGCCCAGAGCCCGCCTGCGGGCACGCTGCGGCCGCCCGCTGTGGCCGCCACAGCTGCCGGCCCGGAGGTTATCGAGGCCGTGGCCAGCAGCTCCAGGGCCAGCGTTGACGAGGACAACTCCAGAGGTAAACCCTCACCCGGGCAGATTTTGATATAATGGATTGTCACCTCCCTCATCCTCTTCTCACGAGATGCATACAAGATGAGGCGAAATGGTTGACTGCGGCTCACACTGAATTAACTCCATTCGTGGCTCGTTTTGTGCCCAACTGTGTGGACAATTCTCGATTGACAACATTGAGCACAATGTCCAAGAACAGCAGACGGACTTGTACTTGTCGAAGCCGTGCCCCACGTTAGCGTTTGCTCTGGTCTAAGTGATTGTATGCAGGCCTGAGCGACACGCTGCATCGGCGGCTGACGGCCTTGGTGAACTCGAGCCCTGTGATGCTCTTCATGAAGGGCACTCGGGAGGAGCCCCGCTGCGGGTTCAGCTCCAAGGTATTCTGCAAGCATCTTCTTATTGGTCGAGCATGCATCCTCGACGCTCTATAGCAGCTTAAAAAGTGGGTGTTTATTCTGATACACAAGATGGACATGAAAGTTTCTGACAGATTATCAAGTCGTTGTCAGTTTCATTTCGTCAAGGGCTGACACTTGGTGTCATTGTCAGCCGTCAGCTGTGTGCCACATTTCAAGGCCAACACGAGCAGCGAGGAGTGTCGAAGATGCTCAACTCTGCTTTTTGTGTGTGCTCTTCCTGGGCCAAGGTGGTTGCAGCGCTGGACGAGGAGGGTGTGCCGTTTGAGACGTTCGACATCCTTTTGGACAGCGACGTGCGCGCAGGCCTCAAGGAGTTCTCCGATTGGCCAACATACCCGCAACTCTACTGCCGTGGCGAGCTGGTCGGCGGCTCCGATATTGTGCTTGAGATGCACCGCAGCGGCGAGCTCGGGGCGCTGCTTCGAGGCGAGAAGGCCTCAAGTACAGCCAACGGTGGTGCTGGCAGTAAGGAGGAACCGATGGCCCCTGCTGAGAGCGCCGAGGACCGGTGCAGGCGGCTGCTTGTCAGCCAGCAGACCATGCTTTTCATGAAGGGCACGCCCGACGACCCCCGCTGCGGCTTCAGCTCAAAGGTCAGCCCTGAGCTCCAAGGGGTGCTATTGTCTGCCAAGGCACCAGGAGCAAGATACTTTACATATTTGTTAAAGATGCAATACTGCATGAATATTACTATATACAATAGCTTACCAGACAACGTAGATCTGACTTAAAGCATAAAGTGACTCACCTATATTTGTGGTAGCTATGTGCTGCTCAGTTCTTGAGCTTGCCAGCACATCCACTCTGCAGAGCTCCACAAGTTCACCTGGATTTTTAAGCTTCGGCTGCTGGTCCTGCACGGGCTCGTTATTAACGTCGCAGCACCTCATGTTTGCAGGTCGTCACTGCCTTGCGCAGGGCAGGCGTTGACTTTGGATACTTTGACATTCTAACGGATGACGAGGTCCGCAATGGGCTGAAGATCATCTCGGACTGGCCAACATACCCCCAGCTCTACCACGGCGGCGAGCTGGTTGGCGGCTGTGACATTGTTATGGAGATGCAAAGGAGCGGCGAGCTCAAGGAGGTTCTCTCGCACTGACATCGGGTTCTTGTCATGATCACTTGGCTGCACTCAAAGCCATCTTGATGTTGCTGGAGCAAAAAGAGCTCTGATGAGAGGGGTTCGATTCTTTCCTTCAATTGCACGATGGAGAGGTGTGGTGGGAAAGATGGGGTATCTGTGAAGACATCACAAGATAGCTGCTGCTCGCGATACTTGATGCCTCGAGAAGCAACAGCAGAGGCAATTAGCTTCTGGGTTGCTTGGAGCTGGCCCTTGTTCCATGCATGGCTCAGGTTGAGTGAAAGTGAAGCCCATATTGTGAGCATCACGCGTCAGGGGCTTGCACTATGGGCTTTACGGCGAGCGAGCTCAGTAGATGCTTGAGTTGTGGAATGTCCACAAAGATGTCCTGGCGCTTGGCGAGGTTCATGCAAGGCCGCCAGTGGAAGCAGCGGCGCCAGCCTAGTGCGAGTGCATATGCTCGCAACGCCAACGGCATGAGCGGCCCGCCCCCACCTAGTGGCGACCAGCCCCCGAAGAGCTCGTGGTGGTGGACATCGGCGGCGCAGAGGTAGTTGCGCAGGAATGGCGCATGGTAGAGGAAGGGGAAGATCTCCACGACCGCTGCCCCGCGTGGCGCAAAGAGCAGGTTGACGTTCTGCGAGCAGTGCGGCGTGAGGATGAGGTCCGCGTCCGCCACGCTCCTCACCTACACAAGCGGCCAACAACAAAAGTGGATTACGGTCAGGTACATAACTGCCACGACCAACGGCGACCACCAGGGCTGAGGGTGTGACAATTGGAGAGAAGGTGGAGTGGAACATGTGGGCTTGAGCATGGCATGAGAAATGCTTACACTAGAATACTACGCGCTGGAGCAACTCCAGAGCTCAGAATCCAGTCGAGAAGGGTTTCGGGAGTAAGGCCTCAGGACTTAGTCTCGCGGGCATAGTGAGACATGAGTGAAGTTGGGCGGCAGAGCGCTGCCAATGCGCGAGTGTCGACAAACCTGGTCGCACATGGAGCCGTGGCCTGCCACGACGGCGTCGAGTGGCACCCCCAAGGCCGCCTCCACTGCGCGCCCGACGTCCGCGGCGTTGATGATCGACCGAGGCGGCCTGGGGAAACCCCCCTCGCGCACGACCAGGACAGCCCTCCGAGGCGCAGCGCCGGTGGTCGTTGTCGGCGGGCCGTCGTTGATGCCGCAGTGGGCCAACACGAGGGCGCGCAGCCAGTCGGCGCTGCGCCGGTCCGGCACGAAGCGGCCGCTGGTGATGCCCGCGAGCAGGACGGCGTCCTCGAAGCAGACCGCAGGAGGCCCAGGAGGGAGGACGCTCAGGAACTCGGCCCGCAGCAGCTTGCCGTTGCTGGCGGCGACGAAGGCCGCGAGGAGGCCGTGCGCCCAGGCCGAGAGGAACGATGCCGGCCGCGGGTCGGCGAGCCAGAAGAGCGGCACTGGCAGGGTCTGCAGGCCCGCAGCGCCGCCGGCGCTGGCGTTGGCGCCCATGGCGGTGGTTGCGAGCTCGCGAGCGAGCAGCGCGGCGGGCATGAGCTTCTCGCTCTCGTGGTGCGGGTTTGGGCCGTGGCCGCCCCCCGCCGGCAGCATCGTCAGGTCCGCCAGCAGCGCCGGGCCGCCGCCGCGGACCCACCGCGCC
>WELB01000176.1:158767-180438 GCA_009602725.1 Spirogloea muscicola | reverse complement strand
GCCGCGGCCGCGCCCCCTCGTCCCCGAGAGCCTCGCGGCCGGCGGCGAAGCCCGCAGAGGGCAGGCCAGGCTCTTCGGCGCGGCAGCGGCGGCGGCGGCAGCCAGCGTCCTTGCGGCGGCGAGTGGCTCAGCCGGCGAGGTCGTGGGTCCCGCTGCGGGGGAGAGAGCTCCGTGCTTGTGGGCGAGCAATGGCGGCGGGGGCCCTCCGGGGAAGGGAATGCGGCTGCTGCTATGCAACGAGCGGCTGTGAAGGGCAGCCAGGTGCATACAAAGCGTGTCCTCGAGCCTTGTCCAGCCTTCTCGGGCTGGCTGGCTGGCTGTTCACAGCCCTTGCCCCCCTCTGTGCGACCTGTAGCGCTTCCCCTAGCCCCTTCGAACTCATTCCATTTCCTAGGCTCTCCCAGCCACCGCCTTCTCTCCTGGAAGCGTCTCTCTCTCTCTGGGAGAGCCACCTTTCGTGACGATGTTAGCGGAGCCACAGGCCAGGCAGACGCGGGGCGCGCCAATGACACCCCCTCCTGAGCGGCACTACCATGATCATCCTCGAGGGGACCATCTTTACCCGTGTGCCATGGATATCTATGGAGGCTACGGCGTGAAATGGTCCTCCCTGATCCAGCATCTGGCCCGGCTGGTTGATGCGCGTCGTCGAAGTCGGGGGGGCAGCTTGGGCCACTCCAGCATTCCGCAGGCCTTAGTTGCATATTATAGAATGCGGCTCTCGCTTAGTTTGCAGCGCTCGCAAGCATTGGATCTTCATCAACGTGCAGGGCGCGCTCTAAGTCAGACCTCCGGCTTTCGTGGCGGCGCTCCAGCTCCCCAAGTTAGCTTGTCAGATTTGTTTGTGCTCACCCGTGGGTACTAATGTCATCTTAGGTACCTTAGATTAGGTCTCCGTATTATGTAGCATTGTTTAGTCTGCACTCGACTCTGCCTGAACAATGTATTGGCTTGAATTGGCCTCCCTTTCAATTCATGCGCCCCGCGCGCCTTCTCTCCCTCGAGGGGACCATCTTTACCGGTGTGCCATGGATATTTATGGAGGCTACGGCGTGAAATGGTCCTCCTGATCCAGCATCTGGCCCGGCTGGTTGATGCGCGTCGTCGAAGTCGGGGGGGCAGCTTGGGCCACTCCAGCATTCCGCAGGCCTTAGTTGCATATTATAGAATGCGGCTCTCGCTTAGTTTGCAGCGCTCGCAAGCATTGGCTCTTCATCAACGTGCAGAGCGCACTCTAAGTCAGGCCTCCGGCTTTCGTGGCGGCGCTCCAGCTCCCCAAGTTAGCTTGTCAGATTTGTTTGTGCTCACCCGTGGGTACTAATGTCATCTTAGGTTCCTTAGATTAGGTCTCCGTATTATGTAGCATTGTTTAGTCTGCACTCGACTCTGCCTGAACAATGTATTGGCTTGAATTGGCCTCCCTTTTCAATTCATGCGCCCCGCGCGCCTTCTCTCTCCTGTCAGCAGTAACGAGACAGATGAGCTGAGCGGAGGAGCGGGGAAGAGCGCTCCGTGCTCGGGGCGGTGGGAGGAGGCGCGGGGGGCCCGCGCCCGTGGCGCCAGTGGCCCCCCCCCGCGGCCTGACACCGGGGATTCGGCCCGCCGGTGTGGTAGTAGGTGGGCGGCCCCCGCCCGACGATCCCCCGCCAGCCCGATGGTCGGGCCCTCGCCGCCCGCCGACACAAGCCCCCTCACCCGACCATTCCTCGCCCGCCCTGATCGTCGGGCTCCCGCCTCCCGCCGACACAGCGCCCGCCCAGCCCGACGGCTACTCGACGGCGTGCCGCCCGACCGTCGGGGGCGGGCCGCCGCTCGGCTGTCGGCGGCGGCACGACTCCCGACGGCGACCGCGCACGTGCGCATCTCTGACCACGGGGTCCCGCACACGTGGAAACGTAGCCAATGACCGCGCCCCCTCGGTCCCTGGTCCAGCCGGGCCGGCGTGGGCCCCGCGGGATGGGTGGGCCCAGGGCCTCCGTCGTCTCCAACGTCGCCTCCGTCGCCAGCAACGCTAGCAATTTTTAGTTTATCTGTTTTTGCCACACGCCGGTGATCGAAGTAGCAGCGTCACTCGTCCAATGTGAGGCAGTGGCTGTGAGAGGCCCACAAGAGCCCAGGGACGTCATCATCGCCGCACACTTGACATTGTGGGCGTGCAACCTGGTGGAGGACCACGGGCCCTGGTCGACGGGTTGTTACGGAGGCGTATGAAGGTCCAGCATCGACACAAATCGCTGGCCATGCAGTGGGCATTGCAGAGCAGAGAAAGCTACAGCACTACTCCGACTACCCCCGGTGCGATCAGCTCCTGCCAGCTGCAGTTGACACCTTCGGCTGTCCGGGGCCGCGTTTCCACACCCTCCTCCACAACATTGCCAATCTAGGCTACACGCGACGTGCAGATGTATTCCCGGCTGAGATGTGCTTGCCAGCTGCATATCTGTCTTTCTTGCGACGACGAGTTTCGGCCTGTTTGCAGCGTGCCCAGGCTAATGCCTTGCACCAGAAGGCTGGGCGAGCTCTAGTTGGTGGCAGAAGGGCTTTTTATCTGACATCTAGTATTCAGGCATCGATTAGCGACCTTTATGTTTTGACCCGCGGTTACTGAGCGGGTCATTCTGCTGTAGGTTATGTAGGTCTTAGATGTGCTTGCCTTTGTACTTGGCCATTTGGCCTTCGTTTGTTTCAAATACACGAAAATTCTTACAAGAGAATTGCTCGCCCACAGAGGGTAGGGGCTGGGAAAGGCCAGCCCAATAAGAATGGACAAGGTCCGAAGAGCCAAAGGGTGCCGAACAAGAAAAACCGCACTGATAGACACTGCACGACCGCAGATGGAAGCTCAGTACCCACGAGTGAGCAGCAGCAAGTCCGAGTAACTCGCAGTTGGGAACGAGGCACTTCGTCGAGACCCAGAGGCAGCAGCCATAGAAAGAAGCAGCCATAGGGCGGCCTGCTCGCGAGTGGACTGCGTGAGCCAGGAAGCGCTGGGGAGAGACGGACAGCCGCATGCGGAAGACCTGCGCGAGCGAGCCGGTAGCAACAAAGCCCGGCAGCTCCCCTGGCTGACCCGCCCGCCGATCCACTAGGAGTGAACAAATCAAGAGCTACACACTTAAGAGGGAACTCTGACTCATGAAATGGTTGGGCTGGCCTTCCACAGCCTGCTGCCACGTAGGGACAACACCACTTCTCCTTATAACGTGACACTGGCCTTTTGACACTTAAACCACCCCAGGCGCCTTGTTCATCTGCTCTACGTGTTGAGGTTGATCGCATGCTTCAAGTTGCTCAATGGTTCAGATGAAAGGACACTATTATGCCATTCAGATTGTAGTTACCATGGAGGAGGCCAGTGGTAATGGTATGGTGGTCAACAGTGCATACCCGCTTGGGAACATTGCTGGCAGGCTGATCCCCTTTTCGGTAGTAACTGCCGCATTGGCAGTCAAATCTAATCAACAGGAGGCTCCTGTGGTACCTAAGTCATACTAGTTGAGTATGCATCTGTCTTTTCTCCATGGTCATTGTTGCACTGCACACCTACATTCACTTCGTCAAAATTTGCTTATCTCAACAGTCAAAGCCTGTTTGACATATTCTGGCATGCATTGAATATTGGGGCCCGACGGATCAATGTGCAGGAAGAGATGTATTCCTACGGACAAAGTAAACTGTAAGGAAGGTGTGTGCACGTCCATAGCAAGCAAAAATTGTCTCGCACGAGATGATTGAGTGTATAAGTAGCGGTAAGCAGCTATAAGCGTGTCAGCATTGAGATGTTTACTGAAAAGACAGTGGCCAAAAGAATGCACAGCTCCTACTGTCTTATTGCTGTAATCAATTCTGGGCGATGGTCGATGGCCACTTTGTACATAGGATTGACATCTACCCAGTCTTACAGTCTAACAAAAGTCAGGATGTTCTTCAACAGAGGAAGCTATGAATGCTCAACCCTGAACTCTTACCCAAAAACCTAAACCCAGACATTTAGAGACGTGATACACTTAATCAATCTACACATGCTTCCGTCAGTCTCCAGCCAAAAGAATGTCAAATCCGAGCACACGGTTGCCAAGGGAAATGTCCGCTAACGGCAGCTCAGTGTGCAAAAGCTCCTGCTGACTGTGGCAGCCGGAGGAAGTAGGGCAGGCTGCAGCAATCAGAGTCTGGAAAAGTAGTAGGAGGGGTCGACCGGCTGAGGCCCAACGGCAGCTCGAGGGCAGGAGAAGAATGTGGAAAAAGTTTGGTAAATGGCAGAGTTGTGCGTAAGGCCGTAGTCGCCATTGGCTGCATCTTTAAAGCCGAGGCTGTTGTTTTTGCCCACAGTGGGAGCATCCACACCGTCGAAGCGAGCGTACTTGATCGTATTCACGAAAGGAAGGGCCGGGAGGGTGTTGACGAAATAAAGCTCGGGGTTGTGTTTATTCTTGGCCGCCACGACAACCGACTGCACGAAGCGCAGGTAGATGCGCGTGTCAGCAATATGACGAGTAATGTAGTTAGAGGAGGGGTAGTAAAAGTTCTAAATCGTTGCGGTTGATACGGGCAAGCGAGTTCAAGGCTTATGTAAGTGCTTGATATTAGTTGCTGGCAAGGCAAGCTGCGCTGCAAATAGCTTAAGGCAGCTGCCAGCTTACCTCCCAGAGGTTTCCTGTTGGCATGCCACTGCAGTTGCCTGTCTGCTCTGCCGTGAGGCCGCCTGGGGCGTTGCAGTTAAAGCCATTTACCTCAGTGATCTTGCAGAAATTTGACAGCCAGGGGTAAGCCTGCAAATCATGAGCTCAGCAGTGTCAGCTTTATTGTGTGCAAGAGGTCAATAGTGAGGAAAGGGAGGATGCATGGCGCCGTCACAGCTGTGTGAAGCCCTCAAAGTGGTGGTAGCAGGTGCAATACGACCTGGGCCAGTCCATGCAGTCATTTCTGATAACAGCGACCAGCCGATTATTGAACGCCTTTCTTGAGGGTGTCCAGTGCATTGCTCACCGCTTTGAAGGCAGGGCTGCTGAAGTGCGCCTTGCGTTGCTGTTCCCAGTCGGTGCCTGGGGCGGTCACGCAATTCCAGTTGAGCTGGGGAGCGATGAACCCAGGTTGGCCGTAAGGCTCAACGATGAGCATGCCCAAGATGTTGTTGTTATGTCCAGTGTTGATTTTGAGGCCATTGCCAGTGTGATAGCACACTGCGCCCTCAATCTGGACGCCGGAGCTCGCAAAGTCCAGGTAGAGACAATGGGGTGCAGGGCCCACCACATAGTTGCACTTCAGGCTATTACCTGCAGCAGTGTAGCACCGGTTTGGCTCAGACATCTTGAGATGACTTCCAATGGTGGCATAGTCTGGCTAACGCTGTAGGGGACTGACAAATCCCTTCGACTATCGACAAACATTGTCCCAAATTCTGCCGTTTTGAAGGGCCGGTGGGCCACCTTCCCACACCAAGACAACTGAGGAGTACCGGGAACTGCTTGCTCACCTGGGTTGAGCCAGTGAAGCACAGTGTAGATGCCAGCACCATCAGGGATGATGGCCGTCTCATTTCTGACCTCAATGTAGTTGTTTGCTACGGTGTTGAACATGGCTGGAAAAGAAGCGCGAGGCCTCATGTCAGAAAGTCAGACCAGGGGGACGAGGGCATGACCACGAGGCGCTAGCTCTCCATGTCCACTAACAGTGGGGCCGGTGGAGCAGAATGCAGCAGAGCACTCACCGTCTCCGACGTTGTGCACGCCCCTGCCCAGCGACACACCAGCGAAGATGAAGTTCCAGATGTAGTTATTGTTCACAGAGACGCCCACGGTACCGTAGGCGAGGTTCACGCCCACCACGTAACCCCGGATCTCGTTGTTGGAGATGACGTGGTTCATCGAGGTCGTCGTGAAACTGCCTCCTCCAGTTCCGCCAATCGTGATCCCAAAGTCGAGGCTGGAGACTACGTTGTGGTCAATGAGTGAGTTCGTGGAGCGGAAGAGGTGGATGGCGGCGTCGATGGTGCACCTCGCGACCTGCACGTACGAGCTGTCGGCAACCACCAGCGCAGGGCAGTAGCCTGCTTGGACGTGTTGATAAACCTTCCAGCTGCACGTGCTCGGGGACGTGCCTTCCACGATGGGTGCATGGATGTCGACGCCAAGCAGAAGGAAGTGGCTGACGCGGCTGACTAGGATCCCAGCTGCAGTGTCGCTCGTCGTGGTGATCCTGTAGTTCCTCGCCGCGCCGGGCGCAGACTGGAGGATGGTGCAGGAGTATGGCGCGCCAAAGGTGAAAAGACGGGGGACAGTGAGGTCGTTCTGCAGCACGAGCACCACGGTCTGGGTGTTGGAGATGCTGGTCCGGCTCTGGATGTCGGCAACGGTCTTCACATTGATTGTCATGCGGGCTGCGCTGCAAGGTCCTGCAAATCCAGGAGCGACAGGCGGCTGCAGGGTCAGCCTCGAGAACTCTTGTGGGCTTGCATCCAGAAGCACATGAGCAACAATGCTTGCACAAGAAGCGCAGCTAGCTGAACCTCAGGAGGCAGGCAACTTGCCAGTGTCTTATTCTATTTGATAAACCTGGCTTAATAAGGACATAACAGCGAGTTGATATTTGATATGGGTGCAGCGAGCCCCAAGGTGCCATGCAATCTACGGCTCAGGTACCAAATTGGAGTCACTCCGTACCTGGAGGCAGAACAGGAGGGGTGGACACCTTGGCTGGGGAAGCCAGGTTTGGGGGCGGCGGGTTTAGCTTAGGAGGAGGAGGTGACTGCCTGATGAGGGAAGATGGCGGCACAGAAAGTGTAGGAGGAGGCGAGGAGCTCGGAGGTGGCGGCGAGCGTGGCGGGGGTGAAGGCGGCGGTGGCGGCGGTCGCAGAGGCGGTGGTGGTGAGATCGGTGGCGGGGGAGGCGGCGATCGGGGTGGCGGCGGAGGAGGTCGCGGCGATGGGGGCGGCGGAGGTGGTCATCGCCATTTGGGTTCCATGACACGTGGTGCACTGCTGCCAGCCTCAACATTATCTCCATCTGGCCTGCTTCGGGTGGATCACTGTGCGGGGTGCTTGACTTACGGCCACCCTTCTTCGTCAAAGTGTGGACCCCCTTCTGGCCAGCATGACTGCTACTTGAAGCGAGAGGCAGCACGTGAAGCACCTGATCACGAATTGCATTCGTGGCAGCAGTGCTTGAGGCATCTGGCGCACACTCGGTCACGACATTGACTTGGAACCCGCCGATGGCATGGTGTGGCTCACGGTGCCGGTAGGCGGATTTTCCTGAAACGGCACGCTCCGTAAGCTGCACATGCCAGAGCAGAAGTGGCGCGCTTGTCAAAAGGCTGACCAAGTACTCAGCAGTCCTTAACAATACATACAGCTTGATTCACAAGAAATGATAGACACTGCAGGGGGGTGAGAAGGCTCTGTGCCATTCCACTCTGGATCACCTGGAAGCACTGCACGGCTCCGTCAGCGCCACCATATGCAATCAGGCCTGCCGCATTGCAAATACAGCTGTTGTTGGTAATTAACAGTAATGCGCAAAGGCAGCCACTAGAACGCTTGGAGGAAGCAATCAAGCTGCCAGGTGGCAGCTCCATGCAGGCTGGGATGTAACTCTCTCCCGCCACAAGCAAAGTAGGAGCTTCTGCTGCTCGGCTTCAGTTCAACATTGAGGAACCAGTTGTGCTGCCTGAGTTGCGTGAGCTCGGCTTGTGCCAAGGACGTGTCCTTAGAGGCCTGCATACAGTATGCATGCCTCTGGGCTGGCGACCGGGGGTGTGCCTCTATGTTACCTGTCTGGCGGGAGACAACGAGCGCCCAGATGGCGCTAGGCAAGCAGGGGTGCGAGGAGAAGGCGTGGCCCGCAGCGGTCGTGGGCAGTGACTCGCAAGCTGGTAGAAAGCTAACAGCGAGGTCCAGTGCCAGCGTCCGCACCTTGCCATCCTCCAGGCCTGCAATCAGGCACCTGCAACAAGCCAACGAGTAATTGTAAATAATGTTATGGACGAAGCTAATTGCTCAATATAGATTGCTACCTCAGATTTTCATTAAGCAATTAAGAAGGCAAATGACACTACAAGAACAAATCTGCTTCCCAGTCAAGAAAGAGGCCAGGTCTCCGCAGCAATAGCAGCGGCTATCTGGAGGTGTCACCGAGGATAGGCGATCCACTCGAGTGCGAGAATCCAGCAGCTGGACACGGTGATCTGCCACACCGGCCGGTAAAACTCCCTGCCACCGCACTCACAAGCCATGAGCAGGCCAGCGGGCCGCCAGCCAGCTTCTTGCTGGCCGTGCAGCGGCTGAGGGGGGGCAAGGCTTGCCTCAGGTCGAAGATGCGCAGAAGGCCATTGTGGCCGGCGACGGCCACAAAGTTGCTGTCAGCCAGAGGCACGACGGCGGGATCAGTACCGCATGCCCAGCTCGCAGCAAGCTGGCTGGTCCTTCATGTCATGGTCAGCCGCCGGCTCGGTCAATGGACCTCGAGTAGGACTTGGGCTCGCAAACGATAGCATGACACGCTAGGACTCAGGCTGCAGCAGTGTAACCTGTTGTTCGGCGCCCAGGCGAGCGAGCGCACGGGCTGGCAGTCTGCAGTAAAGCAGAGAAGCGGCCTCGCATCTGCAAGCTCAGCGGGGTCGCGGGCGCAGCAGTGGCGGCCANTGGGGGGGGCTCGTTTCGGGGGCCCCGGCCGACGTCCGCGTTTGTCCTTTTGCGGGCCGGGGCAGCACCTGGCGGGGCCCACCGCAGGTGCTCTCAGCTGCTGCGGCGCGTGCGGCTGCGGACGTCTGCGGGCCCCACGCTTGCCGGCCCTCGGCGGGCGGTCGGCGGGCCGTCGGAAACCCCTTCCCATTGGCCAAGAACTGCCCGTGTACCAATCCACTCCTCCGCACGTGATGCACGTGCGCGCTCTCGACGTAGAGCTGCCGACAGTTGAGCACCTGGCGCTGGCGGGGCGTCCGGCACCTGGCCCAGCGTGCTGGAACCTGGCGGCAACAGAGGCGCGGCCGGTACCGGCCCCCACCGCCCACTCCGAGTGCCGTGCGGCGCGAACGCTGCGGCCGTCGCCCTCTCGCGTCTCGGCACGTCACGATCAGTCCACGGCGACCGCAGGCTCGCTATCTGCAGAGCGGCCGGGGTTCCGAGACTGTGCCGCACAGACCTGGACCCCCCTTGAAATAGCTGCTGCAATGGTGGTGGGCCGCTGATGGCAGCCCATGACGGCGGACAAAAGGGTCATGAATGGAAGCCCTGATAAAGACAAAACCTGAAAGAAAGTGCTCGGCAATAGAGAAGAGGGGATGGCAGAGCCAGCCCAAAAAGAATGACCATGTCCAAAGCCGAAAGAAAGAGGTGCCGAAAAAGCTACACTACAAAACACGAGACAATGCAGAGGGAAGCTCAGGACCCGCGAGTGAGCGATATGACCTTGCCCATTCCTTTGGGCTGTGGCCTCTCACAGCCATCGCTCAATCTGGCAGCCCTGTTCTTCCGATAGGACAGCGCAAGCCACTCAGCCTTACGAGTGTCTTACTACTACGGTTAGCTACTCAGTCACCCCCAGTAAAAGCCGCCAGTCGGGATGACTAGCAGCAAGGTAGAGAAGCAACTCGTCTACAACGAACGGTTGCTGTAGAGGCCAGCCTATAAAGAAAGAGAATCAAGAATCGACGAGGTAAGGGCGAAGCCCAGCAGGGAAGAGAGAGGTGAACTTCCACACAGCTGGTGGCTGAGAAGGGCCAATCCAAAATAATTGAAGAGTTGACAATGTTTGCAAGGAAGCCCCAAAAAAAGAGGACAAACTCGTTCGCAATGTCAGTCCGCAAATCAGCGAGCACTCCAAAGAGTCACTCAGTACCCCCGAGTCAGCATATGCAAGTCAGAATGACATGCAGGAGGGAAAGAGAAGAAGCTCTTCCAAGGGGGCCCGATGGCTGTGAAATCTAGCCCTAAAAGAGTGGACAACTATCAAACAAATAAACATCAACTCAGGAAAGTAGATGGCCGCTTATGAATCCCTAGTCACCAACAGCAAGTCGGAACAACTAGCACCCGGAAGCAGCAGGGGAAGTGAAGGAGCTTCTCGAGGGCTTCGCTTGTGCGGCCCCAACATCTGCAGATTATCCTTCTTCTGCTGCAAAAATCATCCAAGGGCGCGACTTAGCTGCCCCTTCAGTTGCTGCGTACCGCGTTCCTTTGCGTTGTGAGGTAGCGATGGCTGTGAAAGGCCCGCCCCAAAAAGAGAATGGCAGGCGAGGAGCATCTCTTACAAAGATGGAAGCTCAGTACCCGCGAGTGATCAACTTTAAGTCTAAGTAACTCGCGGCTCTTCCACAGGGAGCAAGGGCTGCAAAGGGCCAGCCCAGCCCACGAAAGAGTGACAAGGTCCAGAAGAGTCAAAAAGCGAATGGGCACACGGGGAAACAAGCAACCATCAAGTCACCGCTTAGCAACCGCAGGTCGAGGGACGAGGACCACGATGCCGCGCGGGGCGAGGCACCCTGACGCTGACGCTCTCGGACGGGGCGAATCGCTTGGCGCCACCTGGGAGGGCCGGAGGAAACAGCTCTACCAATGGAAGGAGAGGCCAGCCCAAAAGACTCCACCATAGTCAGAAGAGGATAGGGGCTGGAACAGCCAGCCCAAAAAGAATGGACAAAGTACGAGAAGGGAGCCAGGGGAGCGCTAAGAAAAACAAGCAGAAGAGGGCAGACTAAACACAGAGAATGACGCTTCTTCTTCTTCTGCTTCCAGGAGAGGGCGGGTGGCTGGGAGAGGCCAGCCCAGATAAAGGAATGAACACTAATCTGACTGACTGACTGACTTCTTGACTAAATCTCTGACTCCTGGGAGTGGGCGCTCAGTAACCTCTGGCCAGCAAGGTGCAACCCGAAATAACTGGAGGAGGGACAACGTCGTCGGGGCGGGGAGCTCACGGCAACCGCCGCGGGCAACAGCGGCCCGCCCGACTGGCCGACGCCCGTGGACCGCCATGACGGACCGCAGCTTGCTCGCGACCGGGGGTGTGGACGAGTGAAGAAAGAGAAAGAAAGGCACGCATGCCCATGAAACACCCGTGAATGAGACCATCAAGCCTGTGACCTGAGTTGTTGATCCTCAAGCGCCACGACTAGAGTTGTTGCGGGGAGACTATGTAGCTGAAAAGAAAGGAAGTGGCTCTCCCAGTGGGGGCAAGGGCTGTGAGAAGCTGAAAAGGCTCTGGTCATAGAGATAGAGAGAGACTCCTCCAGTAGAGGGCGATGGCAGGGGCTGGCCAGCCCAGATAAAGAATGAATAATCGCAGAGGCCTGAAAAGGGTTGAAGCAACACAGCGACTGAAAATGTGGCCATTGGGTGCTCAATATGCGAGAGAAAAGCGTTGAAATGCGTTGAAGCCCTCAGCGACTCAATATCAGAGAGAAGGAGCTTCCAGGAGAGGGCGGTGGCTGTGAGAGGCCAGCCCAGAAGAAAGGGATGAACAAAGCTCAAAGGGGCCAGGGAAAGCGCAGTATCCCCTCTTGAGCAGCCGCAGGTCAGAGAAACTAGTCTCCGGGTGGCGGGTCCCCTGGCCAGAGCCAGATGCTGCAGCCAAGCGCAACTGGCATGCAGATGCAACGCGCGTGCCATTGACCGCCGCAGCGAGGCTGACAGGCGCATTTGATATCTGGGCCAGAGAGCCTGCCGCGTTGAAGTCAGCCTGATCCCGGGGTGACGTCGGGACACAGCGCTGCGCGAGAGCCGGTGCAGGAGCTCGAGCCACCAAGCGCCGAACTCGCTCCGTGGACATCGATGGCGAGGGGGAAGAAGTCGTCCTCTCTCGGATAATCAGCATATATCACTTCTTTGCCCAGGGCGGCACTTGTCATAGCAACCCGGGAGCCCGAGGAGATTGTTCTTGGCGTCAGTTATTAGCTGCTTCGCAAACCATCAGCAAGAAGGGAGGTCCAGGCCAAGATGGCCAAGGGGCCACTGTCCTTTGGAGCACTGGCGATGACTTCACAGGTACAGCTACTTCGCCATACTGGGCCTCAAGGGGGCTATCTAGCCTTGTGCCACTTGTCGAGACCTCTCTCGGACCTCCCTTTTCTGGCCCTTCGAGTTTAGTTCGTTCTTTAATCTGGGCTGGCCAATCACAGCCATCGCCCTCTACCAGAAAAGTCCTATTTTGGAGCTATCTCGACCCAAGATATAGTTATTGTCCCTGAGACTGGCTCCTCATAAGGATTGCCCATTAGGCAAGCTCCTTTGCCCAATGTTTGCAGCTGTCTAAGCTGCAGACACTGTGGTGGCTACGCCTAGCACACTGCCAACTTGGCAGAGCTGCCCTTAAGCTTGGCCCTCTGTGTGACGTGGAGCCAATTGTGAATATGATGTAAAACAAGATTTCTAATTATGTAACGGACATACTTGATTGTGTAGTCAACTACTGGTTCCATGTACAGGCCACTGAATTCAGCGAAGGAGCGTGCTTGCTATGGTGAACGTATTCTGCAGGTACTCGTACTCACTTCTGACGGACCTCAACCTCTCCATGCTCTGTACAGAGCAGGTCGTCAATGTGTCAGTCAAAGATCTCAACAACACTCCATAACACACGGAAGAGGAGGACGCTTTGTGAAGATGTTGTCCACGACTTTGCAAACTCTCAGCATTATTTGGCCTGAGCATTGCTTGCAACTACTAGCATGCTCAAGAAAGTTGACACTGCGACAATATGCCACATGTTTAGAAGCTAAAGACACAAATTTACGATATCTATGGTCTTCAGGCAACCTCAACAAGCACAGTGCACATGCTTAAAGCCCAACAGTGCCCAACATCTTGACAAGAGCGAGGGAATCCAGAAAAGGATGGAGGATGGAAAAGGTGAGCAGGCACTCACCAGCTCCAGCTTCTGAACCTCCTCAACAGATGTGGAGGCCACCTTCCAGCTCCACATCTGCAGGCCCATCATGCCACTACCTGTGCTGTCCCCCTCAATGGTTTCATGGATCTGCGCCACTTGCATGTCAAAGTGCGAAGAAACCGACTGGAACCAGTGCAGCGCAGCGAAAACTTTCTCCTGCTGCAATACCTGCAAGTGCAGAGGCAGATACACGTGCTCATGACTTTTCCACGACGTGGCAATCCCAACTCAGCACCCAAATTTCCTGATTGAGACAGGCCTGCAGCAGCAGGCCATAAGGAAAACGAATCCTGGTAGTTAAAATTGCATGCTAAGCGGGGAGCTGGTCGACTTCTGACCCTCAGAATGTATGCAACTCCAAGCATAAAGCCGTCATCTGCAAGTGTGGTACTTGATGCATCCCCCCTCCTCCTGCTAAGCTGTTCTCGCCCTTCCAGGATGGAGTTGACCGCATTCACAGTAAGAGCTGGAACAGTGAGGTAGAAGTCCCTCAGATGGCTGCTCTCAGGGCTTCGTAATGTCTGAGGATGACCAAGCAAAGACCCCGATCAGCTGCCACCTCAGACGAACGGATGACCAACATTGCCAGCTTCTCAACTGCTTCTTGGACGACCCCTTTTCTGAGGGACACTAAGCACTTGAAGCAATTGAAGAAATTTAACTCTGTTTGCACTAAGCCATCTCACAGAGATTGTGCAAAGGCAGGATGAGCAAGGAGCGCCAAAAGAACCTGAGCGTAGACATCCACAAGTAATTGGAAGTATTGTGTGGGCTCTGCCGACATGCTGGAACGTAGATTCTGCATAGCAGTGTCCAGGATCTTGGCAGCCTCCACAGTCTCACTTGTCATTCCAGCTCTTTGCACGTTGTCCTGATATAAGTAACTCTCATACAAGCCCGGAATGAATCTGTTATAGAAGCAGCACTTTTCATTATTCATAACGTGAGGTGACAGCTTCTTGTCTGCAGATATACTAGCAGACCCAAAATGCCCATGTATGACCTCGCTTAGACTGGTCACAACTTCTGACGCTTTACATTGCTATCAAGAGGCGTCATCGGTACACCAACTGAGCAGGCTTGATTAAAGCCCATACACAAGTGTGATAAGGACTGTGCACAAACAAGTTGACACTGAGCGCGGGCTGGGTGCAAGGACAGACGAGGCAGAGGCGTGGCCACGTTGAAGCATGCCGGAGCTCACAAGGCGCACGAGTGCCAGTGTATTGCCCATCTCAGTGATGAGCTGGCGGAAGCGGCCAAGGAAATTATGCCCGTCGTCTGCCAGCCCTAGCTTCGCCATGTTCTGCAGCAAACATCCAATGGGATAGGCCATCAGCGCAGATGCTTCTCCCTTGACCAATGCTGTGGGAGCATCTCAAATTGCAGAAGGCATGTGCACTCAGCAAATTATGCGGAATCAGCTCGGAGACGAAGGACAGTCGACATGCATAATGCCTTTCAGTTACCTCATCAAAACTTTCGGCCCGGCCAAATGGGTATTCTTTGCGCCTTCGGCCTTTTCCTTGTCCTGGTGCCCCAGTGGCACCCTTCCAGAACCGTACTTCCTTGACTATCCGCGACTTGACGTGGTCATCATATAGGAATTGTGAGAATATCACAAACTTCCTCGCCAAAAACTGGGATGCACAATGTTGTTGCTCGTAAGTTACACAAAGAAATGTACCCCATCCAACTCATTTACAGTGAATAAGTATACGGAGAAGCAATTTGCAAAGTCTAATTTCGTGCAATGAAACACAGGTCCAACATGCTGATGCTTGTCTGCCTTGAGCAGCTCATGGATTGGCCAGCCGTTGTAGCACAGAGGACTGCACTTATTGACTTATCAAGAGCGTCAATCAGCATATGACAGTAGCAGTCAAGGCACACCTGGTAAGCAAAGTTGACAGTGGTGGTAATGATGCCAGCTCCATGTGCTCGAACAGAATTTGCTACATGGTGGACAGTGAGAATCCCCACGTGCTTGCGGTCTTGAGCCTTGCTCACTTTCTCCACAAAGAGCTGTCATCAAGTGCCAATTGGAAGTGAGGATGTACCTGCCATGGACTTGGCTTTCACCTTCCAGGGCTGCTTGCACATAGCCTTGTGCAAGCAGCTGCACTGGTTGCAAGTGTGCAGCTTCTGACATGCCAGATGTCTGATACTATTGATATAGTAAGTTTGTGAATCTCTGCAGAGGAAATATGGGGATTTCGCTGCTGACTTGTAGTGCCCCAAATGCAAGTGATGTTTGTGCTTGATAGAAGCACCTGAAGGATGACGTTGTAACAAAAGTTGGCAGCAAAGAGGTGCACATTACGCATGACCTCCAGGACGTCCATGCCTTGCTCCTGCGTGTGCCCTGGAAGCTCTACGTCGGCCAAGGTGAGCCCGTACTTTTCTCTCGCGAGCTGGTGCATTTCCTCGTATGTCTGCTCGGCAATGAATCAGATGTTCAAGCTCACAAAGTAGCACAATAATCCGACAGGTATTTGCAAAGGCAGGAAAAAGCTCAGCAATAAGGAGTTGCCTTGTCAAAGCCCATCAGCATGCTCTGTTATCCAGAACTCTTGTCTTTGAGAGCTGACCTTCCAGTTATGGAGGGCCACAGCGCAGTGATTGTAGAAGGAAGAATCCAAGTAGGACTCCACCCTCGCTTTGGTGCAGACCCGCTTGCCGGCCAGCCAAAACGGCGACATCTGAGTGAACCAGGCTAGATCTCGGATCCCCGTCTGGACAGATGAACGTAAAGACACAAATTGAGGTATCAAAGAGATGAAGATGTTCCAACCCATTGTGCAAGGCAGGCACGGATTGCAATGCTATTGCTTTATTTGCGGACAACGTCATACGAAGGAAGACAGGCAGGGCAGTTGGCAAGCAGAAAATGACCGTGCACGTTAATCCAGCAGACCTCGCATGAGAGGGTGGCAAGCAGATGGGACAAGACTGCGTCTATATCAACCAAAGGCAAGGCAAGTAGAAAAGTCATATAGCCACTTGTACCATCCTACCTTGGTCGGGTTGACAGTCACAGCACCGCTGATGCGAGCAGAATGGACATGCAGGCGCAAGTCGGTCTCCACATCGTGGCACAGTGGCTCAATGACCTCCTGAAGGCATAAACGTGTGTCACTACTTGCACAATTAGCCAGGACAATTGAACAAAGTTGTGCTGCTGCAGGTCTGCGTGGACACATACGTGAAAGCAAATGCAGAAGGCAAATGACTTCGACACGACACTGATACTCTTTGAACGTGCAGGAGCCAAGCTTTGTCGAGGCCTTAATAGCGAGCTCTATCACACTCACAAACACCCAATCCATTGCCAGCCTAGATTTCAGCTTCATATGCAAGACACGGTGGCCCGTTGTCTAACCAGGTTTTGAAGGCACATTCAGCACGTACATGAGTAAGCGTCTTGTCAATCAAGTCCACATAGTCCTTGATGGTGATCATATCAGCACCCCCAGACCGTAGCATCCGCACGCCATCCAAGTAGGCCAGCAAGACGTGGCTGCCACGCGCAGGCGCCTTAGCACAGACTGCGTAACTATTGTACTATTGTTTGGGTTGTTATCTCCATTAATGATGGGAGCCAAGTGCAAGCCGCCCAGAGCAAGCGTACATAGTGAGCTCTGTGGCTTGTGTTGTTGAAATTATCTTTGGAGTCAGGCTTCCAAATGATAGGCGCAATCTTGAGTAACTTGTTTTGGAGCAAGGAGCTGACGGCAAGGAGCTGAGGGCAACAGAACGTGACTGACTTGATCTTTCCGGCTCTCAGAGGGCTGGAGTAAAGTGATGCAAGGGACGTGGCGAGCATCTCCGTGTGCCACAACAGGAAGGAGCAGTCGGTGGCGTCCTCCGTGCGCTGCGTCAGCTCCGCAACGCACTCCAGCAGCTGGGCGCAGTCCTGGAGCTCCACCAATCCTTGGTCCTTGCCTTGCCTCTGCATGGATGCAAGGAACAGCCGTGTCACTGTGTCATGCTTGCTTGCCAGCCATCCTTGTGTGTCAATTCTTGAAAGAATAGAAAGTTCCAGTAGCAATTGAAATGCATCATCAGGTATTCCATTTGACTGATCAACCAATTAGCGTTAGAACCTCTAGTCACGTTTCCGTCCTTGTAATGCATTTCTTCATGTTTATCTAAATTAGATGCCAAGACAAACAACTGACATACAGCCCCATACACCCCTTGGTTCCTGGACTGCACGAATCATTGATGAGGCACTCAGGACCCATGACTGTGCTACCAAGAAGTTGTTGCCATCGTCAACCAGTGCATGACAAGTGTAAATCTTCAAGGTGTGAGTTACTCTAAAGATACAACCACCTGTCTCCAGTCGAGGGTCAGCGAGGCGCAGGGCAAGGCAGACATCACTTACAAGCCCGGTGACTATATCCAGGGTCAGCCCGAGGGTCGCCTGAGAAACAGGGCTGGCGCAGCCCTTCAGTACCTCCATGGAGATGCTGACCTGCAGCCACTCACGGCATGTGGTGTCACGCATTTCAACCACAAGCTCCCGACTCAAGGTCGTTGCACTTAGCATGCTCGACGCATCAAGCCCTGCCAAGTTGCATGATGAAGCATACACGGTAGTGGGTGCACAGATTGCTCAAAGTATTGGCTGCTGACCTCAAGGTAATTATCATCTAAGACAACTACGACTTGAGAAGCTTTGGGAAGCTGTTCTACTCAATCACAATCTCCTGTGTTGCCTAGATCAAAGTCAACCAATAAATTAGCCAGGGAAGGACCCAGGAGCAGAAGGAGGGAGGGCGGACCGCAGCATGGGCATCCAGCAGTTTCATGTCCGCTCCTTTGTTCCCTGCTTCATTGGACACACAGGGTTGTCACAGTGTGATGACCTCGTCTTGATTTACGGGCACTAGTGCATCTAAGCTGGCGCAGCCAGGAAGTATATGAGGCTACAGCATCAAGCAGTGTGTAAGCAGCAAAAATTCCACAACTCGTCTTTTGTAGGTAGCCTCAGCTATACCCGTACTTTTGAAAGAAGAGAAGAAGGAGCCATCGCTGCTGTTAGCCGTTATTGAGTTGAGCTCGACTTGGAAAGCGTCCTGCAGAAGCATGCAGGAGCCATGTCTTGCAATGATATGTTCAACAACGACCACCAAAATCTGGTAACCATATAGCTATACTGGATGGTTGATTGCCATTAATCTCTAAGTTTGTTAGCATCTAATATCCGCATCTTATATATCCATCACAGTCTTTGAGTTAGCTGTTCACATTTGAGGGAGTGTTATAGGCATGCGCAAGGTAGAACTGACCTTCAAGATGGACAGCATGTCCCTCATGTGCTCATGCATTGAGTGAATCATGGAGCCCAATCCGACCCCAATGGTCAGTCCAGGCCCCTTATATGCAGCCTCACTAGCCTGCAGGTTCGGTGTACGAGCTTGAAGTTTAGTCATCAGGATCGAAACCTGATTAATGAGATATATTTGTCAAGTCATGACAATGTGATGCCTTCTTTGCAGAACAATTCTTCACCTCCTAGTCTCAGAGCATCAAAGACCCTCTGTCTCCTTCGTGATAAGACAAGAACATGATGACAGGTTGCTTCCCTACTTAGAATGTGCACAATGACCAGTATCCCCTTGCATATCACAAATGAAGATGCTGGATGTGGGAGATGCTTGAGTGGGTATACAATGCTCGGAGCAATGACCTGCCTTGAGCATCTCAGCGAGCTCGCAGAAAAGCCCAACATCATCCTTGGACACAGCAACCTGTAGATGCACACGTACCCCAAGGCAAAGTGAGAGTTGTTGCAGAGGGCAAGCTGTACATATGCATAAAAATTTATCAAGCCTGCTCACGCTTATTGCTAGCTTGAGAAGTTGCTAGGATACACTTTAGTTCGGCTCTGGCTCTGTCTTTGGCAGGTAAGTCGGTGCCGTACCTCAAGAGCAACATGCAGGTCAATGACCAACCGGAGGAGGTGATGAATGCGAGTTGCTCTTGTAAGTCCCTGCACATGTGAATGCATGACCCTTATCCCAGGTCACAGTAGCTAGCATAAGGTCAGATTGTTACCTGGCGACGACCATGCTAGTTGAGGAATGGCATAAGTGCAACCCTTCAAGCTGCGTACCACATACCACCGACCTAATGCAACAGCTTGTCATGACAGCAGCCATTGAAAGAGAGTCCTCACCTCCTCCAGGAGCTTCAGGCGGTCAATTGCACAGACCTTGGTGGGTTTCTGCACACGATCATACTGCACACGAACATACACGTGCTTTTACATGGTCAAGGCCAAGAGCTTCAGACGGAGGGGTTTGCCAAGCTGCAAGAGCAGGAATGCTGTAGCTTGCCAAAATCTGGTCTGACCTTTGACGATATTGGGGTGGCCATTGTGACGAGCCACGGACAAAGTTCTGCCCTCAGTGCTTGCACAAGGCTGACACCACCCCCGCCCGTAAGGAAACAGATCAGTCTCTGACATTGACCTATCACTCAATGGACTAAATCACATGCTGAAAGTTCTTCCTCCCGTTTATGTCAATGTCATTCTAGTCAGATCCCAAATAGAAGAGATGATGATACGCGATGCTCAAGAGGGACTCGTCATCTGGAGATGAAGATACTCAGAGATCTGCAATCTGAGCTCAACCAAACCTCACGCAGGACCGGAGAAGAAGACACAACGTCCGAGACTAAAAGGGCCTAGTGAACAAAGCATCAAGGTGCAGGATCTAAGGTCCAAAAGGAGACTACTGCACCTGGGAAGGCCCTCTGCGAGCTGGTGCAGGAGCTCTTTAGCAGCAGATAGAAAGGCGTCCTCAGGGAGCTCCTTGGGAGAGGCCGTGGCGGCCACCCACGGCGGGAGATGGGCCTTCAGGAGGGCTGCAGGACGCAACGCCACGCCACTGAAGACGTGCACGAGCGGCACCCTGGCGCAGGCCTCATGGGTCGCCCGGCTCAACTTCCTGTTGGGCGCTTTGCCTGTCAAGCACGCATCCAATGTCATGAGTTCCAGTGGCCAACTTTGTCGAGACTGCTTGTTCAGAAAACACACAAGGTTAATGTTCACTATGATGTTCGTGCAGCTGGCCTGGCCGATGTGGTGCTGGTGGGTCTTCACAAGGCCGCCCTGCCAGAAGCGCACCTGCAAGCCATGCATGGAGGGCGTACGAGGCGAGCAGCCCCGGCAGCTGACTCCTGTCATCGAAGCGTTCCTTGTATGTGCCTGCACCAATTCAGGATCCAACAATAGAAGTGGCCATCTGAAAAGCCGGCTTCAAAGTGCGCTGCTTCTGTCAAGCCCGGAGATGGCGTCCTTCATTTCTTCTCTACCTTATTGCTAGTGCAGAAGCCAAGTACTCGCAATCCATAGCATCCAACTCTATGCTGGCTTGCTGTCTTTGCAAAATTTTGGAGATTATGGATCAAACAATACCGAGTCGGCCGCAGACTTGGTGCAGGGACGTCTGGATGTGATGAGAGAGCTCGTCCAGGAAGCGGCGGTTGGACTTGACATTGTCACCATCACAGCAAGCCGAGAAGTCCTCTTGCAAGCACCGCTGGCCATTTCAGCGCGTAAAAGGTCCTGGCTTTGTGTGAGAAATTAGTGAAAACCCTCCAGCAAAACGTCCAACATACATAGGCAGGATTCAAGAACCAACCACTAGGCAGGATCCAAGCACATTGCTGAGGAATAGCTCTGCTGCAGCTGCAGCTGCTCTGACAAAATGAGAGCTCCACAAAGAAAGAGGCCATACTGTCCATGCTCTTCGCAGAAGCAGCTCGCACCTCCTAGAGCTAGGGCAAGCTTAGGTCCGGGGTTGCACACGCTGTGTGATTACTTGCAGGAAGCAACCTGGGCGCGCAGCCTCCCAGTCTGTCGCAACCTGCAGCAGCACGTCCACCTTCCCTGTCGGCAGGCTGTGTGCGGCGGGATCGAGCAGCGCCGACTGCATCATCCTGCAGGCCACGCGAGAGTGTCGCTTAGTCTCTTGCTGCCATAAGAATCGAGGTTCCTTGACATTGCGAGGACGAGGGGCACCAAGCAATCACGCGCACTTAGGCCCAGTCTCTGAGTGCATGGAATCTTGAGAGCTTAGAAACTTAACTGAAAGCTTTTCCCTTTAGATGAAAGACATCACATTCTGGAGATCTTGCTTTCCTTGGTCCTGACATTTCAATCTAAGAGCGTGTGCTGCATGACAAACAGTCAGCTGACCTCACAAGCGCGGCAGGCGCGCTGGCAATGGCTGCATTGGCGCGCACAATCTCGTCAATGGTCGCGAGCATCCCGAGCCCATTTGCCAGCGCCGCGAAGGCGGTCTGCGCAAGCGCTCGCGAGTCCCACTAGATCAGCCGGAAGCGTTTTACACCCACTCTGATTCCATCAATGACTGTGGCAATGTCCAGGATTATGAAAGTCCTGAGGAAGTAGTAAGATCAGCATCAAGGACATGGAAGGTAAGCGTCCTGTCATCTGATAGGTACTCGGCAATGAAGTACAGCACATTGTGAGTTTCTGAGTAAGAGTAAACCGCTAGGAAGTTGTATGTGTTGTGGTTGAAATACTTCAGCAGTAGGTTCAAATTGATGAGACCATACAGGGAGCAAGATTTTGGGCTGAGGGTTTGTGATTTAAAGTTTAGGGTTCAGTGTCAAGGAGGGGGAGGCGGCAGACCTGGAGATGCACCGCGTCCCGGATGGCGCCGTAGAGGTGGCCGCCGCGCGGCGGCGCCGCAGCTCCGCCGTCGCGGTAGACGGCCGCCAGCTGGCCGGCGAGGTTGCGCAGCAGCC
>WELB01000176.1:89976-144746 GCA_009602725.1 Spirogloea muscicola | reverse complement strand
CCACACATGGCCTCCCCATCTCTTGATACACACGCATTTCCCCTCCCCTTGGGCCTCGCACCCCCCCCCACCTCCCTCCTCCCTCGCCCCGGCCGGTCGCCTGGTTGGGAAGCCGCCCCCCTCACCCACTTCCTAGCTGCGCCAGAGCCAGGAGCCCTGGATCCTTGGACCCCCTCCCCTGGCCGCAGCAAAGACCTCCTGCTCTTCTTCACAGACCAGTGGCGGCGAGCGGTCCTCGGACCCCCCGGCCGCCCGCAGCCAGGTCCTCGGGCACAGCGCCAGGGCCGTGGCCAGGTGGGCCCCCGCTATTCTGTTTGCAGCGTTCTCAGGCTAATGCCTTGCACCAGAAAGCTGGGCGAGCTCTAGTTGGTGGCAGAAGAAAGTGCTCGCCCATAGAGAAGAGGGGCTGGCAAAGCCAGCCCAAAAACAATGGACAATGTCCAAACCCAAAGAAAGAGGTGCCGAAAAAGGACTACTCTACCAAACACAACAACATACTAGGGAAGCTCAGTACCCGCGAGTGAGCAACACCAGGTCAGAGTAGCTCGACGCAGGGAAGGAGGCACTCCGGCGAGACCCGGAGGCGGCAGAAGGGCTTCGTATCTGCCATATAGTATTCATGCATCGATTAGCGACCTTTATGTTTTGACCCGTGGTTACTGAGCGGGTCAATCTGCTGTAGCTTATGTAGATCTTAAGATGTGCTTGCCTTCGTACTCGGCCATTTGGCCTACGTTTGTTTCAGATACACGAAAGTGTTGCTATCCGCACGGGCAGGCCCAGGGATTGCGCCATCGCGCATGAATGAGAATGGTGGCCGAATCAAGCAAATTCAGGCAGAAGCTGGTACAAAGCCTGGGGCTACACAAAGCGAAGCAGCATGGGGGAAGGGAAGAAGTGGTGCTTTGACACAATCGAAGGCCAAATTGGCCAAGTACAATAATGGCAAGCAAGCCCATCTGATGACGTACATCACCCACAGCAGATTGACCCGCTCAGTAACCACGGGCCAACACATGAAGGTCGCTAATGGATGCCTGGATACCAGATGGCAAATTCAGGCCCTTCTGCCACCAACTAGAGCTCGCAAGGGAGGGGGAAGCGAGCCTCCTTGCTACGTTGCTTTCGTTCTTGCGAGACGCGTTTCGGCCTGTTTGCAGCGTGCTCAGGCTAATGCTTTGCAGCAGAAAGCTGGGCGAGCTCTAGTTGGTGGCAGAAGGGCTTCGTATCTGCCATCTAGTATTCAGGCATCGATAGCGACCTTTATGTTTTGACCCGTGGTTGCTGAGCGGTTCAACTCGCTGTACGTGATGTGCGTCTCAAACTGTGCTTGCCTTTGTACTTGGCCATTTGGCCTGTGTTTGTTTCAAATACACGAAAATTTCTTGCTACGGGGCCCTGGCTCAGGCCTCGGGGCCACCGCCCTCTGTGTATCAGCAGATTTTTTCATCTGACACATGGAGGGTCAGGGGGCCTGTGCTCAATTACAACCAGAGAGCCATTGAGCTCCGTTCACCCACATCTCCGACTTGCTTGGAAGCCACTGCCTTACATTGAAGGAGCTGTTTCTGTTCCTCTTGTCAAGCACCCACGCCGCCTTCTGAGTTGCTGCCGGCCTCGGAGTCTGCTGCCATCACCACCATGGGCAGGAAAGCGAGGTCAGAAACCGGCACTTACTGGAGGAGAGCCGCTTCTCCATCGCCCAAGCCCAATTAAATGGTTGTGATACTCATAAGTCTGAGCGCCCACTCGGCTCCAAGAGAGCACTATTGCAGAGCCAGTCTCAACAGAGACTGCATACCACCTGCGATCACCTCACGAAAGCCTGCTGCTGGAAAGGGGCGGCTGTAAAAGCCCGAGTTCGAATTGCTTCTACACTATGCTGAGCTGGGCAACAGGCTCCTCTTAGGAACCCCCGTGTCAGCACAGGACATCAAATGAGCTGAGGGCAGATCGAGGAACCCCGCTGTGCAAGCCAGAGGCTGCAGCAAGGGCACCCCCGGCGCGGCAGTGAGAAGCAAGCAATTGGGACCGCTGGAGTTACATGGAGAGCCACATGCGGTAGCACGACATAAGACTCAAGGGCATGGAGCCTCCAGGCAGGGGATGCTGCACCCTGCTCGCGGCGCCTCTGGTCAGCGAATTAGTCGCTGAGCAGCAGTGTGTATGAGCAGACTGCGGATTGCTGTCATTGACGTGTCTTTTGGGTCCTTGCAAGACGATGCTTCGCCGGTGGCTGAGAGACGCCAGTCAGCAGCAACAGACTGGGATAACTGGTGCACGGCTATCCTTGTTGGAAGCGGAAGCAATACCCATTGGTGAGTCACTCAGACGCCCTTGAGGCTGACACAAGTACGTTGCCTTTCACACCACCAATTTTGGTGTGAGTATTCTAGAGGCCATGTATTTCAGATTCAAGGCAAAAACTTTCTACAAGCCGTGATACTTAAGGCTCTCGCAAACTCTCTCCAGCCTTTGCCTAACAATGATGACTCAATGTATCAGAGAACAACGCCAACATCGAAGGACCCTTCCTTGTAGCACAACATCCTACTGCCACTAGGAAAACTTACAAGTATTTGCTTGACCAAATTGCTGACAGTGGTCCAATGCATCTTTTCGCTTTCATGCATCCACTTCCCAATTTCTTAAGCTGTCTTCATGTCATCCTCATTCTCAATGAGGAGAGACCTGGCAGAGACAACAAGACACTGGTGTTGACACTTAGAGGGAAAATCAGGTCCTCATTTATGCAAGTGGGCTGGCCTCTGAAGCCCAAGGCATGCAAACATGAAGAGCAAGCACACTGCAATGAACACTGGACACACAGGACTTAGCCAAAGTACAACGAGTACAGTCGGGCTTGAGTCAATACACAGACGGACTTAAGAGTGTCATGAGTCAGGTCAAAGATATAGGCTTGCTCAGTGACCTGAATGCCAGCAACCTTAGCAAGACAGAAGGTCATCTGCTGCATTTCCTGTCCTCTTAAGCCAACTACACAGACACACAATTCACAACGCCACAAACCTGAGACCTCAGGTTTACTATGGAGGCACAGGGCACTATTGAATACGCTGGCTCTACTCTGACATTGCTTGCTACCTTGCCGCAGAGTGAAGGCAGAATCGAAGGCCTGAGACTGTAAGGAAGAAGACTGCCAAAGGCAGATGCGGACTTCAGCCCACGCCGCCAAGTGGGCACAGACATGCTCTTCAGTGTCAAGAAAGATCAATGCAAGTGCCGAGCTGCTGTCTGGACTTTCAGAGGCGACTGCAAACGTGAGGCAACAGTACTGGCTGCTCCTGTCCATCTGACTTTCCCCGCTGGTCTCAAGTGCTTCTCGTGGTCAGCAGAGGCCTGTCCGACTCTTTGCTCAGCCCCCGGATGGCCACTTTGCACATGGCAGTTTCAGCCTTCTCAATCGCCAGGGCCTCGTCAAAACCCTCTGCGCGTTCCTTTGCCTGCTCCATGACAGCAGCCGGGGCAGTAGGACCATGGTCACTAAAGCCGCTCTTCCGTGGCCGGCCACCCCTGCCGCCTTTATTGTCCTGCTTCAGATTGCTGTCGGCCTTGACCTCGGACGAGGACCGGGGGCCCTGGTCGTTATGGTCCTTTGCCGCTGGGGCAGTGGCCGGTGCATTCAGCCAGGGGTGGCGGAGCGCCTGCTCGGCGGTCGCACGGCGTTCCGGCGAGAAGTCAAGCATGGGCACGAGGAACTCGGCAAGGCCCTTGGCCTCGTGCGGCGGCAGATCGTACTTCTCAGTGAGCACTCGGTCGAGCGGCCAGAAGCGCAGCCGCCGTATGTGCCGCAGCTCGCCGTGCCGCGTGAAGAAGTGCCGCGAGTACTTCCCATTCAGCGCAATCTGCACGCTTTGTCCATATCAGTTTCCCAATGATCTAACTGTCGAGTTCTGATAAGGAAGGCTGCGTATTGACAGGTTGCATGATGTGAACCAAGCAGCATGCAGCATCGCCACAGCCCATGCAGAAGCTGCCAACTAGAGGGGCGCTGACCTTGCGAGGGATCTTGCCAATGAGCTCCATCATCAGCGCCAGATGGTCCTGAGCATGAGACATCCAATCAGAGGCAAACCATCAGCTTTATCTGCAACCTGCAAGCTGGCCTTGACAGCAATGGAGAGGTCTTAGAGCAGCTCAGATCCCATTACACAGTGAGTCAGTCAACGCAGCGCAGCCAACATCGCTGGAGTGCTGGCGGCAAAGGATAACAAGAAGTTGCACCTCGTCGCGGTCAAAGTCATCGCCGCTCCGGGGGTCAAAGAGGACATCTCCTGTCACGAGCTCAAAGATGATGCAGGCAAGTGACCACATATCGGCAGCCGTCGAGTACTTGGCGCCCAGAAGCACCTCTGGGCAGCGGTACTGCCGCGTCTGGATGTCGCTCGTGAACTGCGCCACAGAGAAGGAGGCCGTGTCAGCGCCTGAGCAACAACCGCCCCGATGCCAAGCAGAGGCCGCCACTTGTAGGTGGCCGCTGACGGCCATGCTGGCAGAGCGCCGACCACTATGCTTGGCCAACCCCGATGCACTGCAAGCATGGCACCCTTTCAAACGCACAACAAATGCCATCACGCTGGCCTGGGCCAGGACTGCCCCCGCAGCTCGCGGCGCGGACCTGCTTGTAAGTCCAGCAAGCGTTCCCCAGGTCCACGATTTTGCAGCGCAGATCATCATCCCACGGCCGCCGTGGTGTAGGTGGCAACTGCTCGCCTCCGGACTCTGCCATGCACGTGTCGCCTTGCACAGCTGCCGCGGTTGCCACGCCCTCCATGGCCGTGGGCATGGGAGTCGTTGCAGTCGGCTCCTGCGTGCATTCTCCATTGCCAGGCTCCGCCTGGGAGGAAGTAGCAGCAGCGGCCGAGATGCCGGGGGCCCCTGGTCGTGCCGCCGCTGGCGGTTCGGCAGCTGGACCGCCGCTGCTGCCGCTTCCATCGGCCTGTGCAGCTTTGACAGCTGTGCTGCAGGGAGCCGATGGCGCCGAAGTGGGCCTGGCCCCACCACCAGCATCAACCCCTGCCTTCTTGGCCTTCCTCTTGAGCTTCTTCTTCTTGTTCCGACTCAGGCCGCCGCCACCGCCGCCACCCCCGCCGCCGCCGCCGCTGGCAGCAGTGCCAGCTCCACCAGCGGAGCCGTTCTTTGCGCTGTGCACGCCGGCAGCCGAAGGGGGCGGCGGCGGCGGCGGCGGCTGCACCTTGGATGGCGGTGGCCGGCCCGGCAGATCCTCGGCCGGCGTGGTGAGGAGCACGTTCTCGGGCTTGAGGTCGGTGTGGATGATGGAGAGCTCGCGGTGCAGGTAGTCGAGCGCAGCGAGCACGCCCTTGGCGAGCTCGCGCACGGCGGGCAGCGGCAGGCCGCGGTAGCGGTGCCGGCGGATGAGCGTCAGCAGGTTGTCGCCGAGGCGCTCGAACACCATGCACACGTGCACGCCGTGGGGGCCCACGTGGCGGAAGTGGTCGAGCAGGCGGACGACGCCGCGCACGCCGCCGGGGTCAGCCGCTGCGCTCTGCTGCAGCAGCGTGATCTCGTCCAGCGCCGCCTCCGTGTAATGCGGCGCGCTCTTCTGCACCTTGAGCGCCACGTGGGTCTGCACGACCGCGTCAGCGTCGGCGTCAGCGTCAGCGTCAGCATGGACGCGCCGGCCGGAGCGCGCCCCATCAGCGTCGGGAAGATGCAAGGATCGAGAGTGAGAAATACGCTGCTGATTTAACAGAGCGGCTGTAAAGCCAGCCAGGTGTATGTAGAGGGTGTTCAGGACTACGTTATTAAATAAGGCTATATTAATGAATAAATAAGAAAAGCGGCTGTGAAAGCCAGCCAGGTGTATGCAGAGGGTGCTCATGACCATATCAGCGGAGCCACGGGCTGGGCACAGGGTGCGGCGGCTGGGGGCTAGTGGCGCAAGGCAGCAGCTGCGACGCCGCCTAATGGCGATGGAGTCAGGCTGACACTGACGGGGCTCGACGACGAGCTTGCCGTCGGCGGAGGGGACCTGGAGGTGAGAGTCCCAGGCGAGCCAGACGGTGGAGAAGTGGCCCCAGCCGAGCTTGGCGACGGCGGCGTAGCGGCCGCCCTTGAAGGCGTCGCCCGGCGCCACCGGCGCGTAGCCGCCGCGCCGGTAGCCCTCCACGCCCTCGTCGTCGTCCTCGTCGTCGCCGCTGTCATCGTCGCTGCCGCCGCCGCCGCCGCCGCCGCCGCCGNTCGCCGCTGCTGGCGCTGCGCCCCATGCCGCAAATCGCGGCGGCGGCGGCGGCGGCGGCGTCGGCGGCGGCGGCGGCGATGGCGAGGCGAGGCGAGTCCCGTCCTGCTCCCGCCAAGGGGCAGATGATTCCACGCGCCCCGCACCAAGTATCTGACGGATTGTCGGCCCTTCTACATCCGGGCATGCGTGGTCTGGAAGCCACGGAGCCTCGTACATCTGCCGGTATGCCAGTTCGACTGCTGGGGCGGGGTTCCCGTTGCCATCTGTTTCTTGCGCTTTTGCGCTTTCCCAGTCCTTTCCTTCTGGGCCTACTTTCCTTCTCTCGTGGACTGGCCTATCACTGCCCTCGCCCCCTTCAGATGAGCTTACTATTCACAGCCCATTCTTTCACCAGCCCTTGTCCCCTTGATGTGTCACTTGCCAAGTCTATACTCTGGATTCAGCGGCCATTCATCTTGACGTATTAGGGACCTCTTTGCGCCCAAGCCTCCAAGAGCCTGGAGTTTCGAGATTGTGTAGCAGAATGCTCCGTCAACTATTGCACGACTGGGAAATTCATGATGGTCCATGAAACATACCATGGAGAGAGCTGAGAAGAGCTGCTTGTGCTTTTGGGCTGGCCTTTCACCTCTTGGAAGAACTTCTCTTACCTCCTCACCTCTCTGTTAGCTTGCAGCTCGGTAGCCTGCTGCGTCTGGCCATCCAAGCAACACCGGCTCGCTTGTTGTGTACATGCGCTTGCATGGCTGTATCTATTTGGCGCCCCTGAGAGCTTAAACATCTTGCACAGTAGCTTGTTGAGCCTTCTGAGAAACACCGCTGTTCACCAAAGTCAACTGTAGTGGACTGCATGATGTGTTGTGTCATTCACCTGGGCCGAGCGGAGGCAAGATAGAAATTCTTGATGGCAAGGGCACTCTGTACAAGACTCTGCAAAGCAATACTTATGTGCGCATAACAGTGACCTATGACAAGCAGCTGTTTCTGAAGAGTTGCCGATGATGAGTGATTGCAATCCCCCATACGACAAATCCAGATCAACTTTTGCAACCTAGAATGCAGCTTTAGTAACTGTTCTCTCTGGTAAGTGACACTCGTCGAGGCGGCCTCACACAAGTGCCGCCAATGTTCCACAAGATATGTTATGCACGTGCTCGTGAACCTAAGCATGCATGCACTTTGATACCATAGCATGCATGGTATCAAAGCGAAGGTGGGGAAATGCATGTTAGCACTCATGCGGCACAAGATGTTGCCTCGAAGGATGATAACAATGTGCAGGCCCAATGAAGATTGCTGTGCGTCAAAGATGAGAACGCAAGGGAGGAGGACACAGACAGGAAGCAGGGTTGGGTGAAAGCAGTAAATCCAGACCCCGTCTATACTGTGTGCAGCCAAAGAAGCACACAACAAGGTGGCGATGGTTGGCCTTTAAACTGCCATCCTCGTTTGGTCCTTCCAATCCATTGCAAAAGAAGAAGGGCTCGCCCATTGAGGATAGGGGCTGGAAAAGCCAGCCCAAAAAAGAATGAACAAAGTACGAGAAGGGGGCCATAGGAAGCGCTAAGAAAACAAAGAACCCAAAGAAAGAAAGCAGCTACAAATTACTCAGTAACCCCTGCTAAGCAGCCGCAAATCAGAGAGGCTAGGGTCCTGAAAGTGGGTCCCCTGGCCCGAGCCAGAGGCATTGCAAGCGCTGTTCTTCCAATGCCCCCATTGGGAGTGCCACTTCTTCTTCTTCTTCTAATCCATTCGGACCTTGTTCGTTCGTTTTGGGCTGGCTTCTCACAGCCATTGCCTTACTTCGCTATAGCTGCTAATTATATGTTCCTGGGTGGCCTTTCACAGCCAATGCCCCCTTCTATTTTGGAACAGATAAGGGAAAGCTATCGCTACACAGCCACCGCGCCTGCCTCGAAGATCTTTCATTCTACCCGCAACTGGGGCATGTGGATGTGGCGCCGAGTCCTCAACCTCGGGGAGCAGTACCTGGGAGCACCTGCTTCCTGGTTGGTTAGGCTGACAGGGGATGTTAGGCTCATTACGCCATGGCATCACTCGTAACAGTCGCGGAGTGGGGAGCGGATAAAGTGCCTCTCACAGCCATTTGCCTTTCAATAAAAGTCCTGTTTGCTTTGGCGCTTTGCCAGCCCTTCTTCTCCTGTGGTTTCGTCGTGTCTTCTTGTCTAGATGCCTAGCTGTGCGTTTCTTCTTTCTTTGGCTTTGGACATTGTCCATTCTTTCTGGGCTGGCTTTGCTACCCCCCCTCCTCAAGAAAGTGCTCTATAGTCGAGCACTTTCTTCTATGGGCGAGCACCTTCTTTACTGGCCCCATTTTTGTTTTTTGATTTTTTGGCTTTTGACATTGTCCATTCTTTCTGGGCTGGCTTTGCTGGCCTGGCCCCCTTTCTCTATGGGCGCGCTCTTTCAATCGCGGCCATCGGCCTCGACTGGAAGAAGAGAGAAGGCGCGCGCGGTGCGCATGAAATTGGAAGGGAGGCCAATTCTAGCCTTACAAATGTCTTTTTAACTGGGTAATGAGCTGGCTAAGGGGGAAGCTAATATCCCCGAGTGAGCACATGCATATCTGACAAGCTATACCGAGGAGCCAAACCACCCCCACGGAAGCCATTGGCCTGGGCTAATGCACGACCAGCACGCTGGTTGATCGCGAGTGCCTGAGAGCGCCTGCAGACTCAACGATAACCTCGTTCTAAAAACTTCTTCATTGCTATTCATCGCTTACCCTAAAGCGGTCATTAACGGCTCCCCTTTGGTCGTTAGCGGCCTTTCCCCTTCCCCACCGTCCTCACCCCCCACCCCCACCCTAGCGGCCCGCCGCCAACGCCGCCGCCGCCACCGCCGCCGCCGCCGCCGCCGCCGCAAAGCGCGGGGGGCAGCGCCTCGTGCCCCGCCTTGTCCCGGCTCCGTCGACGCGACCACACGGCGCTGCCTTCTCTCCGCCTGCCTAGCCCCTTCTAAGTCACACCTGAAANCGCCGCCGCCGCCGCCGCCGCCGCCGCCGCCGCCGCCAAGCGCTGAAGGAGTTCCATCCTTGGCTCTTTCCAAGCGAGAGCGCAGTGTCACAGCCTCACTGCAGAAGAAGGCCGCTGAGTCGCAATTGCTTGCTTGCAAGCAGGCCACCACCGCCGCCGCCGCCGCCGCCGCCGCCGCCGCCGCCGCCACCATGTCCCGAGCGCCGCCGCAGGCTCGCCCGCGGGGGCCGCCATTGCAGCTGCCGTCGCAGCCGATGCCGTACCCGAGGGGCCTGCCGCCTGGCTTGAGCCACGGCCAGCCCTCCATGCCAGCGGGGCCGCCCCAGCAACAGCAGCCGCCGCAGCAGCTGCAGCAGCAGCCGCACCAGCCTCTTTCGCAGCCGGCGCTCCCGGCCGCCAGGTGCAGCCCGCTGCAGGTGCCGCCAAGCCGTCATGTGGCAATCGTTGTTGCGAGACCTGGGCTTGTGTATCTCAATGTTTTACTGATCCTACTCTGGCGACGGCGTCGCACAGCTCCCAGGATTGGAAGCAGCAGCTCAAGCTGCCGCCGGCAGACTCGCGATTCAAGACCGAGGTATGAGCGTTATCTCCAGTAGAGCCAAGGCTGACAAGTGGACGTGGGGATGCGACGCGGCTAGGCCTCAAGCCCCGACCAGAGGGCCACTCTAACGTGGAGCGTGGCTCACACTGCCCTCGCTCTGCTGCTGTGTGTCTTGCAGGACGTCACGGCCACCAAGGGGAACGAGTTTGAGGACTACTTCCTCAAGCGGGAGCTGCTCATGGGCATCTACGAGAAGGGCTTCGAGAGGCCGTCGCCCATCCAGGAGGAGAGCATCCCCATCGCGCTGACCGGCAGGGACATCCTCGCCCGCGCCAAGAACGGCACCGGCAAGACGGCCGCCTTCTGCATCCCCGCGATCGAGAAGATCGACCCCAGCAGGAATGTCATCCAGGGTAAGAGGAGCTACCAGTGATGTTGGTCGAATTTGTCTTGAGGTATCAATGGTTCAGTTGCTTGACCCCCCTGCCATTGCCTTTCCTGTATTCAGTAAGGAATTAAGAGGAGTGCACAAGTTTATTCATGTTTCAGAAGTCTGCTGGTGCTGTCTTTGGTCTGCAATGACCATTTTTTGGTCACTGCAATACTTACGATTATGCAACCGTGAAACACTTGGCAGTTGTGCTGCTGGTTCCCACCCGCGAGCTTGCGCTCCAGACATCGCAAGTGTGCAAGGAGCTGGCGAAGCACCTCTCCATCCAGGTGATGGTAACCACAGGCGGGACGAGCCTCAAGGACGACATCATGCGCCTGTATCAACCGGTGCACTTGCTGGTTGGCACTCCGGGCCGCGTGCTCGATCTCGCCAACAAGGGCGTCTGCAATCTGCGCGAGTGCACCATGCTGGTCATGGACGAGGTGAGGCTCGGGTCCTCAGAAGACATGCCGGGAATATGTGATGGCGTACTGACCCGTGGCTGTGGGCCACTTTGTCATATGGCCTTCTGCTCATCATGCATGGAGGAGTTTGTCGATCTGTTTAACGGGATGCATACTTTAAGCGTGATACTAAGTTCAATCTCTGATTCGTCGCTTGCCGTCCTTGGTCGCAGGCAGACAAGCTGCTATCTCCTGAATTTCAGCCCGTAGTTGAACAGCTCATTGGGATGCTGCCGCAGCAGCGTCAGATACTGCTCTACTCTGCAACGTTCCCTGTAACAGTGAAGTCCTTCAAGGACAAGTTCCTGAGGAAGCCGTATGTCATCAACCTCATGGATGAGCTCACACTCAAGGGTATCACACAATATTATGCATTTGTCGAGGAGCGCCAGAAGGTGCACTGCTTAAATACACTCTTCTCAAAGGTGAGGATGAGTAGCTATTATTCATGTCCGAGCTGCTTAATCTGAGGCTCTTGATGATCAACTTTGCCAGTTGCTTAGCATTGGTGGATGAGGAGGCCTTGCACTACACGCAATCCTTATTGCTGAGTTTTTCCTGCAATGCATGTAATTTTGTATTCAAGTATTCCATGCCAAATGGAGGTTGTGAAACAACAATAGGGCCGTATGCAAATTTCTATCATGGTGGTTGTTCTTCCACCAGAAGTACTATAATGAGGGGTCACTAAGAAAGTCATTTGTTGTATGGTAAATTTGCATGACACATCCATTTGGCACATGTATACTTTACGATGAGCTTGATCTAAGCTTGTGCCTCCTCTATGCAGCTGCAAATCAACCAGTCCATCATCTTCTGCAACTCTGTCAACCGCGTGGAGCTTCTTGCCAAGAAGATCACGGAGCTTGGTTACTCCTGCTTCTACATCCATGCCAAGATGCTCCAGTCTCATCGTAATCGAGTATTCCATGACTTCAGGAATGGAGCCTGCAGGAATCTGGTCTCCTCAGGTACTTTGACCGGAGAACATCACCCCATATATGCTGCTTGCATCCTTCATCTTACTGCTGCCACCACAACGATATACTGATAGAGCATAAGTAGAAATGCGCTCATGGCCACCAAGTTTCAGTCCATGACATGAGTTGCACAGGCATTGACAAGGCCTTGATAACACCCGCATTGCAGACCTCTTTACACGAGGTATTGACATCCAGGCTGTGAATGTCGTCATCAATTTTGACCTCCCCAAGAACTCAGAGACATACCTTCACCGAGTATGACCCACATCTGATGCTTGATTCTCTTGCAAATGGCGTGAGACATGCGACGAATGTTCTTGTAATAATAGCTTTTGCTATCTGTATTATCTGCCTTTGCTATCTCTGTTGTCAGTCCTTAAGGATGATTTGCAATATACTTGGGTCCTACATTCATATTGCTGACTGGTCAAGATGCGGTTAGATTCAACCTACCGCCTCGGTCAGGGAATTTAAGAAGCCTCTGTGGCTACATTGCAGGTCGGGCGCTCTGGCAGATTTGGACATCTTGGCCTTGCTGTCAATCTTATCACCTACGAGGATCGCTTCAACTTGTGCGTTCTGCAACTCTTCATTGACTCACTGTTGAGCCTTAGTACCTGACTGTGTAGGGTCTTATCTGTCTACTATTGGATTTTGACCGTCAAGTCATATCAGCCTATGTGTTTCTATTGAATCAGTGGCTGTCTAACATCTTGAGAAGCCGTGGTTTCACTGGGCTTACATTGTAGTCACAATGTCTTACTTGATTCTCCAGAGTCCACTTTGCTATCTCTGGTCTGACCTGCTACCTCAATCGCAATCTTGGTCTTATGTGCTGTGCAGGTATAGAATTGAGCAGGAGCTTGGCACGGAGATAAAGCCTATACCACCTCAGATTGACCGCGGTGTCTACTGTAACTAGTCGCGAGGAGGTTTGCAGCGCCGCCGCAGAGGCGGCACTTGCAGGCCTCCAATCCACAATCCAGCCCTGATCCACTCTCTCGTGAGGTACCCTCTGCTAGTGTTGATAGACTGATCAACACAGCCAGCTCGGTGCACGCTTCCTTTTGCACATGGCTGGAGCTCCAGGACTCTGTCCCAGCTACAGAGACACGCCAGGCTCCCAACAGGGCAGGTACGAGGTACAAGCTTAGCTTGACAGCATATAGCTCATGCAGAGCTCGCTGAGGACTCCAGCAGGCTCTGGTCTCTGGAGCAGGCATCCCTCAGACCTCAGCCAACAGCTCATGACTTTGGCTTTCAGGCTGCTCAGGTCAACTTATGTAGAGGTTCGCCGGACCACGCCAGGTGACCCACCTGAGATGAACGAGGACACTCCTAGCAGATGCCGCACTTGACAAGCAGTCAGTCTCGTAGCCTAGACTTGCAGAGGTCCCACATAGGTGACACTTTAGTTGTTTAGATCTTGCTCTTCCTCCTTCTGGCAGCAGCTCTCTACCCACGCTGGCGAAGCTTTGTCGGGGCGACAACCCCAGGCTTCAGGGACCAAAGAGAGAGGCGGCCGTGCCCCTTAAATTAGGCAGGTGACAGGTTCAGGTCAGCAGGTCCAGCAGCTGGGGAATGGCCCTCAGAGCAGCCCACCGTAATAGTGCGGGCTTGGCCTGCGTGCCAATCGTGGAAGTGGCACGATGAGGATGAGAAATGTACGGAGGTTGTTGTTACAGCAGTAAGACGTTGTGATCGGCTTTGGAGACCTGGGGCAGAATGACTTCTGAGTTACAGGACTTTGATGAGCATGTGGAAGAGGACATGACGCAGAGTGGAGAAGCTACTGTGAGCAGCGTGATCTTGATCTGGAGCTTGGTCGTTGTTCTTGACAAGATGGTGGCAAGGAAGGGCAATGACTCTGACAACATCGCAAGGGCTTTCATGATGGTTTGGAGCATGGTTGGCTTTAAAGCAGCGAGAGAAGATTGGCCAAAAGGAGCAAATTGAGGACTCTTGATGTTGGAGATTGGCGAGAAGAGTGACATCTGGTGACGTGCTCTGCAGGAGCACAATGAAGATCTGCGGCACTCAAGTTTCATGATGGTGCGAAGCGGCTGCTGCCCCGGCCTAGATGCAATCGCTATTGCCAGCATTGTATTTGGATGTTGGTGAGAAGGGCCTGGGGAAGAGCGTAGCAGGAAGCCAAGGGCTCATGGAGTTGCAACTCTTAGGAGGATGTCCCATCTTCAAGCAGGCTGGGTTCACCCGAAATCATTTTCTGATGCATGCAGCTTGGACTTGGGGCGCAACTTCTTGGAAATAAGAGCTCTACAACTTGGGAGGAGATTCTTTTGCGCTTGTCGCTCTGTCGTCTCTGTCCTACTCTGCTGTGTGCTCGTCTACGATCAGAGCTGTCACTGCAAATTGCATGCTTCATACTGGCATCGCTACCTCGCATGCAAGGAGCACTTCACGAGTTGAGAAAGTGCAGTGTGCAGAGTACACGGGCTGTATCAGGAACATCAAAGTCAAGTTAGTCTGCCAGAGCCAGGGTTATTGTGAAGGTCAACGAGCTTTTTTGGAGAACGACTTATGTAAAATGACTTGTGTGACCAGCAGCGTTGGCTTGAACTGTACAGTAAGTGTAGTCATCAATTGCCCCACATGCAGGTCTACCAATAATAGAGCCCTCTATTTTAAAGTAGTAATATGGTGAATCAGCGGGTTGGGCTGTGTGACCACCTGACTCAGCCTATTGGCCCGTGGGAGCCTCCCTTTAGAAGGGAGGCCTCGGCACATTCGTCGTCTTCCTTGGGTGATCCCGCTGCTCCGTGCCCCCTAGCTATGGACTGCCACCCACCAAGGGTGCGGCTCTGTGTGCGGCCAGGCGGAGCCTGAGCTGTCTGTGTGACTGTAGCTGATCTCAGCGTGAGGTCGGGAATCTGTGCGAGAGTGGAGCCTCAGCTGTCTGTGAGACAGGTAAATTTATATCTGTGAGTCGGAAGTTGTGTGCCGCCACGAGGGAACCTGCTTCTGAACCGCCTAGACGAGGGCGGTCTGCTGGTCCTTTGGACAAAGGCAAACGTCCAGTGGAGGACTCTCACTGGAGGAGACGAGAAGCGGAATGTGAACGACAGGGAGCAGCCAGAGCAGGAAGATTTTCCCTCTGCGCACCTTGAGGACTCCTCCCCGCCCACATTTTGTTCTGGATTTCTGCACAATGTTGACAGCGCGGCGTGTGCAATCCGGCCTTCACACCTTGGAGCAAGTGGCAATGCCACTGGCGGCATAAGCAGCCTCCCATTTCTGACCATCAAAGTGCTTGATGCAGGCAACCGTCGCGGTGCCAGGGTCGATGCACCCATATGTCACGGCGACGCCGTCGGGGTTAGAGCGCGGCGTGTAGAAGGGCGTGACGCCGCAGGTGCGGCAGAAGCGGTGCACGGCGGCCCGAGTGCCGAAGCGGTACTCCGCGAGCGCGGCTGCCGTGCCAGGTGCGGGGTGCAGCGCCGCCGCGGGGACGACGAAGTGCAGGTTGCGGCGCATGCGGCAGATGGAGCAGGAGCAATCCCACAGCACGAGCGCCGCCGGCGCCTCGACCTCGAACCGCACGGCGCCGCAGTGGCAGCCGCCGGCGTGCACGACGACGTCACCGCCGACACTGGCGCTGGCATTGCCCGGCACGGCCGCCGCCTGCCGCAGCCATTGTGGAGGTTTTGGGGTTCAGGGCTTAGCGCCGAGTCAGAGCCTCTCATGCAGGAGCTTGGACATTGGGCTTGAGGGTTCAGGGTTTGTGGTCCAAGGGGTTCAGGGTTTAGGCTTTAGCCTGGAAATTGGTGCCGTGAAGCTCGTTCTAATCCTCACAGTCGCCTGACACTGTCAGAGCCACTGCGGTGGCCTCACATTTCAAGGTTCAAAGACTGGCTTGCTGAGCCCAAGTCCTAGAATCGGCAGGTTGGAGGATTGGGCTCTGGTCGGCGAAGCCGGCCAGCAAGCACGGCGTCGGCACTGCGCTCAAAGGGACTGCGGCCGTCGCCATGGCGGCGGCGGCGCATGGAGGGGGGCTCGGGGCGCGAGAGGCCATCGAGACGCGAGACGCAAGAGCGAGACGGTGGAGCGAGGGAGGCACAGCGAGCCCGGCGACGGTGCCGGGCTGCCGACGACGTCGACGGCGACGACAGCGAGTGGGTGGGCCCACGCCGGGGCTCCCAGACGGACGGAGCCCGCGGCGGCGGCGGCGGCGGGCGCTGCAGCTACCCTCACCTCGTCGGCCATGCACGGCGCTCGGAGCGGGCGTCCACGGCGGCGGCGGCGGCGGCGGCGGCGGCGGGGGTGGCCGGGGATTAGGCGGCCAGGAAGCAGGGCCTCTGGTCCGCCTTAACTCATCACTTAAATGTCCATTAGTGACACGGGGGTAGTGAATTGACGGTAAACGCCAGCCGGGGAAAAGAGACAGACTCTTTCAATAAAAGGGCGATGCAGCACAGAGAATCAAATAAAGAAAAGCCAGGGGCACACAGACGGTGCCCACGACTGCGTCAGCGGAGCCACAGGCGGGGCAGATAGCCCCACCGATTTGATTTATCATCGGCAGCCCTCATTCTTTAACTCATTTCTCTTTTCGCAATTGCACTGAGTCGAGAGCACCTGGTCCTGCGGCCCGGACGCAGGCGCGCCACGGCGGTGCCGCCCGCCATGGCGGCGGCGGCGGCGGCGGCGGCGGAGGCGGCGGCGGATAAGCTGGTCTGAGCCGAAACCCCCGAGTGGCTTAAACCCTGGCAGACGGGGGCGCTGACGGCGGCACCCAGAGCTCCCCGTCCCGTCACCAGGTGACCCGGTCCGGGTTAGGTAGCACTTGGCCACAGGGGCGGCCTTGGGTCCGCGGTTATCCGGCCGCGACCGCGTTATCCGAAACGGGGGATGGTGCCCGGATGGGTCAGGTCTACCGGTGGGTGAGCATCTGCGGCGGCGCCACGCCAAGGCCGGGATCTCCGCCGCATTCCCCGCCGCATTCCCCGNGGCGGCGGCAATGGCGGCGGCGGCGGCCTCCTGGGCCTGCGCGTCGTCCGGGCGCGCCTGCGGGGCCTCCTCCCCGGCGGCGGCGGCCAGTTCTTCGACGCCCCGCCCCAGCTCAAAGGCCAGCCTAAACCCCAAACCCTCTTCTGGGCGCCCACAAACCGCCCACGTTGCCCACATTGCCTGCTCTCGGGGCGCCGCTGCGGCAGCGGCTCTGGCGCAAGTACAAATCCTATCTAGTGGTGAAGAATGAGCATCAATGGTAGCTGACAGACCATAGATTGTCTCTCGTTTCTGCGAGTATCGGATTGTGAGCCCATGTGACTGCAGCTCCAAAAGCTAGTGAAATTACAGTTCTCAGGAAGGGAATGCCCCTAAGGGTCTGACACCTCAACTCCTTCATGAGGCCCGGCGCATGCTGTCGGGCACGTTGCGGAAGCTGCGGCGTGGCTAGCTGAGCTCGCCGTGCCGCGCCGCTGTGCAGACGTGGACAAGTACCGCGAGGAGCACCGGCAGCTGCTCAACGCCATGCGGTTCGTGGAGACGAGCTGCATCATGCCCGCGCCCGTGGGCGACGACGGCCTCAGCATCGGGCCGCTGCAGATCAGCAAGGAGTATCACACGGACGCATGGGAGGCGGCCAAGGCCAAGGCGTACGAGCTGTGCGAGGACGTGGACTATGCCGAGCGCACGGTCATCAACTACTGGCTGCGCTGGTGCCCTTGGGCACTGGAGTTTGGCGACATCGAGACGCTCGCCCGCGCCCACAATGGCGGGCCCCGCTACTGGCAGTACGTCCAGACGTCTGCCTACTGGTGAGCCCCTGCTGCAGCCAACATTCAATGCTTGTCCTGAAAGTCCTGCCTACTTGTGAAGCTGATTTGTTGCAGATAGCCACTTGGCTAGCACTGAATACACCTTATGAGAGAGTCCACCAGTATCATTTCGGGTTGCAGAGCTCGAGTTGGAAGCTGGGCCTGCCTGAGAGCCTGGTAGTGACATCTAGTGCTACTTCAGTATAGTCACAAGGTGGACTGGATGTTGGGCTTTAGCCTGTCCCATGTATCGTGCAAGAATCTGTTGTGCAATCATCTAAGCTACAAAATTATTTGGCACCTATCCATCATCTACTTAAAAAGGAAGATAGATCAAAGATGTTCTGTTGCTGACTTTCCGGTTTCCGGCGGCGGCGGCATGCGGCAGGCGGCGCGTGCGCAGCCAGCTCAAGCGCAGCGGCTACTACAAGGGCTTTGCAGGCTTCCCTGAGACGCCACTCAAACCTGCAAGCGGCATCACGCCGCTCTTCTCCAGCCCCATCCCCATGCCGCCGCTCTTCCGGCGGCGCGCCGACGACGAGGAAGGTGAAGACGAGGTGCTCCCTGGTGCCGCCGCCGCTCCGGCCGGGGAGAGCCCTCTGGACCACCAGGCGCAGAGCTCCAGGCTGCCGTTTTGTCCCGGCGACACTATCCCAGCAGCACCGTCAACGCCATGACTTTCATCGTGTGGGCCTGACTGAACGTTATTGAGCTTGACTTGTCAGCCATAGGTACAAACCCTAGCAGTCCGTGGTTGAGCCCCAAGCGTAGTAGAGCCCGTCCTTTGCAGCCCTTATTCCCCGCACTACAAGCACCCCGGGTTCTGGATGTCAAGCTGCAGCCCCTTGTGGTGACCTTCGTCAACCTTACCACACCTCCTTGAGTATAGTCCTCTCCTGCAGTCAAACTGCCAAGCCTCCGCAATATGGAGCACGGCAGCTTTGGCTGAGGCAGGAGTGCCGTGCTGAGCCATGCACAGCAAGCATGCAGTGCGCAAGGTGCACCCCCCTGGCGACGCCAGGGCTGGGCTGCGGTGAGCAATGCAAGCTGCTGTGCATGCTTCAGCATGTTGCAGGCTGAGAGTCGCCGGCAGCTAGTGTCGGCTGGTCGTTTATGCTGCTCTACTCCGGCATTGGTCAGAGTCATCAATAGGACCTGCGAGTGCCCAATGAATCAAAGATGCCGATTTTCAGTCTGTAATTGAACTTGTACCAGTGGCAATGTGGGTTGGAGGAGGTTGAGACTCTCAGAATCTTGTTGTACCTCTCAAGCCCTAGATGGCCAGGCCCGCAACTCCACCACTGGTAAGCAGTACTGTAGTCAGGCCATGCTGTGCATGTATCGCACAGAAGTCCGTTTGCAGAAGGCAAATAAGTGCCAAGGCGAGAAATGCTGCCAGATGGGTCAGGTCCTGTACATGTCACCCTTGTTACCTTTGGCCGAAACAGAAGTGCACCTCATATCGCAAAAATGACACTTTAAGCATGAAATCTGTACATCAGGAACATATGCTGAAACTAAGGGACTGTGTGATGACTTGTGGCAAACTCGACTAGGCTTGAAACCAGTCAGATGAAAATTACCAGCATCGAGTTCTAAATGCCAACTTTGCGATGCTCCCAAGGAAGGGGCTCCGACAGAGGCGGACATGGGGAGTTGGCTACCGCAGACAGCGGGAATGCCAGGGCTGACAGGCCCGTCCTTTGCTGCAGCACCAGCTCAGCAACACGGGAACCCAGCGCCCGCCAATCTACCTGCGGCTTCTCGATCTTGCCCCTCAGCTGCACCTGTTTCAAATGCCACACGCAGACTCTGAGAGCATCAAGGAAAGTGGACAGGCATGGAGGCCCAATGAAGGGCGCTTACGACGGGCCGGTGATCGCAATTGAGCAAGCAACAACAACAAGCACAGCGATGTGCTAATCCTTACTAGTAGACATCAGACCCCTATTAAAAGTCAGACCCATATGTATCTGCATGATATTAGCTTCAGGATGATCACTGCCGCTAAGACTGTTAGAGTTTAGTGTGATAGGCCACACAGTTGTTGTTGACCATCTCTGCATCCTCTATTTGAAACTCAGCATGATCGCTCACAAGGGCTTTACTGCGCTTCAACGACCTGGCAGGTTGATCAGCGCACCTCGAGGCAGTAGTTGTCGGGGATTTTAGAGATCCCGAAGTAGCGCCGCATGGTGTCTGCAGGCACCGCCACGCGCATGTCCATCTGGCCTTGCAGCCAATCCAGCTCGCCCCACGCTAATATGTGCACCGCGTCTGCATATAACCGTGGACCAGAGCACGTTGCCTTCTGTTACTTGCCAATGCTTAAATGACTGTGCAGTCATGTAAGCCATGTGAAGAAGAACGCTATCTTGCTTGCTCAGATAACATTTTCGTACGGGAGTGCACCATTGATGAGGAAGTCCACGCGGTGACACTCGACACGGCCGCATGCCTCGGCCTTGGCCTGAATCCTGGATGTCTGCATTCGAAGCAGCTTCTCACTGCCGCCGCCACCACCACCAGGCTTCGACCGCGCCTCCAGCGGCAGGTGCGCGAGCAGAGCATCCACCAGCGATCCCCGTCTCAGGGACTGACATGTGAACGGGCACAACCATATGAGCCCCACTACGCGGCTCCGGTGGTGCACGGGCAACCCTACACCTGGGGCCCTGACTATCCTTCGACCTCAATCTTGTTTCTAATGCAGACTGTAAAGTGCATAACCACACCACCAAGATTGAAGCACAAAATCGACCTCCATTCATCGACCAAAGCCACGCAAGGGGGCATCCAGCAAGCGGCAGCCATGCTGCCAATGATTGGCAGCACCTAATCATCATCGTTGGCAGCACTTAGTCATCATCATGCGTCGGACAGCTCCTGCCAACTGTGCCAACTGTTATCTCTCTGCTTCCTTTGCCAGTGGTGTACCACGGTCTTCGCCAAGGCAGTTGAGCACTACAGAGCACGCAATGGATATATACAGGATGGCCTTGCCTCATAGGTGCCACATGTAGTTGTTCTGAGTACCACCCACTAACTTGCACTTCAGCTTGGTGGTAAATACGTTGTTCTCTCCTTAACTAGAGCTTTCCTGTAATCCATGACCCTCGACTTCTTCTGTCGTTTTTGAATGCTACACGCCCCGCGCACACAAGGAGGCCTAGCCGGACTGAGATGCACGTGAGATGCCCATTCAGCCAGCCCCGAGGCGAGGCCCCTCACCACTTGCATGGGCTCAATGTCGATGTCGTACAAGGCTGCCGGAAGCTCCATGCTGGCAGGTGTGACGCGTAGGGTGAGGTCCGGCATCCCATCCTCCTCCATGGCTGCACCAACGACGTCCCGCAGCAGCGGGTTGATGCGGGCCAAGAACGTCCGCCCCACTGCCGGAGTGAGGTCCATCTGCAACACGCAGATGCAAGGATATTAGTGGAAGTGAAAGTGAAAGTAAAAGCGAAAGTGAAAGTGAAAGTACTATAAACTGCAGCGAGTTGGATACATGTAGGATCTTTGTCCACCATGCTACAGCCAGCATGCAAACTCCTAATGGCTGTGAGGGCACACGATGTCAACCTCGGCCTTCAGTGGGCGCAGCAGCTTGGCCTTGCGCTCCAGCCAGGGGCGCAGGATGCCGGCCGCCTCGCTGTGCGTGTGGTCGGACCACATCGAGGCGACAAAGGGCACGCCGTTGCCGCCCTCTGCTGCTCGCATGCGGCCTACAGCAGCATCCTGCTGAAGCGCAAGCTGACCCAGGTGCACATCCAGTGCCAGGCCCCTGCCGACAATCTCTGCTGCCCCGCCCTCCAGCGTCAGCTCGCCGTCGTGCACCGCCATGCCGCCCGCCGGAGCCATGACGTTCATCGTGAAGCGCACCTTCCGCGCAAGCTCAGCAGCTGGGCCGCTCTGCCAGCGGAGCTTGGAGGGGGCCAGATCCTGCCGCGCCAAGGCCAGCGACAGCCTGGGAACGCCCGCCTGGTCGTCGAGCTGCAGGTCCGCGTGGAGAGACTTGACCTCCGTGTCACCTTCGCATCCGCAATGTAGAGTTCGCCATCGCAAGGTCAGACGCAAGCTGGCACGATCATGCACAACATGCATGGAGACCGACATGTAGCCTTGTCCTTCAATTATTGTAAAATGTTGTAATATTGTGATATTCATGGTCTGCAAGCCCGGAGGTTTATACCAAGGCCGAGGAGGAAGGATTACTGCTGCAGCTCAGTACTCACCCAGGCCGGCCCGCAGGGTGGCCAGCGCCCACAGCTTGGCCCGCGACTCCACCGCTTGAGCCGCAAGGACGACGCGGCCAGCGGGGTCCCGCAGGCTGATCCCAGCAAGGCGCACCGGCTTTCCCCACCCCAGCGATGCCTCTTGGACCTCCAGGGCCCCTGCCGATAGACAAGCAGCGAGTAAGAGGCCTGTAGACTTGCAATTACTGAAGTTGTGGCCGCTGTTCTTAAGAGCTCAGTAATCGACGCGCAGCTCGTAATGGGCTGCTACCTCTTGGCCGACAAATGACTGCCACTGAGCAACTGAGATAGATCACAGGTCCAGTGGTCGGTATCCCCCATTCAATTAGGGGTTTGACATTGAGGATAGCGTCAATTAAGGTTAAGTGAGGGTTGGTATGATCATAAATTCTGCTGCGATGCGAGACGAGGCCAGGTGTTGTTGAACCTGGAATGGTCCGGTTGATGGCGGCGACAGCCAGCGCGAGCCCGCGGGGCGACGACAGCAGGGCCGGCGCAATGGCCAGCAGCGCCGCGGCTCCGACGGCCACGACGCCCACCGCTCTTCCGGCGCGCCTCAGGGCCTTGGCCGCTGCCGTCGCCGGCGCCGTCGTCGTCGGGGCCTCTCCGGGCGGCCTGCCTCGGTCGGAGGACGATGGCTGCCGATGCGGCGGCGGCGTCGGCGNNNTTTTTTTTTTTTTTTTTTTTTTTTTTTTTTTTTTTTTTTTTTTTTTTTTTTTTGCTCTTCCGATCTGCCGAGCCGAGGCGCGGCGTCAGCTGCCGCCGGCCGCCGCAGCGCGAGGAGGAGTGCCAGTGGCAGGGCCGCACCTCGACACCGCAGCCCACCGCCGCCGCCGTCGCCGACGCCGCGGCCGTCGCGGCCATGGACGCCGCCATGGCGCCGCGGCCGCAGCTCGCGGCGCGACGATGCGTTACGCCGTCGAGAAGCGAACGGGGTTCCCAATGGGGCTAGAAGGCGGCAGCTGACGATGGCCAGGGCCCCCCGCCCCTCCGATGGCGACATGACGTTCCACCGTCTCAGTGGAATGGGGACTTCAGCAATTTGACTGACGGGGCGACTGCGCGGCGGGGGGGGGCGCGTTGCCGGCGTCTCAACCGATGAGGCGACGTTCCACTTTCCCATCAGACGAGACGGCGGCTGCCGACGTAGTTGCCCTTTGCGCCTCGACGCGCTTCCCTGAACGGCGGCTCCGCCGTCTCGCCCCGTCTCGCGTTCACTGAGCCAGGCCACTGGTTTCCATGCTTGGCGGTGCTTCGGCATCCTCAAGTTTAGCCCAAAGCCCTCACATACGATGTCAGCACCCAATTAGCTAACCTTTCAAATTTGTCCTTTCTGTCGTTGTGGCGTGTGGGGGATCTGATGATGCCACCACCTTTGTCCGCAGCTTAAGCATGACAGTCTTCAGTTGATCGTGACTTGGTACATCGATTCGATCGTGACTTTGTACATCGATTGTCTGACTCTCTGCTGAACCTGAGGCCGGTAAAGCCAGTGGACCTTTACCCTTTCCCCCCTACATTAATGACATGCGTCAAAGCCTTGGTCTAAGCAACTGAGAAGCTGTTGCAAGAGTGTGGCGCCCAATAAGCTAGTAGCCTATTGGTGCCCTCTAACAATGGTACCCTTGACAAGAAAGCACCACTGTAGTATGTAGACTGCCTGGCATCTTCTTCATTTTGCTGACTCATGCTACCACTTCAGCTGTCTAACACAAGTGTAACGAAAATAGAGGGCTAGCAATGACAAACTGGCAATCCAGACATCCAATTGTCATCCGACATCCATATTGTCATTTTATGTCCTCAATTTTGCACCGACGCCAATAATAGCTCGTAGAAGTCCACGCTTAGCATCCAGCATTGCAGACGAAGTTGAGCAGATGAGGTGGGCATTTCAACCATTCCTCAAATGGGGATCCTGGTGCCAGCAGAACTCCCTTGACTTCGAGGTAACGGCAGGCAAGCTCCTGCAAGATTCAATGCCACAAAAAGCTTGCCTGTTCGACAACTTCAAGCGTATCAATAGGCTTGTGCTCAGTGCTCAGAGCCCTGCGAGTAAGTACAGATTGCCTAGCGTAGCCAAGACTGCAAACAAGTGTTACAGTGGCAACTGCAATTTCTCCCGCATAGAATCTGACCAAGGAGGAGATCCAAGAGAGCCAACGCTTGGAGGAGAGGGACAGTGACCTTCAACTCCGAGTACGAGGCGCCTGTTATCGAGGCTCCCCCAGGGCGAAAAGCAAGGACTCTCAAGAGCCGCTGGCATAATGAAGCCCTGCAGCAAACATGGTCGCTTGACATTGCTTACATTCAGTGACCTTCACCTAACAGGAGCTTGGGACCTCCCATGCCCAACATTCCAACCAGAGATGAAGAAGCAAAGGCAAGCCTGAGCTCTTTGGCGAGGAGCTAAGCAAGTGCCAAAGAGGACTGGGCATGGCAGTGTCGGGCACTTATATCTTATAAGATAACTTCTCAGAGAGAGAGGCATGGTGCCATATTGAGAATACATAGCAAAGATTGTCAGAAGTATCCAGACAGAGCTGGAGATTACTTGCAGAGGCTGCTCCGTGTGGCCGGCGAGAGCGCTCCTCGACAAGAGGTCCCTTGCCTCCTGCCAATTGTGCCGAGCAACACCTCGCGAGCACCTGACGCGTCCCAGCTCACGGAGTACCTGCAAAACAAGTTGCATGGATGATGGGGTCAGAGGACGCTGATGGAGGTTTTCAGTGGACTCTGGTGAGGAAGACCTCATAGACAGACACTCGAGGCCCTTGACTCCAAGCCTTCACCTTGTCAATAAAGCCCTAAAGGTTGACCCTACAGATTGCACAACATGGTGCTCACCCGCAGAGCACGGAGCACAGGTCATCCAGCGCAAGCCTCAGGCTGGCTGGGGGAGGGCTGCAGCTGACGACGGAAGGCTGGGCACGACAATAAGGATCGAGATTGTAAGTCATCAGCAGGCAACCAGGCACTCCCATGACGACCATGGAATGCTCGTGGAAATATCAAGCCTGCCTCTTTCACAGTGATTGCCACAAGCGCTGCCATGCCTAAAAAGGTTCGTAAGAGGATGTAGCAGTGCGGCCGCGGCATGGTTGGCTGACCTTGTTCACACGGTAGGGTGCTCTCAATGCACCAGCAATTGGCTCCAGTCTGCCAAACAGACCCCGCGCAACTGCATTAAGCCAGTCGGCTGGAGTGGAGCTGCCCTCATTGTCGTGTATGGGGGAAGCCTCTGCTGCAATGACGATGGTGGAGATGTAGATGGGGGCCGGCAACAGCAGCGAAAGGAGGCCGCCTGGCATGCAGCTCGCCTGCCTGTGAGAGGGCGAGAGGAAACAGGGGGGCAGACTGAAGCACGGATGCCGAGAGGCTCTGAGCCTTGCTTTGTCCTAACCCAGAATCCCATTTTGAAGATGCAAACCCAATGCGATGAAGTCGAAAAATTGAAGGTTTAGCGAAGTAGAGAGACAGAGAGTATTGTGCGGGGGAGCAAGCAACGATTGGGGGTAACCGGGGGTGGGGTTTAGGTTGGTTGATTTGTTAGGGGGGTTGGGTGGAGCAGAGGGGGACCGGGAAGCCGTTTGTTGCTGTGAGGGAGGAAGGAGGGAGCTGGGGACAACGACGGTATTCCAACTCCAAAGCAGGGTTCTACTCCATTACTGGATCATGACCCCGTGCTCAAGGTTCAAGCGCTTCAAATGCATGGTTAAGGTTCCAGGTTGCAGGGGATGAGGGAGCTGGTCGGTGGGTGACATCAGGTGGAGAAGGCCGCTGACCTTGCACACCCAAGACGTTCCAGCGCGCAATCTTGTCGCTGCAGCTCATGGATAATGTGGCGTTGCCGCGGCCAGGCTTACGCCGGAGCTTGCCCGGTGCCTGCCGGTGCTCCGCCACGCCAGCCCCGGCAGAGGAAGAGGACCCTGCTCTGATCTCAAGCTGGACGTTGCTCCCCAGGCCGTCAGCGGTGCTCCTGGCACGCTGCTCGGCGGCCCAGGCCTCGTCCCTGCCAGCTCCCGGGAGCAGGCCAACCAACTTGGCGCCCGTCGCGCCTGGCGGCAGGGACCGCCCGGTAGCAACGGTGGTCATTGACGAGGAGAGGGATGAGGAGGAGGGGAGCACCGGCGACTCCATGACGCCCGCGTCGCCACCTGCCGTCATGGACAAAGCAGGTGTGCAATGATTTTAGTATTACACACATGTTAATGTTGACGTTTCAATTTGGGGCTGGGCTGAGCGAGTGGCGCTGCCGCGTGTAGTGGCAGGCCTGAAGACTTGTTGTCGAGAGCTGGCGGCACTGATCAAAGCATTAAACCCTGCTTTTGCAAACGTGCTTCAGTCATTGAGCTCCCCTCAATGAGAGACTGGCAGCCGGCGTTCCCGGGGCTCAGCGCTCGAGGCCGCTGCGCACGGTCAGTAGAGCCAGGCCAATCTCAGCGCCAATGGCGGGAGAAGCCGGATGTGTGCGCGACTTACACGGTACGCGGCTACAGTAGAGGTGTAGCCCGATGGCCGGCCGCAGCTCGAAGGCCGGCTCGAGGAGGCCGCCGGCTTCGGCGCCGCGCTTCCTCTGGAGGACCTTCTCCTCGCCGCCGTCAGCGCCAGTCAACTGCAGCTCCTCGAGCTCCCGGTACAGGTATCTGAGCGAGTGTGCCGCTCCACTGCGAGGCTCGTGAGGGGCAACGCGGCGACGGCGGCGGCGGCGGCGGCGGCGGCGGCGGCGGCNAGAACCTTTGCGGAAGTAGCCCTGCGTCACGCCCACAACGAGCGGCGGCTGAGTGATGCCTGGCTTCTCAACTCGCGCACACACCGAGTGGTGGTCGTCGGGAGTGGCGGCGAGGGCAGCGGACGGTGGATGGCATGCAGCATCAGCTGCTCAGCGGCGTGCACCAGCGGCAGCGCACCTTGTCCCACTCAGGCTGCAGCGCAATGGCCGCCTCGGCGTCGGCGAGCGCCCGCGTGACCTTGGACAGGTGCAGCAGCGCCGCCGAGCGGTTGCTGCGGTGGACCGAGCGCTCGTTTGCCGGGTGAGTCAAAGGGGTCTAGGCAAAGCGAGCTGAGTCAGTGGATATGGAGGCATCACTACGCCCCAGCGTGGCGGTATGGAACAACGAGAGCGTGCATTGAGTGATGGAGGGCCTGAGTGGCCAAGTACAAAGGCCAGCACACTGACAGGTGTGAGGGAGGAGGGGGAGCCCAGGCACCTGTGCAGCGCGGCGCTGCCGGGATCGTGCTTGAGGGCCTGCGTGTACAGCGCGGCGGCTCGCAGGTACCCGCCGGCCTTGAACTGCGCATTGCCTTGCTCCCGCAGCGCCGCCGCCGCCGCCGCCGCCTCCGGCGCCGGCGGGAGTGGCGGCGGCAAGCGGTGCGGGGGCGGGGGGTCCCCGCGCGCCCGCGCATCTCATCGTCGAGGCCCTCCTGCACCGCTTCCTGCCGCTCGCCCGCCGCCGCATCGACATCGCGCAGGCTCAGGTCGCCCCCTCTCCTCCCTCCTCCCTCCCTCCTCTTCTTCCTCCCCCGCCGCCCTCAGAGCCGCAATGGCAGCCCTCACTCAGGAGCCTCGTGGCTCTCGCCTTACCGCCATAGTGGTGCTGACAGTGACTGTATAGATTGGAATCATTGACCTTTACAACTTGTCAGGTACATCTTCCTGAAGTGCAGGATGTAGGGTCATTTAGGTTAGAGTGACTAGATACAGCCAATTATGAAAATGAGAGGAAGTTAAGCTGACCTTAGCCGTGTGCCGCGAGTCCAGGATGGCCAGTACCTGCGCATCTCGGACCCGCCGTACGAGCAGGTGCTGGACTCGCTGGCCATGGTGGCCACGCACACGCCCCTGCCGCTCCTCGAGGCCCTGCTCAAATGGCGCGAGAGGTGCGCAACTTGGCCACGCCCTGCAGCCTGCCGCTGTGGCATGCAAGAGCTCTCGACTGGAGGCTGAGCGCCATGGAGGTCCCTCTTGCTGGCGGCGTGATGCAGTGAGTCCCCCAAGGGCGCCAATGAAGCCGCCAGCATTCAGCGCAAGGTACGCTGCACCGCCGCTGAGCTCGCCTGTCCAGGCCTCCACCGGACCACAAGCTAGCCGGCCGCGGTGCCTAAAGCCGCCTGAAGAGTAGGTCGACTGAAGAGACGGCGACATTGAGCTTATACATAATTGCTCTGACCTCCGACTATTGATGACAATGGACGTGGTGCCGCCATGGACGTGGTGGCGCTTCCGCAGCTGGCTGTGGAGTGCATCTTCTGCTCGGCCTGCATTCACTTCGTAGAGTCCTGCCCGCCCAACGGGCTGCCAGGTTAGTGCCGAATATTCAGCAAACCCTCCTTCGGCTGCGGCGACGTGCTTGCTGAGCCACGCATGTCATCGTGCTGCAAGTGGCTCTGCGGCGTCTACGTCAGAGTCCAGTGCCTGAATGCCATGGGCCAAGCGCTTGATGACAGACGCCCGTGCGCCGATCTGCAGAGTCGTTGTGGCTCGGCCTCGAGGAGTTTGTCTTTGACTGGCTGATCAATGCGGACAGGCGAGATACTTCCCCACTGTAGCTCCGCTGCCGTGCCCGAAGTGTGCCAGTATTGCAGAGTGGACGTTCCAGCTGGTTGCAATGGGCCGTATGCTTCTCAGTGACTGTGTAGGCATTGCGCCTCTGATCTAACCCTGCTTGCGGCGCGGCAGCAGGCTGGTCAGCCAGGCAGAGTATTCAAGCCTCGTCGATCTCCGCAGCTTCCTGCTGGACCATGTCGCACAGCTCCTGGGCGCACTGGCAGTGACGCGGTGGGGCAGCATTGCCTCCTCTTGTCTGCCTCTGCACAGCAACCCAAAGACGCCCTGCACACAATAGTGTCCTAGTCCTTTCTGGTTGGGAGCCCTGTCTGTGGTGGTGCTGCAATATCTTATAGCACACGAGGTTTAGAGACATGCAAGCTTGTGATCGGCATGCGACGACATGTCTGCTTACTTGTCCCATCCGCTCACAAGGGAGCCCCCCAATCAAATCCTTAGCCCTTCCAGTTGGAAGCCCTGCTTAATGCAGAACTGCAAAGGCGTAAACCTGTGCATCAGCACACGAGATGTAGCAGAGTACAGCTTGTCAGCACCTTCAGCAACTTGCATTCTTGGGCGCTCGTCATATCTGCGCCCTTTTGCCCTCTCAATACCTGTGCAGGTTTGACAGCGTCACCACCAGGTTTCTGAGCGAGCTGGACGCTCGGGCCTGTGACGGTGTCCCAGAGCGGCTGGGCGGTCTGTCGGGGATGATGCGGCAGATCCCCGTCGTAGAGGTGTTCACGACCGCTATCCTGCAGGAGCTGAGTGGCAAGCGGCTTGATCTGCAGGCGACACGCTCAGAGCTGCTGTCAATCATCCACGGCATGCGTTACCTCCGCCTCCCTGTGATTGCCAGAATTGCTCTCCCCCTTTGACTATCTGCTGGCTTTGGGGATAGAGTCATGTCCTTTCTTCAGTTCTATCAATCATTGTCTCCAACCTATATGTCCACTCGAGTTTGACATTAGTCTTGGATACCAAGCGCTGCACTTCCCAGGCTCTTGAGCTGTCTCATGCGCTTCCTAGCCGGATTGTAGATAAAGACCGTGGCAGCAAGAAGTACTAGCTGCAAATTTGAAGATAATTCTTGGGCCAGGCCTGATTATATAAAGTTCGCGAGAGAGCTCACTGGAGTGGTGATGGTGATTCTGACATGAGCCCCGGGGCCCGCAGGTCGAGACCAGGGAGGAGCTGCTGGCTTCACGCAACTTTGTGGTGAAGGCCAACCCGCTGATGAGGGTGCCGTCTAAGCGCAAGACGGAGCTGCAACACGCACTGTGTGCCATGCTGACCGCCATTCTGGCACCATTGGCGGATCGCTGGCCGCCGCCAGGCATCAGCAGTACGCCAACCTCCAGCAAGAGCGAAGATGCTCCGTTGGTCGTCTGGCACGAGGCTGTCTCCTTCATGCGCTTCCAGCTCTCTCAATGGATAGAGCGGTCCACCAAACACCTTCTGGTGAGGTCTCCTTCGAGGCTTTTGAAAAGGCTATGTCTGCTTCTTACGGTGAAACCGCTATACTAGCCCTGTATCAGTAACAATAACATGTTAAAGTTGACGCAAGAGTTGGTCCTCTGCTAATTTGGGATAGTCGATGGCCTCGCCGCTTGCACTTGCTGGAAAGTCTTTGCTTGCTGCTTACATGCAACTCCTCAAGACTGGTATGAGGGTCATCTTCTGTCTGTGGGCTAGGTGGGCTACCCTTTGATTGCGCTCCTGCTTTGCTTGGGTGATTATGCCACATTTGATCGCTTCTTTACATCGACTCTTGACTCACTCTACAAGTTGCTCAAAGTAAGTCGCACTTAATCCTGGCCATCAGAAGGTCCTGTAGTGCAGGCCGTGAGCACGTTGGACCCATTGCATACACGCTGCATCTTGTGTCTCCCCTTCGACCGGGTCTATATGGGTCTTGAACATTGGCGTAAACTGTTTGAGCCATGGCTTGAGCAAAGCTGGTCATCCCACCTGTATGATTGTATGGTGGTCAGGAGAAGACATACCGCTCGATGGCACTGGACGGCATCCACCGCCTGGTGCGATTTTACCTGAACGTATATGGCCCCTCGCAGTCAACAAGCCGCGTGTGGGTCTACCTCCAGGTCTCTCCTACTAGCCTTCAGTCCTCTCACCAAGTCGTCTAGGTTGTGACATGTTTGTCTATATGAGGTGTCTAAGGACAAGGCCACTCACCATGCAAGGTGCATGTAACGTTGTTCTTATGATTGATCCACCACACATCAGAGGAATGCATCCTAGCAAAGCTGGCACAAAGCAGCTGTGTCAACCCTTCACTTTTATTGTGAAGCACCTGCGAACATGGTCAGGATGCTGTTGGTTTCACCGACGAATTTACATGCGTTCAGGGCGTGGCATCTCACCTCTTGAGCGCCTTGAGGAAGGGCCTTCTGGTCGGTGATGGTCAGCACGACGTTGTGGTCGATCTTTGCGTATCTATGGCAGCAGTTGATGTCGACTTTGCCATGACACACCTTGTGATGGAGCTGCTCCGCCACCCTGATTCCCTTGGCGAAATCAAGGTGACTGAGTAACATGCTATCTGACATTGATGTGGCAGGCTTCTCCCCCCTGATGAAGGCCCAGAGAATAGATGTCAAGCAGAGTCGATTGTCAAAACATTTACTTGTTTGCTGCTCTGACCTGTTGCTCACACACTCACAATTCCTGATGCATTTCACAGCGTGCTTGATGTATAGAGGTCCTTCAACTTTATGAGTCTGTAAGTGCTTCACTCTGTTTGTTGGTGTCCCATGCTTGTTGGGTTGCCTTGCTAAGTTTCCAGGGAGCAAGCAGTTTAGTAGCACAGAAGTCCCATCTCAGTTGGATATGGCTCTGTTGTCCTCGTCAGGTTGTGGGCATACGGGCGCTGCTGGCGGTGGTCCAGAGCATCCTGCAGCCCCCATCATTTGCCAATGCCGCTGAAGCTGCAACGCCTACGGTCACGCACAGCATGGACAGGAGCCCTTCTTCGGGGCTGCCTCCACAGACGCCAGGGACGTCTCCGCGGCTCTCACCAGCCGCCTTGTCTCCTTCGCTGAGCAGCAGGGGCTTGTCACTGCAGCAGGGGTTGTCACTGTCCTCGGATGCAGCTGCTGCTGATGGGCCCTTAGGGCAGTACTTGACCCAGATTCGAGCTGCCATTGGGGCAATCATCAAGGCCTGCCATAATGCCTATGGTCAAGCCTTGCTCACGACTACTAGGCCACCTAGTGGTAAGACATGGAGGATTAAGCTTTGTGGCCTAATACAGGAAGGGCTTTGTCGGACTAGATGACTGTAGAGTCTGCAACAGATTATTAGTAATTAGGGTCTCTGTATGCATTGTGTATGTAAGTTGACATTGATGTGGGTCATGTGTCAGAGCCGTTGAACAAAGAGAAGGAGAAGGGATGGGTGGTCTTCCGTTGGGCCCTCAAGTGTGTACCGCATCTGATCCCTGAGAAGTGGAGGGACGACAAGATGACCACAATCATACCAGCTTATGCCATCAGCATAGAGCCAGGTGTTCGTGAAGAAGCGGTGCAGGTGCCAACCATCATCAATCGGTCGTGATGCAGCTGTGCTTGATGATGACCTCTTGCATAACCTCTTTGTTGGTTCTTCATCAGCTTGACCGATGTATAAGATATTGATATTTGTCCACCCCTGCTATCATATCTTGGGTAGGAGGAGTATGTACATGCAGCTAGTTTTGCCTTTGCCGGACTGAGGTGGCAACTCTGGCAGAGTGCTGGATATGATGGAGCTCAGATTCTCTTCTGTGCAGGTCCTTTTTCGCACAGTTCAGGACCTTCCGCAAAGCAGATTTGCTGTGGTGAGGGGGATGGCAAATTTTATCCTGCGGATACCAGACGACTACCCGCTCCTTATTCACACCTCCCTACAACGTCTAGTACAGCTCCTAAACGCTTGGCGAGCTTGCCTTGTGGAGGTGACTTACTGCTGCCCACAATCATGCGGGGGCTAGTTGCCTTGTAGCTTCAGTCTGCATGTAATATATCATGTTCACCTACATTGCTGACGGATATGGCCTGCACAAAGTGCACGCAGGAGGCAGGAGTGCAGTCTCGTCCAGCTGCTTCCATGCCAAGCTCAGAGACTTCTACTGCTGAGTCTGAGGTATTCACAGCAGGAAGAGAAGAGAGTCAAGTTGGCAACTTCGATCCCTCTGGCATGGAGGCTGTTGGCCTTATCTTCCTCTGCTCGACTGATATTCAGGTGCTTACCGTTCTATATTACAGGCTGTGTAATCGGCTTCATTAGAGCCATTCCGTGGGCTCAACATTGTCCTCGCAATTGACTGGCCCCATGGTCTGGCAGCTCCACATGACCATAGCCGCATATGACACTTGCTGTGGAGTAGCTTCACAATCTTCACTTAGCTTGTGCAAGTTTCTTTGTGGCATCCAGACACGAAGGATGGCCCTTGAGCTTCTGTACTGCATCCGCGCCCTCCGAACAGAGCTAGCCGAAGTGGCAGCAAGAAGAAGCATCAGACCCATTATTGAGCAGACTTTTGTGATAGATGTGCTGGAAGAGACAGGGGTAAGCAGTTATATCAGTTGTCACTAAGGTTCTCGTCTTGCTGCACAATATATGTGGTCCAGCTTTTAATCTTATTGGTACTTTGTCTCATTTCCTATCCACTTTCCTAAGATGGAATTGTCCAGTAGCCAAGATATTAGATGCTCTCAACTATTGACACACTTGTGACATTATTTACATTCCAGGAGGACATTGTTCAGCAATGCTACTGGGATATAGGGACATGGCACGACCTGCGAAGTGAATGGGAGCCGGCTCCTGCAGATGTGACGCTGCGGTCTGTTCTAGAAGGACCAGACAGGGCGAGATGGGCGCGATGCCTCAGCGAGCTCGTCAAGCATGTGGCTGAGCTGTTCCCCGCTGCTGTCATGGGAGCCAGGTCTTCCTTACACCCTACTAGACAGCTACTATAGATTGTGTTTTCCTATCTATGTCCAGGTTGTCTGGTTCATAATCTGCTCATTGCTTCTGTGCACATTGTGAGGTGCTGACCGATACCTGCTGCCCTTTGCTGCACTCAGATTGGAGGTAGCCGCCAGGCTTGCGGCAATTTCCCCAACTGACACAGCCATGCGGGAGAGGAGCTCGTACGACGATGGGAAGATTGAGCAGTGGCTCTGCTACGCCATGTTTGCGTGTGCTTGCCCACCAGAAGACGCTCCTGATGGAGGCGTGCAGTCCATCAAGGACCTCATGCACCTTGTCTTACCTGCATTGAAGTCCGGGTCAGACGCACAGCTGGTAAGTATAGCCAACTCCTCTTCTGCTGAAGGTGTTGAATGTGTCAATTGTATTTTGTGCTGCCCTTTGCATCTGATACATGAATGTCTGTGCACCCTGGAGCCGCCTGTGACCTGGTTATAGTCTGAGGCCTGATATGTGACATGTTAAATTCCAATGGCTCGGACTTGTTAAGTTTTTACACCCCATTTTGAGGATCATTACCAGGTCGCTTAGGACACCTCAATTGAAGATACATTACCAGGTTCTTAGGACTAGCTTGACATGTCATCCCCCCCTGTGCTACTCCAACAGAGTGCAGCTAGATTGGCAGCCGGCCATGCACATCCAGATGCGTGTGAGGTTGTGCTCAGCGAGCTGTCGTCTTATGTGGATGAGCTCCATGCTGAACTAGAGAGAAATCGAACAAAGTGGAAAGTGAGTAGCTCGCCTGTGTGGTTTTTGCACCTGATTATGGAAGGTTTCTTAGAGATCTTTGCAGCTACATGTGCTGCCACTTGACAGAGCACTGAGGCGCTGTGCAGCTCGTTAGAGACACACAGAGAGAATTACCCTGTTGACCTTATTTCATACTCAGAGTGCTGGGCACACTTGCTGACAGATTGTCCTGATCCTGCTTCTTGGTTGGTGACAGAGTCAGAGACCCAGAGAGGAAGAAATCCGCGTCTTTGAGGCACAAGTCTACATGCGTGCGGCAGATGGGCTGTGGCCAAGTATGCTGGAACAGAAAGGCATGCTGAGGATGCACTTCCTCAGGTTCCTGGACGACCTCATGAGGCAGATCGACCGTTCAGCCACAGAAAATTTTCTGGACACGCAGCCCCTGAGATTCTGTTTGGCCTCGGTGGTGAAGACCCTGGCTGTGGACTTAGTTCAGTGCTCCCCGCAGAGCTTTGATACCAAGTGAGTCAAATAGCTGTCGGCGAAGCATGTCCTTGACTTAGCTACTGCATGAGTTAAATTCCTCTACTACAGAATTTGCTGGAGCAATGCTGACATCTATGTTCTGGTCATGTGTTTGGCTGTTGTCCAGATTGAGAAAGAGATTGTTTGATCACTTTGCCTCGTGGTGTCAAGATCCTGCTGTTCTGACGGGACAGCAGGGCAATAGCTACTGGCGGGAAGTTGAACGTGTCAAGGCCACCCATATGTTGCGCACCAAGGATGCCACGGAAAGAGCCGCGCTCGAGAAAGAGATCATAGAACAACTGGAAGCAATTCAGGTAGGGCGCCATCAAGCTCCTTCTCTAGCTGATTAGGAACATAGTACGTCCTTCGTGTTGCCTCTTACCTGCAGTGCATTTGGGCTTATCGTGCCTAAGAGTGAGTCTTCAGATCGTCATCTCATCCACTGTTGTCCTCATGTTCACGCTCCATGCTCGTCGCTTGTGGAGGCTAGTGCTGTCTCGTCGTGTCTTTCTAGGTTGTTCAATGTCCAGCCGCCAATGCTGCGCTCTTGCTGTGAGCAGTGGGCAGCCATGACTGCCATGGGCAACCTCCTGTACGGGCCCTGCTTTGATGACGGCATGAGGCGGATGTCCGGGAAGGTGGTCAACTGGATCAAAGGCTTGCTCATGGAGCCGCCTTCGAGCGGCAAGCCTCTGGGCATTCCCTCCTCCTCGCCGTTGGCTACGAGGATGATACTGAGCGGCCCCGTGCAGTTTCAGCAGAGGACTTTAGGCTCGGGATTGCTCACTGAGAAGGAGAGATCCAAGGGCTCGTGGCGAGTCCTACTTGCAAAGATGGGACTGCTCAACCTCCTGCAAACCAACCTCGATCTCTTCCCCGCCTGCATCGACCAGGTGCGCAATCGCACTTCCTTCTATCAGCCTTGCAGCGTATGGTATCAGAGATCAATGCTCTGTTGTTGCAATGTAATTGCTCATCGTTACAAGCTGTGGTGTTGGCTGGGAGGGCAGCTTTCATGTGATTGCTGACTTGCAATTATTCCACTTCCATTGGCAGTGCTACTCGCCAGACCCTAGTGTCGCCGATGGCTACTTCTCCGTACTCGCTGAAGTATACATGAGGCACCACATTCCAAAGTGTGACATTCAGAGGCTCCTTTCGCTCATCCTCTACAAGGTTGGTGGAAGTTGTCTGCCCTCAGCTGCATATGCACTCACTTAGACAACGTACTGGTCATGACAACCTGTTGGCTGGCATCTGTTTTGCTCAGGTCGTGGACCCCTCCCGACAGATTCGCGACGACGCTCTGCAGATGCTAGAGACGCTTTCACTCCGAGAGTGGTCTGAGGAAGGCGAGGGCGCTCGTTACAGAGCTGCCGTTGTGGGGAGCCTACCAGATAGTTATCAGCAGTTTCAGTTCCAGTTAAGCGCAAAGCTGGCAAAGGAGCATCCGGAGCTTAGCGAGCTTCTGTGCGAGGAGATCATGCAGCGACAGTTGGATGCTGTAGACATCATTGCACAGCACCAGGTATTTCTAAGGACTGCAGCTGCACTGAGCTGTCAGTCATGCATTTCCAAGTGTACCAAGCTAGGTGTAAAGTTGCATGCATTTGCAGTGCAACACGTCAAAGTTGAGCTAGCAAGTACCCTGCTGAGCATCAAAACTGAAGAATAGCATGTCGATGCTGCAGTGCCAACCTTTACTGAACAGCGAAGTCCCAACCTCGTCATGTGGCAGGTCTTGACATGCATGGCCCCATGGATGGAGAACCTGAATTTTGCTGCGCTGTGGGAGTCTGGCTGGAGCGAGAGGCTTCTAAAGAGCTTGTACTACGTAACCTGGAAGCATGGAGATCAGTTTCCCGACGAGATTGAGAAGCTGTGGTCAACAGTGGCGGCAAGGTGGCGCAATATTGTTCCAGTACTCGACTTCCTGATTACAAAGGTGGGAATGCCCTGGTTAAGTAGCCCGGTGGATTCATCAGATGTTCTTTGGTGATGCTGTCTTCACTTGTCATTCGAAGTGTTGCAGCAAGTGGCTGACATTCGTCATTAGCTTCTTTGAGATCAGGGCATTGAGGATTGCGACAGCAATGCGTCAGGCGAAATCAGTGAGGCACTTGTAACGTATTTCTCGGTGGCCAAGCGGATCAGCTTGTATCTGGCGAGAATCTCGCCGCAGTCCACAATTGACCATCTCGTACGTCACCAGTCTGCCAGAATCATCAATGTGGCCCAAGAACATGGATTGGGCAGCTGAAGTTTGAGAAGGACCTTCTTTATGAGGGAGGCCATTCAAGTGTCTCTGACGTCTGCCTGTGCAGGTGTATGAGCTGGCACAGCGAATGCTTGAGGAAGATCCTGATCCTTTGGGAGACAGACAACAGATGGAGGGAAGCAGCGGTGCAGACCTTGAGTTTGTGCAAGATCCTGTGGGGCTATCTGAGGTAAGGAAGAAAATATCTGCAAACAGATGCAGAAAGTTTATATATGATTTCTTTGGCACTCTTCTATGGATTGTCATGCCAGCACTGTCGAAGAAATACAACAATTCCTTACGACGCGTCCGCCATATATGTAAATGACCTTTAGTTTATTTGCTTTTCTGCTGGATGCAGGCAGATGCCTTCAAGCATCCCAGCACTGCGACGAGCAGTCTCCTTGATACGACCTTGAGCTCGCACTGGGGACCCTTTGCTTTTGGGAGGGGCGGGTTAGCTGGGTCAGGAGGAGCAGGAGGTCGCACCACTCCGAATGGGCACTTGCCACAAGCGTTGGGCTGGGTCAGCCATTCCAGTCCAGTCACAGCACCCCACAGGCCGCTATCATCCAGCAGCCACAAGGTTGTTTGGCATGTCTCCAAATAACCCATCAGTCAGTCTGCAATCTGTTGCATGCTTCAGCCACATGCATGTGATACAAGGCATGTGTCACATCAGGTCATGTCCTTGTTAATGGGCAGTCTTATTATCTACTGCTGCTTATTCTGGTCTTTGGATCTTGCAAAAGTTTCCTGCATGCAAGTGTCATAGTAGCTCCATTGCCTTGTAGTAGTAGCAGTGCCGTTCACAATCCAGCTTCACTTGATGACAGGTGAATATCAATCCGTTGGCTCTGAGATACCCTTAACATCTCCTGAAAGCCCTCTTTTGCCCACTTGGGAACCTGTGATTGTGCATATAGAATTAAACAGTCTTTAATACGGCATGCTCCATTGCACTGATGCTCTTGTCAGCTGCTGGTGCAGGGCCACCACGGGTCCCGGGACAGTGGGGACGGATTCAGCTTCCTCGAGCCACTGGCTCCTTTGGATGCAGCCTCTGCACATTTGACTGGCCCGGCGGCGCAGCCAAGATTTGACCCCATGGCAGGCCATCACTGGGTCTCCAGAGCTGGCATTGCGCTCATCCTCTTGGCTGAGATTGCTTACGAGAATGATGAAGACTTCCGACCTCACCTTCCCCTCCTGTTCCATGTTACATTTGTCTCCATGGATAGCACCCAGGCCATTGTACTGGAGCACTGCCAGCAACTGCTGGTGAATCTCTTGTACTCTCTTGCTGGCCGGCACTTGGAACTCTATGATGGGTCAGACCGAGGAGATGGCGAATATAAGCAACAGGCAAGTGTATGCTGCCTCGAATACATATTATCGTCCTGAGCCTTAGTCCTATGGTGGCCTCTGTCCTTGCAGAGTGGTCTCGGAATGCCTGTGGTGTTTCGTCAGGCACCTTGCATTGCTGCATATGTAGCATATGGGAGCTGTATTACTCAGTACGAGAGGAGCCATCTGCTGGTACATGTGGGCCAGATCTGCAGAGTGTAGAAAAGTACTTTGCTGTACATGCTTTGAACAGCGTGTTCCTCAATCCTGTGGGCTTCTTTAATTTTCTGCAGGTAGTTTCCTTGATCAAGTACGTACAGAGCAAGAAGGGCTCTCTGATGTGGGAGGTGGAACATGCCACTCCTGCCAGGACTGCACTACCGTCTGCGTCTCTGCTCTCGTCATTAGTCCTTTCTGTTGTGGACGCGATCTTTTTCCAGGTGCCTGTTTTGACAGACTCTTCACAACTTCACTCCACTGAGAACAGGCAGCATCCTCAGCTTGGCCGTGCTAAGATTACAGACAAGATGATTGTGAATGCATCATGTGCGTCATTCTGCATCTTTACTCCTCTGTTTCACTGATCAATCTATGGTTACTTGCAGGGAGATCTCCGGGAAAGGTGGGGCGAAGAAGCTCTCAAATGGGCCATGGAGTGCACATCAGGCCACATGGCTGCTCGATCGCATCAGATTTATCGAGCTTTGAGGCCCGCGGTTACCACAGACACCTGTGTCATGCTCCTGCGATGCCTGCACAGATGCTTCTTCAATCCGACACCGCCTGTCCTGGGCTTTGTGATGGAAATTCTGCTGACTCTCCAAGTGATGGTGGACATCATGGTCCCGGAGAAGATCATACTGTACCCTCAGATGTTCTGGGGTTGCATTGCTCTCCTACACACAAATTTTGTGTATGTATATACTGAGGTAATTGTGCATGAGTGAGTTTCACTGTAGAAAGTCCATCAGCATGGGCACGTAAGCTTTCTGATATGCCTTGTTGAGCCACCTACCGACTGTTACATACAACATTGATTGCAACTTACCCAGTGGCTTTGTTTGCGCAGGCCCTGAGACTTTTCATTAGAGTTATTGACCTCCTATCCTTTGACGATCCTACCTTGGAGAGTGTGCTGCTGGCCAACATGCCTCAAGACGAGCTTTCATCTGACAGCGACTTTGAGCCAAGCGTATGGAGGACAAAGGATAGGGGCCACACGGCAACAGGCGCTGACCAGCCCGAGTTCGAAAGGAAACGTGACCAGCTATTCTTCGGTGTACAGGTCTGTCTTGATGTTCCTAGGATGTTACAGGCTATGTTGACTGCAATGCTGGTGACAAGTTAGTCATTCACTTGCCTGACGTTGCTTTACCACTAGTGTTGGCCAGTAAATCTGTAATCTACTGAGCACGCACTCCTTTGATTTGTCACATCCCACTCCAGAAGGCTGATGAATTTGTTCCTGAGTGCTGGTGCAGACCTTGGTCCTCAAAGGCCTTCTATCAGAGATCTCTCACTCATCTGCTGTGGAAGTCCTAGTGAAGACGACGTCTTCTTCCTGTGACCGCATCTTTGGTGATCAAGATGCGCGTCTACTCATGCAGATAGTGGGTCTATTTCCCTGGCAGTGCCACCAGGTACATGTCCAATTCTGCCGGTCTTAATACATCAGAATAAACTTAAGCTCCTCATTATGCTGCGCTGTCTCAGATTTTCAATTAGCAGATCAGGATGCAGCAGCGCAGGTTGCTGGTGTGGTTGGTACTCTGCAGAGCACACTCATCTGACGGTCAGGAAGGTGGCATTAATATTACAAAATCCATTAGCATCAGAGCAAAGCGAGGACTTGTAGTGTGTTCTCAATCAAATGCAAAGCTGAGTCATCTTGTTATATGCACATGGTGTGCGTAGCCTCATAAAAGGTTCTGTCACATGATGGCCCCAGCTGGGATCCTCCATTGCCGCTGAAAGCTCGCTGGCGAAGGCACGGGCACTGGCTGCCAATCTTGCGCATTGGTGCACGACCAGAGGCCTGGCTGGCCTTGCAGAAGTCTTCCAGGGCTATGCACAAGGCCTCATGACATCAATGGAGGTTTTCGTGGACCGCATTGCTCCGCTGTTGTGTGCTGAGTGGTTCCCCAAACACTCAACAAAGGCGTTGAGGTACTCGGCAGTTGTTGCTGCTTGATGTATTGAATGTGTACCTTATGTCTTGACACCCTCTACTTTTTTCGATCTTGTAAAAATTGCTAAATTGCCTGTCCAATAGATGACTGTCCAGCAGTTCCAGTACAGTTCAGACATTTAGCTGTACTTTTCAGAGCATCTTGTGCTGGTAACAACCACTGCTGTGTTTGGACAGACATCTTCTGTGTCTCTTGGAGCGAGGGCCTGAGGAGTATCAACAGATAATCTTGTTGCTGCTGAGAGCCCTTCTCCAGGTTGGTAGATGCAGATGCAATGCCTCGTTCCTAAGCTGGCGTGAGGTTGTTGACCAGCTCATGGATGCAAACACTCTAAGCAACCCAACAAAAAAGCAAGCAGGTTACTCTGCTAATGATACGAATGAGGTTACATAGCAAAATCCGCGAATTAGTAACTGCAGTCGTCTGTTGCTTATCAGCTGCTTCTCTTGGATGTCTAGCTTTGATCTCCTTAAGTTCACCCCTAGCTTAAGTGGTTGCTTCATACAACACGAAGGCTGAGGTGGCTGCACGCTATCCTCTGCAGCACACGGCCATCGATGCAGCGCAGTCGTTGATGGTGTACACCACCGTGGCGCGCCTGCTGGAGGGGCACCTGTGCCAGGAGGCGCTGAATGTCCTGGAGGCGGTGCTCAGCCACCGCAGCCTGTGCACAGACAACGACTCTGCCCAGATGCGCTCCGAGGCGGCGTCAGCAGCCGGGCACGGCAGCAGCCATTACGCAGCAGTGGACCTGCCGGCAGGGCCACCGCCAGTAAGGCGGGCGAGCGACGAGACGGAGCGGCGAGGAGGCAGCTGGTCGCAGATGCGCTTCCTGGGGGGCGGCTCTGGAGGTGCGGGCCAGGGTGCCCGGATGGGCGGGGGAGGCGCTGGAGTGGCAGGCGTGACAGGCGGTGGTCATAGCCGCACGCGCACCGCCTCCTGGGGAGGCGGCTTCCCGTCCAGCTTGGCCGGCCCGGAGGTCGTGCAGATGACCGGCTGCGAAGCATCGGTGCTGAACACGCGGCTTGCGCTGGGACGGGTCCTGGAAACCTATGGCCAGGTGGGCTTGCAGCCAGCACATTTTCCACGACCTTGCTTGTTGACACAATTAGCCAGGTGGAACGACATTGGAGTACAGAATGAAGGGCTTAAACTATTGTTAGTGTCAGCCAGCAGTGCAATGATGTGCCCACGTGCTCCTTGCCTCTCCTCCGGTTGCTCAAATAGCTTATGCAAGTCCGCTGAAGTTAGTCTATTCCAATTCTGCAGATGCTCATGAGCACATACTCACCTCAAATGACCTCTTTCGTTAGTCATACCTCGAGACAAATCTGGCTTCTCATTGATGACCTTCCCCTCATGGCAGATCCGGAAGCGGGAAAGCAAGAGGCTAGTGCCGTTTGTGATCAACAGCGTCCAGCCGCCCCAGCGTTTGACAACGTCCAGCGCGGTCCAGAACACAGCTGCTCACAGAAGCCGCAGGCCCAGCTATTGAGCAGTGGACTTGCTCTCCGTCCTTTGGCCAGCCTGGATGGGACAGGACTCTGGCCTGTCAGCGATCCTGGCCTCAGAAGGTGAGCTAAGACAAGCATCCTTTCTTTGCGGGGTACTTGCATCACTATGACTTGGTTGCAGCAGCAGCACAATGGACAACACAGTTAATTGTGAGCCTTCGGAGAAGAAAGTTTGACTATGTAAGTGAAGGGCCTCCATTGTGCAGTGGCTGGCTTGAAGGAGCAGGTTCACAACGTGTGCTGCTTCAGCAACAGGAAGATTGTCAGCTGCTTTGTCACTTAAGAACCTCCATACTTGATGGTGTTGGACTGAAGAGCAGTTTTTGGCGTCTTCAGATACCAGGCCTGGTGGGAAAGAGTGGATTCTGTTCTGGCGCGTGGTGTTGACTTCGGCAACTCAGCTTAGAGGAGCGAAAGCCATGCCAGCAATTCGGGGGTGCACCAAGCAGCTGGTCTCCTTGAAGCACGTTGGCACGATGGAAATGCGAATACAAGGGGCGTGGTGGACAAGACCAGCTAATGCAAGACTAATGCAAGACTCATGTCCTTGGAGGTACGTGCCATCTAGTGAGAAGCACTTTCCTTCAATGCCCAAGCAGTTGCTAATGTTTCGTGTCAACAAATACACAGCTCTACTGATGGGCTTGCTTATGAGTAGGCATCATCATTACTCTAAGCTCCATCTCATTACTCCAGTAATTAATTTTGATGGATAATGGCTTTGCTAATGGGCTTGCCTATGAACAGGCATCAATGCTGCTCAATGCAACTCTCACAAGATTCTTAATCCACAACTCTCAGCCAGAGCCCTAACACTGCTCGGAATCTCTTAGGTTCGCGGAGTGCCCGGCATGAGCGCCGTGCTTCATCGCTTGGCCTTGCGAAGGACGGAGCTCATGCGTCTCAGATGGCACCCGGACTTTCTTGCATTGTTGCAGGTCGTGGTAACCTGCCATTGACATTGCACTCAGTTGCTTCGTGAGCTCACCTTGGCCAAGATTGACTTGACATGCTCGCTTGTTAATATGGGGGCCCACTCATTGAGTTCAATAAACAGGCCTCACCTTCACAAGGGAAAGTAGCTGGTGTTAGTATCACCCCTGCCCAGTTGCACAGCGCAGCACTCACCAAGTGAATTTTCACCAACTGGTAAACAGAGCTCTAAATGTCTGCGAAGATGCGGTTGGGGCCCTCTGTTGCATACCTCTAGCTGCAGCTGCAGGTTGAGCAGAAAGGATCACTCGGAGCAGCAACCCAGCTGGTCAAATGAAGTTGTAGCTCCACTCAACCCTTGTTCTTAAAGTCGTCATTGTCATACTCCTGGACTTTGTCATCAAGCGCGACAGCCGATAGGTCCTGCTGGCCACCGCTGCCCTGCTGCTTGGGCGGTCTGAAGCCCCCCAGCCCGCCGTCCCTGGCCGCCTTTATCGACGCCTCCATAAGTATTGGGTCAGCGTCCCTGAGCAGGCCTCCTGGTAAGGCAACCCACAAGCAGCAGGATGGCAAGTGAAGGTTTCAGCAGGATCTTCTCGGAGTGGCTATCTGAGAGCTGAGGCCAAATCCACCAAGAGGTGACAATGCTTTACGCATGCAATCTTATGCTTGCACAAGCGTGACTGAGGGTGACGAGCTTGCATAGATGGGCCAAGTTGTGCCTCTGGGTTATGACGGCTGCAAGATTTTGTAGTAGATGAAGGTATGTGACATCCAGAGGTCCTACGGATACGGTCAACTCAAGGCTTGGTCCACGCCTTGGGTACATGCTTACCCACGAAGCCGAGCTGCCGCCGCCAGCCGTTCTTACCCCCCCGGCCGATACTCTGCCAGCAGACAGGCAGTAGCGCGGGATTGCACGGCGTCAGCAGTGCCAGCCCGACTTTGCAGGCACAAGATGCAGGCACAGAATGGGCCCCTGGATGCACTGGGTTTTGACGCTGCGCTGAGCTGCAGACCCTGCGTTCACTGATGAGAATATGAAAAATTTTGTGATGAAAATAAGACACTTCCAGTAAAGGGCGATGGCTGTGGTTGGCCATGATGAAAATGGAGTGGGATTGAGTGATGAGTGTGGCCTGAGTGGCCAAGACTGATGGCCGAAGGCGCCAGGAGGGAGAGGCGAGACTGGCAATGCCTGCGCGCGCTCACCCTGGCGAGCTGCACAGCGTCCACGACCTCGTCCGGGAGCTCCGCCCAGCTGCGCAGACGCCCACGACCGCCGCGTGAGCGAGGCCAAGGCTGCTCGGAGCGCCGGCGGCGGCGGCGACGGCGGAGGTGGCTATGGCAGCAAGGGGACGTCACCTGGCCACCAGCTGCAGCTCCCGGGGGCTGAGCTCCACCAGCCGCTCGCCCCAGCCGCGGCTGCGCTGCGCCTCGCGCTTCCTCTGGGCGCCCACAGAAGCCATTGCCGCAGCGGCAACGTCACGAGCTGCTGCCGCCGCTGCCGCCGCTGCCGGTGGTACCAGAGACGCGGGCTGTCCTGCACTCTGCTATGAGTTTCACGGCGAGCCTTGGCCTTGCACGCACCTGGTTCTTGCTCTTGTCCGGCGCCGGCCCGACGCTGTCGCCGGCGACGTCGGCGGGAGCCCTGCCTGTTGCGCAACGCACCACGGCCCTCGGCGGCAATGGCAGCGGCGCCAGCCGGCAAGACGCCAGCGCCGCCGCTTGACGGGCCAGCGCCGGCGGCATGGCGGGCTGGGCCACTGGCGGCGCGTGACTCTACAGAGTTGGCGGCAATGGCTGCAGCTATGTCGGCGACGTGGGTGTACAGTGCAGGAGCTTTCTGCATGGGTTTGGGGTTCCTGATCTTGGATAAGGGTCCTGGTCTTAACTGTTGGAATTCTTGCTCTGCCAGCCCTCGTTTTGACGCAAATGCGTACATGATCACAAAGAGTTGAGAGTATCACAAAGGGTTGCCTGATTACACGCAGAGCCGGCGAGCACTCAGCTTCACCTGGCCGCACACAGAACTGCTGCACACACAGCACCACCTCACCGCACACAGAGCCGCCGCGCACACAGCGCCGCCTCGCCTCACACAGAGCCGCCGCGCACACAGCGCCGCCTCGCCTCACACAGCCGCCGCGCACACAGCGCCGCCACTCCTCACACAGAGCCGCCGCGCACACAGCACCGCCTTGCCGCACACAGAGCCGCAAGAGTGTTTGGGCCAATAATGCGCCCAGCCGGGGCCTCCCCTTATCTAGGGAGTTTCTCATCGGCATAGAAGAATAGGCATAGTGGGTGGTTCTACCGACCCACTGATTCACCATATTTCTATATTCAACACTCCCACTAAATATGTGAATCAGCTAAACCTAGTAGATCTCTACATCTGTCGAACTTGGGCTTAGCCAACCCCTTGGTCAGAATATCTGCAGTCATATTAGTATCACTGCAAAACTGCATTCTGATGACTCCTACTTTCTCTCTAACAAAATGATGTTGTATCTCTATATGCTTGGTACGAGCATGGTAGACAGGATTCTTGATCAATGCAATACTGCCTTGACTATCACTGAACAGAGTAGTTGCATCAGATGAAGAGAGAAACCCACACTCTTGAAGTAGTCTTCTCAACCAGGTTGCCTCCTTTGCTGCTCCAGTGGAAGCCATGTACTCTGCCTCTACAGTGGAAGTTGCTACAGTCGGCTGTTTTCGACTACTCCAGCTTACTGCACCTCCTCCTAGCTGGAAAACATAGCCTGTCACTGATTTCCTGTCATCCAAGTTTCCTCCCAAATCAGCATCACAGAAACCCACCAACTCATCACATTTGTCTCCCACTGCTTGAAATGTCAAACAGACATTCTTGGTTCCCTGCAGATATCTCATGATTCTTTGCACAGCTTGCCGATGTGGTAAACCAGGATCTTCCACAAACTGAGCAACAACTCCCACTGCTGCTGCTATGTCTGGTCGCGCTGCCACAGCCACATACATCAAGCATCCTACTGCCTCTCTATAAGGTACTTGTGCCATTTGCCTCTTTTGATGATCACTCTTCGGTCTCTGATCCTTGCTCAAAGTTGGTCTTGCATCCTGGGGAGTTGATATAGGATTGCAGTCTTGCATACCGAATCTGTCTAGAACTTCAGTAATATATATTGCTATATATCTAGATGATATATAATGCTAGAATCACCTTGGCAGGTTGTTCTCTTACATACACACTGTGATCTGCTTCAGATCTCTTGAAACCTTGGTGCAGTAGGAAAGTGTCCATCTGTTGGTACCAAGCTCTGGGTGCCTGTTTTAGTCAATACAATGATTTCTTGAGCTTGCAAACTTTGCTCTCCTTGCCTTTAACTTCAAATCCTGCAGGTTGCTGCATATATATTTTCTTCGTCCAAATCTCCATTCAGAAAAGCTGTAGTCACATCCATTTGCTCTACTTCCAAGTCATGAATAGCTGCCATGGCCAACAAACTCCTCACTGCACTATTCTTGACTACAGGAGCAAATGTCTCATTATAGTCTATTCCTTCCTTCTGTGCACATCCTTTAGCCACAAGGCGTGCTTTGTATCTGTCAACAGAGCCATCACTCCTGAGCTTGATTTTGAAAACCCATTTACTAGAAATAGCCTTCCTATTAGCTGGTAAGTCTACCAGGTCCCAAGTATTGTTCTCATTGATGGCGTTGAGTTCTGCTTCAGCAGCTTCTTTCCACTTGACAGCTTCATCACTACTCAAGGCTTCCTGAATAGTGAGAGGTTCATGAAGAGCAACAGCAGCAAACACGAGAATCTGTTCTGTGACTTGACACTCCCACTGTAGCAGCAGTGTCTTCCATATCCATGCCTGTTGTTCTGGCTTCCACTCCGTTCCCAGAATCAGACCCTGTCTCCACATCAATCACAACCTCAGTCTCTTGAGACTTAGGCCACCACTGCACAGAGTCAACTGAATCAACTGTCTCCGATGGTCTTAAAGGAATAGCAGAATAGTCTGGGCTTCTCTGTTCGTCAAAGACTACATCTCTGCTAAACACCATTCTCCGTTTCTCAAGGTCGAATAGTTTCCATCCTTTCACATGAACACCATAGCCTACCATGACACACTGTCGGGCTTTGGGCTGCAGCTTGTGCCGTGTTTCAGTTGGAGTGTGCATCCACGCTGCACAACCAAACACCCTAAGATGAGCCACTGTAGGCTGCTTTCCTGTCCAGAATTCATATGGTGTCATATTTTCAATGGCACGTGTAGGTAACCTGTTCTTGAGATATACTGCCGTGGCCACTGCTTCTGCCCAAAACTCAGGTAGTGTAGAGAAATGAAACAATAAACATCTGGCAATCTCCATCACACTTCTGTTCCACCTTTCTGCGACACCGTTCTGTTGAGGACGGTATGCCGCGGTCAGCTGCCTGTGTATGCCCTGTTGCTGACAAAAGCTTTCAAACTCTTTAGAGATGTACTCTCCACCGTTGTCAGATAGAAGAACCTTGACCTTTCGTCCTGTTTGCAACTCTACTACAGCTTTGTAAATTTTGAACTTCTCAAACACCTCACTTTTGTTTTTCCAGGAAGTATACTCTACTCCACCTGCTGGCATCATCGATGAATGAGAGAATGTATCTACTTCCTCCTTAAGATGATGTCTGCATAGGTCCACAAACATCAGAGTGTACTAGGTCTAAGAGACCAGAAGCCCTATAATGTTCGCCAGCAACTGGAGGTTGGAGGTGAAGTTTTCCTTGCACACAGGCTGTACAAAATTCTGGTTCAGTAGGGACAACATTCAAGCCACGCACCAAGCTCTGTGTCTGTTTCATCCTCTGCACATTGGGATGCCCCAACCGTGCATGCCATTGCTTCTCCTGTGACATTACAGTCTGATGTGCTTGACCCTGCACCTGTTCCTGTCCCTGTTCCTGTCCCTGTTCCTGTCCCTGTACCTGTTCAGTCAGAACAAAGAGATCATTCTCTCTTCGACCTGTAAGTGTAGGATATCCATGTTTCTCAATCACACAGGAATCAGCTTCAAGAATAACACGATATCCATTCTTGAGCAGCTGGGGTATAGACAACAGATTCGCTGCCAATGCAGGTACATGTAAAACATTGTTCAACAACTGCTCATTGATGCCATTCAAACTAGTCACCTGCAAACGCACTTGGCCAACTCCAACGGCAGGATGTACACTGGCATCTCCCAAGAAGACCCTGAGAGGAGCAATGCGGTCATACCTCTCAAAACAATCACGACGGTTTGTAAAATGATGCGTTGCGCCGCTGTCAATCAACCAACGAGTTTTGGTTGACTGTCCCTGCTGTCCACATAGGTGAGCCTGACCTCCATTGTATCTGTTGTTGCTTCTGCCTCTGGGAGCATCACTAAAAGCTTGCCGTCTTGGACAATTCTTGAACAGATGACCAGGTTGACGACAACAGTAACATATTCTGTCCTCTGGCTGATATCGCCTTCCATCCTTCCACCTAGATTGATCTGGAGAATCCCTAACATGTGCCCTGTTATCTGTCTTGTATGGCCTGCCCTCACTCCACCTAGATCTGTCCAGATGATCCCTAAGTTCGGGCTCCATAACCCGTCTTCCCATCCAGGCTGCATTCATGCCCTGCACAGCACGTTGCTGCTCTGCCAATTCTCTTAATAAGTTGGGGCTAAGAGCAGGAAGTAAGCCGCCCGGTGGGCCCATAACCTGTTGGAATTCTTGCTCTGCCAGCCCTCGTTTTGACGCAAATGCGTACATGATCACAAAGAGTTGAGAGTATCACAAAGGGTTGCCTGATTACACGCAGAGCCGGCGAGCACTCAGCTTCACCTGGCCGCACACAGAACTGCCGCACACACAGCACCGCCTCACCGCACACAGAGCCGCCGCGCACACAGCGCCGCCTCGCCTCAAACAGAGCCGCCGCGCACACAGCGCCGCCTCGCCTCACACAGCCGCCGCGCACACAGCGCCGCCTCGCCTCACACAGAGCCGCCGCGCACACAGCGCCGCCTTGCCGCACACAGAGCCGCAAGAGTGTTTGGTCCAATAATGTGCCCAGCCAGGGCCTCCCCTTATCTAGGGAGTTTCTCATCGGCATAGAAGAATAGGCATAGTGGGTGGTTCTACCGACCCACTGATTCACCATATTTCTATATTCAACATTAACATCGTATTGAAGTACTTGCATTAGCAGCAGCAGCCTCATAGTCACAATTTTGCCAATCTGCACAAGCTCGAGTGTGTCCGAGCTTCCAAGTCACAGCAATCGGTTTGCGGGCACCCACTAATCGCTGATATCCCACTGCTCCATAACCTCACCACTGTGCAGGGGATCCATGTCCAGCACTAAAACGAGCATTATTTATTGCTTATGACGGCCACTAAACCCTGAGTCAGCACCCTCCCCGTACCTCCCTCAATCGCCCTTCCTCGCCAAGTCCCCATGAGGCCAGCCCAGTGCTCAACGAGCTGAGGCTGCAGCTGCTGCAGCCTTTGAAGACGGGCGACAAAGCACAACTTAAGGATGCAGCAAGCACAGACTCCGGTGTGCAGCGTCTTTTGCGCTGCTAAGTTTCCGCTTTCCCAGCACCTTTGCACAGCTGTTTGCACAGCTGATCCTGAAGGGTGAGCTGCAGTGTTTGCACAGCTGATCCTGGAGAGTGAGCTGCAGCGCGCGAGCCTAGGAGTGTCGTCCAGTCCTTCCCAAGGCCCCTCCCTGGGGGCGTCATGAGGGTGACATGCTAGCAACTGTGCCATCGCCACCGCTGTAGTGCGTCGCCAAAAAGCTGTCAAGATCCAGTTGCCGGGCCTTGCCCGGCGGGGCGTCAACTGGCAGCGCGCTGAGGCCGAGTAAGATCAGCTGCACATCCTGCAGGACCCTGTGCAAAAGCCAGAACATTGGAGAAGCCTGAGAAATACATTGAATAATTAGTGGGCTGAGCTTCAATGACTGACCGGCCGCAGAGGTACAAGGCTGCCACAGAAGTTGATCGCGTTGCTAGTGGTGCAGAGCTTTCATCTTAGCATTACAATATAAGATTTCATGTCAAGACTCAGTCCTGTCTTTGTGCTGACGAGCACCCAGCAGTCTATCTGTCCGCCAGCTTGAGCACATAGCTTGAGAGTGCTTAGTCAGGCACGTCGGAGTTTGAGCACCCTAGCAAGATGGCGAACACTGCCAGTGACGAGCTCACCTTCTTCTAATCTGGGGATTGGCCAGGTCCAGCCGGGAAAATGCGTCCGAGAGCTGGGAGTGGAAGAGCGCCACCACCCGCCTGCACAAAGCTCCACAAAATCACCACAGCAAGTTGAAGGCAGCCCTCAACACAGACTGCATGCCTGCAAGCTTACTAAATGGCTGCAGGTTTGTTGCCTGCACCATGGTGACTTTGAAGCGCAGAAGCTCACGTGAAAATGGAACAAACATCCCCGTCCAGCAGAATGGGCGACAGCACGCGGTGCAGGACGCCAACTTCCTGTATGCACATTTGATTGACGATCAATCCACACTTTGTGGCGGCCGGCTTGAGTGGCCATAATAGTGCTTATGAGGAACCAAACCAATCCTGGAAAAAGCCTTATCAAACTGATGCACAAGGTACTTAAATGCAGCAACCATCATTGGGTCTTGCCTTTGTGAGGGCGCGTGCAAATTGGCTGGCCTGCTCATCGCCAGGCCTGTTCTCTGTTGCCGCTGCATCTTTGGCCCAGGCCTCTGCGGTGCCAGGGAGAGTGCGTAGGTGTACCACTAGCCGCTCCTTCATGATCGCGACCAGCTTGGAGTGTATCTCATCCCGGTGCACGCGGTAATCCTAGCAGCAAGCCAAAACAGCCGTACATATGCAATGTGGGCTTCTCAGTTAAGTATGCAAAGTGCCACCTTGATAGCTATCCAACATATGACTAGTTGAGACCTGCATACAAACAATTTTCTCACGGTCCATGTAGTTCATAAGGCATGAATGAGCAGGGCTTCGTGATCAAGTTGACACTTGAGACGCAGCTGTTGAGGGGCTTGTGGTAAGTCAAGTATGTGAGGTCTCCAACTCATATGTTGAGCTTCATGGTAAAGCCAGGCAAAGTCAAATTCTTCCGACCGATTGCCGTCAAGACTCCCAACTGCATCTGCCAGGTAACAACTCAGGAGTTGCACGAGTCAAGCACTATAGAATGTCTTCAGTTACCGCACCTGGCAGACGTGGTCGATCTCTGTGAGCAGCAGGCCCTGGCGAGCCTCTGGAATGTGCAGGGCGAGCAGTCGCCGGATGTCTGCAAGCATAGGCAGCATGATTGATGTCTTTCTGACTTCCACTTTTGCAGCTTAGTGAAGCTCCTCGAGCATTTCAATGCCAGCACTGTATGTGAGAACCCAAGACCATACAGGGCCGTGATTGTGGGCATCAGCACCAAACAGTGTGGGCAACCCCTCAGATGTCAGGGCATACTTGCGACATGCTTTACCCTTCCTGTCAGACAAGGTCCACAGGCAGTTCCAGCCATCTGTACAGGACAATGGACTCAAGTCCCCAGATGCTTTATGCATGGCTAGCCCTTGGCTAGCCCTGGACCTTTGTGTCCTCACCAGGGATGATGGCGTAGTAGAGGCTGATGCTCTGGCTGGCCAGTGCCAGGTGCTTGGCAGTGATGGACTTGAGCCCAGAAACCTGCAACCGGCGGAACTCAGACACCCTGTCAGGAGTAGCGCAACACAGACCAACTGCCACAAAAGGGCCTGAGCTGTAACCAACCACAGTCCGAGTGCCAAGTTGCTGTGCGGCACTTTGGCTCCTTCTACTCAAGGAGCAGGCATCACGGGCCCCGCCGAGTACCTGCATGGCGCCGGCCCCGAGCACGAGCTGACAGGTGCGCGAGTTGAAGAGCTTCAAAAGCTCTGCAACGCGGTGCACGACCTCCATGGCCATGGCTGGCAGCGCCTCCGCAGTGTGCAGGTTCTCTTGCAGCAGCGTCGCCAGCAGCACTGAGCTGGCCCCCCGCCGCAGCAGCAGTCACAACACTGCCCTACATCAGTGCCTTCGCCCTCAAGCTCCCGGCCTGCTCTGGAGTCAAGACTGCTAACTTGGCCTGACATCAGCATATTCCAGGCCACCTGACTGCTCTGATTTGATCTGACTTCACGACGTTTTCTGAAATCGAGGTTATACACACCAGGACGTGCATCGTGACTGCTAGAGGTTTACACATACATAGGAGCATTTGACACATATACTGCAGGCCATCTTATGCAATGCTCTCCCACAAAGCCATGATAAACCCATGCAGCCAAGACAATAATACTGCTGCCCATGATTTGGCAGGGCAGGCTCACCACTCAACCACGTGATAGTTGTTGCCCTTGAGGGGCAGCGTCTTCACGGACGGCTTGTCGCGCAGCTTACGGGCCTTGGCAGCTTGCCCGTCCACCACTGCCGGCACCCCTGCCAAGTCACCGCTGCCGAGCTGCACGCTGCTTCGCTGCAACTCGGCGGTCTTGGTGGACTCGAGCGGTGGCACCTTCTGGCTCACCTCCTTCTCAGAGAGACCAGACTGCACCTGCACTGCCGCTGCTGGCTCCGGCTCGTTCAGAGCCTGTTGAGAGTCCGCTGAGGCATCGCCGTTAACAGCGGCTGACGTAGCACCGGAGGCATTATCAAGGTCCACCGGGAGCGCCTGTGCGCCACTGCCCTCTGGACTACCTCCGCCACCAACGCCACCGCCTCCATTACTGCTGCTGTCGTTCGGCGGTGGCCCTGATCTCAAGTCGAGCTTCAAGCCCACTTCTGGCTGTGCAGACCCCAGCTCGCCGCGATTGCTGCCAGCGTCAATGACGACCGCGTGCGATACTGGCTCAGTGTCAGCCGCCACCTTCCCAATGTTCATTTGCTCGGATCCACCACTCGGGCGGGCCTCATCCGCCTTGCTGCTGCCGTTCTCGCCGTCCGCGGAGAGATTGCTGGCAGAGCGGCGACGCTCGGCGGTGTCGGCAACTGACAGGCTGTTGTCAACAGCTTGTCGATCGCTGCGGAAGACAGGTTCAACGCCGTTGACAGTCACCTCGGAGACTCTTGCAGGGGGGAAGACAGGCGGCAAGCCATTGGCAGTTGCGGCCACCTGTGGCACCGGCGCCTGCCCGTGCTCGTTGGTGCTATCCCCATCATCAGCCTCCGACGACAGGAAGGAGTTGAAGATGTCCCTTAGCTCGTCGGGGGCGTTGACAGCGACCCAGGTCTCGCGCTCGAGCGCCGCCTGCAGCGCCCCCATGCGGCCGGCGTGCTGTGCGTCGACAAACGCCTTCGCCTGGCTCTGCAGCGTGCCGCGAATGGCGTAACCAAGGCGCCCGCCAACACGCTCCGTCGAGGCAATGAAGTCCTGCGTGACTCCATACACCGCCACAAACTCGCCCAGCGCCAGCCGCGCGTGTATCGCCGCTCGCACTCCGAGGAGCTTCGCCCACCGGCCGTGCGCTGCGTCGCAGCCTGCCCAGAGGGCCTCCGCGCCTTCCCGCACGACGTCGGCACGGAACTGCTTGGATGACAACGCCAGACCGCCGTCGGCTGCCCCCCTGTCACCTGCCTCCTCGCGCTGCGCCTGGGCGACGCCGCTGGCGAGCGCGGCGGCCACCGCTGCCGCGGCATACGAGCCGGGTAGACCGCCAACGATCTGCTCAGTCACGGCACGCACGGCTGCAGCGCGTGCCAGCCGCCGCTGGACGACATTGGACACGGCGCCGAGAAGCCGCACAAAGCCATCGGCCGGCAGGCCCCGCAGCTTGACAGCCAGCGTGGGGCCAACACTGTCAGCGGTGGCAAGCTGCTCGTCGTCAGCAGCAGCCGCCACCGCCGGCGTCGAGGCGACGAGGACGGGCAGGACCTCGGCGACAACGCACTTGATCGCCACCTTGATGTCGGTCATGAGCGTCTCCTTGTACATGCGCAGCACCGCCGGGAGCTTGGACGTGCGGAGCAGGCCGATGGCAATCGGCAGCAGCTGCTCCCGCAAGCGCGCAGTGGCCTCGTCCTCGCCGCCGCTGCTGCCGCTGCCGCCCCCGCCTACCTCTGGCGCCATCAGTCCGTCATCCGCCGCCACTTCGAGCGCCGCGATGGCCGGGAGCTTGTCGTGTGCAGCGAAGCTGGCGAGTATTGCGCTGGGCTCGAGGTCGGCCGATTCGTGGATCGCCTCACGCACGAAGTCGGCCATGAGCATGCCGTTCACGGACTGCGCGGCGGACGCGAGCTGGTCACCGAGGTGCCGGAAGCAGTGGAACCCCACGAGGTCATCGCTGTACAGCAGGCGGCGGAGGTCGTCGATGACGTCGAGCGCGGCGGTGCAGTCGGCGGAGGCCACGAGGAGCTGCAGCGTGGCCGCCGCGTGGCGGACGTACGACACGAGGCGCAGCTTCGCCTCGAGCTCCAGCAGGTCGGCGCGCCGCTGTCCGAGCGCCTGGACAGCCGCGGCGCTGCCGGCCAGGTCCGCGTGGAGCGCACCGACGGTGCCCCGCAGGCCGGCGACGCGGCCGCACGTCGCCGCGACGGTGGCGTGGAGGCCCTCCAGCTGCGCCAGGGCGTCGAAGAAGGACGAGGAGCGGGCCGAGATCTCGCGCACGAGGTGGACCTCCACCAGGTCCAGATAGTGCGACAGCTTCTCCTGCAGCATCAGGCTGGCCGACGGCGCCGCCGGCGCCCCCGCCACCTGGCACGCCGCCGCAAACGTTGCGCCGCTCTCCAGCGCAAAGTCCTCGGCGAAGAAGAGCGGCGGGATCTGGCGCGTGCACGCCGCCAGGCCGCCGCCGCCGCCCTCGTCGCCGCCGCCATGGCCTCCGGCGGAGCCCTCCTCGACGGCGGCAGCCGTTTCCGTAACCGCAGCCGTTTCCATAACGGCGCCGCTGCCATGGCCGCCGGCCCGCTCCCAGCCGTCGTGCTGCCGGACGTCCACGAAGCGGCCGTAGGGCTCGGCTATGGCCTCGAGGTACGGCGCCAGGTCGGCGCGGGCCACGTCCGGGAGCAGGCCCGGTGCCGGCGGCGGCGGCGGGACGCCGTCGGCCTGCCACGTGGCGTCGCCGCCGCTGCC
>WELB01000176.1:77310-89907 GCA_009602725.1 Spirogloea muscicola | reverse complement strand
AAGGTGTGAATGCAGCTCGCACCTCGGGCCGCCCGCAGGACGGAGGGAGGGTGGTGAGCTGCAGCATCGCCCAGCTCGGCGGCCCTCGCTTGAGAGCAGCCCTTCCCTGTGGGCGCCCCATCCCGTGCCATGGCCGCCGCCGCCGCCGCCGCCGCCGGCTGGACCCCTCCCGAGTCACATGTCGCCGCCGCCGCCGCAACCGCCGCCGCCGCCATGAAGGCGCCGCCTTCCGCAGCTGCAGCCGTGGCCGCCATGGCAGGCGCTGGCCCCCGTCCCGCGACCTGGATCCGCCGCCATCGCTGCTACCGCCGCCGCCGGCGGAGCCGGCGGCCGGCCCGTCGCCGACACGGCGGGAGCCGCAGTCAGGCCGCGGGGGGCGCCATACCGCCGTTTGTAGCTGCGGCGTGACGGCAGCCGTCAGAAATAACGGCTCCCGTCAGCAGCAGCGCCGCCGCCGCCTGCAGCCTGGTCGAGCGCCCCCGCAGGCGCAAGCTCCCCCCCCCCTCCCGCTGCCCACCAGGCCTGCAGGCATGGCGCCCGAGCGGAGGCGGCTCCGCTGCATCGTGATGACAGTCCTGGCCTGCTGGCAGCTGCGCCGGGCACTGCAGCTCGAGAGCGTGGCTGTCGTGGCCATGGTGATGCTGCACGGGGAGGAGGAGAGAGCACCGCGCCTCCTTGTGGAGCTCCACCCTGCCGCCCGGCTGGCTCCAGCAGCTGCAGGTCGACTTCAACGAGCAGGGCTTCCGGAAGCGCGTGAGAGTGTTGTGCAGAGGCTTGGACAAGCTGGTCCGGGCTCTCGGCGGCACGATCGAGAAGCGGGACACGCAGTTCAGAGCAGCTGTGCCGGTGGCAGCAAGGATTGCGGCCACGCTGCACCGCCTGGCAACCGGATGCCGACTCAGGGCCATCACCGATCTTCTTGGGATAGCGGCGTGCACGGCTAGCATCACCATCAAAGATGTGCTGATCGCCATCAGAGACATCCTGCTGCTGGAGCATGTCATGTGGCCGACGCACAAGGAGCTGGCCGGCATGGCTGCCGAAGTCCAGGAGCTCGCAGGCATCCCGTTCGTCATCGGCGCAGTCGACGGCTCGCACATCCCTATCAAGACTCCAAGTGATCATGCCGCAGTCAGCCGAAAGAGCCACCACTCCGTGGTCCTGTAGGTGGTCGCTGACGCCAACGGCAAGATCTTGGACTTCGACATCGGCCGGTGCGGCAGCATGCACGACTTCATGGTCTTCTCGCAGAGCAGGATCGGCCTGGCGTGCGCAAGAGGCCGACTTGGAGACTACTGTCTGCTTGGGGATGCAGCCTATCCGCGGCGCCGACAATGTTGAGTTCTTACAAAGGACGCCGGGAGGATTTGTCAGCCCTTCAAAAGGACTTGAACTACACGCAGTCAAGCTCCAGAATGGTGGTCGAGCAGGAGTTGGGACATCTCCAGGGCGCTTCAGACTACCTCAGAAGCGGGTGGACGTCCCGCTCAAGAATGTGCCCCTCCAAGTCGGGGCGTGCATCGTCTTGCTCAACATGTGCATTGACGACAACGATGCGGCCGATGCCGACTGGATGCCAGAATGCAAGCCCGCGGACGAGGACAACATCAACCACTCCAATGTCCAAGAAGCGGCTGAAGGCGCTCAGAGGAGGGATGCACTCGCACGCACCCTCTATGCACAGCAAGACATGGTGCTGGACTCGTCGGACTGTGACGATAGCATGGTCTGCAAACATTCTTGGAAGAGACAGATCGATTTGACTGTTTGGAATCTGTCCATCATCGTTGGCGGTCAGAGCTCCGCCGGCCCCTACTACAGCTGATTGATCATCTCGAAATTCTGTGACGATTTTGGAAAGAGACAGAGTCTGAGAAGTATTTTAGATCAACGTCTTGACAATCAGATTGCTGCCGGCCCTTACTACAGCTTCTCAATCAGCCTGCTGATCAGGGACGTGAAGTCCCGCGAGTCCGCTTGCTTTAACTCTACAACTTTGAGTCAATAGCGTCTCCAGCCAATTGGCCTGTGCGTCGGCCTTCCTCTTCCGCTGACTTGTCCAGGCCTCCTCCCTGGGCGCCATGCCCAGAAGATCGATCGAGCAGCCGCCGCTGTCAATCTGTGCTGTAGATTTAACGTTAGGCTCGATCCCTGGTATGAGTCGATGATGTCAAAGACCGCGGCCGCACTGCCGCGAAGAGTTGATGCCGCCTCGCCGCTCGGGCCCCTCTTCCTTTCTCCTCTTTGTAGGATTTGTCGAGGCGCTTGTACTTCGCTTGGCAGGCTTCACGTCCTTGTCCAAGCTCGGATGCTTCCCGGAAAAGGTGGTGAGTAATCCCTTCCACTCAGCCAGCGCTTGGCCTGAAGGAGACAAGAGGCGGTGAGTGGTCCAGTGACACCGGTTGTTGCGGGAAGACCGTCCACAACGATAACGCAACAGTGCAGACCGGTGCTCACCTTGCTTGACCACGCCACTCTTCTTGGGCCAGATCGGCGGCTCCTTCAGCGTGTAGAAGCGTGAGTACCTACTCAAGTCTCCACGTATCCCTGCTGCCATCACTGGGGCTGCTGCCTGCACCTCCACGGTCTTGCACTTGCGGCTCAAGGACGTCCACGTTGAGGTCGAGAATGCGCATCGGCTCCGTGCCCCCGCGCGCGGAGTGCCCCCGCTGGCTGGCGCTGTTGGCGCTGGTGGCGCTGGCATCGGCGGCGAGGCATTGTGGCCGCCCAGTCCCTGAACAGCCGCATGCAGTCGGCGGGGCAGCTGCAGCCGGTGGCTGCCATGGCAGTAGCTGGCATGCCGGGCGTCGCCGAGGCATTGTTGCCGCTGTCGCAGGCTGCGCCCGGCATGTCAGCTGCTGCCACGGCAGCCACCAGCTGCAGCTGCACCGCCGAGTGCATGCGGCTGTCCCGGGACTGCGCGGCCTTGGCTATCAGGCTGGCGCCATGACAGCGCTGCAAGCCAGAGCTGCCGCGAGGGGGTCACTCCGGCGCGCGGGGCCATGGAGCCGATGCGCATCCTCGACCTCAACTTGGACATCCGGGAGCAACAAGTGCGGGACAGTGGTGGCGGCGCAATCAGCAGCCCCGGCGACGACGGCAGGAGCACGTGGAGACATGAGTGGGTAGCTGCAGCCGCGGCCGCCATGGCAGGCGCTGGCCCGCGGCCCGCGGCCTTGGATCCGCTGCCATCGCCGCCGCCGCCGCCGCCGCCGCCGCCGGCGGAGCCGGCGGACGGCCCGTTGTCGCCACGGCGGGAGCCGCAGTCAGGACGGGGGGGGGCGCCGTTCCGCAAAGCCGCACGCCGTTTGTTGCTACGGCTAACGGCAGCCGTCAGCCAAAAAATAAAAAGAAAGCGGCTGCTGGTATGAAGAATCGGCTGTGAAATGCCAGCCAGATGCTTACAGGTGTTCATAACGGAGCCAAAGGCTAGGCAGACAGGGCGCCCTCAATAAGAAGAAAGGGCTCGCCCATTGAGGATAGGGGCTGGAAAAGCCAGCCCAATAAAATCAATAACCCCGTGTCAGCAGTAGGAAGTCAGATGAGCTGAGGGGAGGAAGAGCAAAGGCGGCTCCAGCCTGACATGTTGCGGCTGCTAATAGAAGAAGGCTCGCCCATAAAGAAAGAGGGGCTGGCAAAGCCAGCCCAAAAAGAATGGACAATGTCCAAAGCCGAAGAATGAGAAGCCGAGGAAGGACTCCTCTACTCTACCAATCACGACAACATACTAGGGAAGCTCAGTACCCGCGAGTGAGCAACATCAGGTCCGAGTAGCTCGAGGAAGGGAAGGAGGCACTCCGCCGAGACCCGGAGGCCGCGGCCAGAGCGCGTCCTGCGCGCGTGTGGACAGCGTGGGCAAGGGATCGCTGGAACGATACCGCCAAGCGCATGCGAAAGACCTGGGCGAGCGACCCGGCGGCGTTGAAGCCGGGCAGCGCCCCGGGCGGACCCGACCGCCGATCAATAGCCTGACGAGCAAGCCGCTGGAGGAGATCCAGCCAGCGGCTGCCGAAGGCCCCGTGAACATCTATCGCCAGGGCCGCGAACTCATCACCGACCGGGTGATCGGCATATTTTTTCTCTTTTGCCCGGGCTGCCAGGCCGACCGCATGCCCTGCAAACGACGCCGACCTGGTGGGGTTGCCGGAGTCGTAGCTGTCCGTTGTCACCACATCAGTGATGATGCGGGGACCGCCGCTGGGCAGGATAGCGACCAGGTCGGCGCGCCGGGTGTGCGACCGGCCGTCCTCGCCCCGCAGGATGGGCATGACTGAGGAGCACTCCACCGCCACCTTGAAGCCCGCCTCTATGAACACCCCCTGCATACCATCGCGCAAAAGATCATGGGAAGCGGTCCTCTCGCCTCCGTGGGCGCAACGGAGCATGTGCGCGGCCAGCTCCGCAGGGTCGGCGTGCCGGGCGCCGCACTCGCACTGTGTGACACCTGTAAGGCAGGGAGGGAGGAGCCCCAAGAGCCGATGCACCGCCGTCCGGTAGACCTCGTCGGGCATGGTAAGTGCGGCATAGAGTGGGAGCGCTTGGAGCCACGCCGCCGCCCCAGGGGAAGAGGCGGAGAGAAGCCGAGCACGCCCGCGAACGTCAGACGGAGGGAGAAGCTCCACCGCCTGGTCGGAGGCCGCCTTCTCGACCAACGCCGTGAAGCGTGCCTGAGCCCGCAGGTCTGGAGTGTGGGCGAGGTGCCGGAAAGGAACAGTCTGCTCGGACATGTTGGGGTGGACCTGCAGGAGCCTGTCGCGGGCAGTGCGGAGGGCGACTTGGAAGGGGAGTTGGCCTGTCTCCACATCGGCTGCCGCCCGCTCCAGGGCGCGTTGTCCGTGCACGAGGAACCGCTGACACATGGGGGCGGCCACCTGCGCCCAGCTTCCCAGGAAGGCCGCCTCACAGACGCGGGCAACTGAGCGGCATCCCAAGCCGCCACGACTGATCGGCAGGCTGGCCTGCAGCTGCGCAGCTTGGGTGGTGAGGAACGCCGGGTGCTGCACGAGGGAGGCTGCGGCCGCCATGATGCCGGTGTCGAAGGCCTCATACGCTGCCGTCACCGCCGGTGAGGGAAGGACGGTGCGGGCCAGGTAGTGGGGCCGCTGCGCGATGCACCGGGTCAGCATGGCGGTTGCCAGCTGCATGTCGTTCAGCGTGTGCAGGCGGGCCGCCGGCCGGAGGTGGTCCTGCAGCCGCCCCTGCAGCTGCTCCGCCACGAAGGCAGGTGCGCCCAGGGGGACGCCGAGGAGAGTGAGGCCCTCGGCCGGTGTCTGGCAGCCCACGGGCAGGCCCAGGTGGGCTGGCAGGGGACCTGCCGGGGACCAGGCACAGCACTTGTCCGCCCTGATGTCCAGGCCGATCGCGCCCAGCTGCACCTGGAGGGTAGCAAAGGCTGCCACGACGTCTGCAGGCGGTCCCACCAGAGTGGTATCATCTGCGTACGTCGGCACCAGCACGCCAGGGTGAGCCGCGACCGTTGCCTGGAGCGCGCGATGGTGTGCCAGCGCGTAGTAGAATCCAGCGAGTGGATCCCCTTGACGTGCACCCCTGGTGGAGTGGAGGGTCTCCACCGCTCCCCCCTCCGTCCGCCACAGCAGGTCACTTGGCCGACCGTACCCCAGCCTGAAGAAGGGTAGAAGGCTGGGGAAGGCCTCTCTCAGCTCCTCCGCAATGACGTCCCGATCAACGCTATTGAAGGCATTGCGGACATCGACTGCCATAGCCACCCACTCCGGGTGCAGGTCCAGGGTGGCCCGTACGCCGTGCACGACCGTCTCGCCGCCGCTCCGTAGCCCCGCGCCAAACTGCTGGGGCGCCAGGTGTGCTTGGGCCTGCCCCGCGTGCTGTTGCCAGAGTGCGCGCCCCACCAGACGGTAGAGTACCTCCCCGATGGCGATGGGCCGGACCCCTCCGCCGGCCTTGCTGAGCGCCAGCAGTGTACTGGCGCACAGGACGTCCCGAACGCTGGCTGGGACCTGGTCGCGAGCTAGGAGCTGGCACACCTGGTGGAGCGCCGCGAAGTCGGCAGCGTCCCCCTCCAAGAAGATTTCCCGGAGGTGCTCGGTGAGCATGTGGGAAGGACCTCCAGCGGCTGCGCGGCGGCTGCTCTGCAGGGCCTGCCGCAGGGCGTCGGCGTCGAGGACCACCTCCTCCAGCGGGGTGAAGATGTCCAGCCACGGGGGCAGGGGGTTGCGCGCCGGAGGGTGCAGGGAGTCCAGGGCCGCCCGCGTTGCGGCGTTGGTGGGCGCCAGCACCGAGTCGTCCAGGGCCTGGACCGCCCTGGACAACTCGCCCGCATGGCCGAAGCGTAGCGCCCGGCGGACATTGGCGGCCCCGGCTGGCGCGGCCCGCGTGGCCCCATGGTCTGCCGCCGAGGCGGCCACCGCTGCATCGTGGCGTGCCAGAAGCTCCTCCCACTGGCCGCCCTCGAACATCTGGACGCGCTCCAGGAGGGGCTGCTGGCCCTGCCGGCGGCCGTCGTTGGGGACGCGCCCGAGCAGTAGCCGGGGGAAGAGGAGGAACTGCTTCCAGGCCGCCTCGTCCCGATGGTCTCGGACAATCCGCTGCATCGCCGGGCGAAGCGCGCGGCGAATGTGTGGACGCACCCAGCGGGGAACGTGGCGGACGAGCGGGAGGGCCGCCTGGCGGTGGACGGCTGCCAGGTCGAGGCCGGCCAGCCACTGCCAGTGCTGAGGCGTGGGTGGGGACGGCGCGGGTGGGACTGGCCGGCCTGGCCGGCCCCGGCGGCCACCTGCAGCAGCTGCGCCCCGCGCCTGCTCCGCACGGTTGTTGTTGCACACGCAGGCCCGTTCATGGAGGGTCCGGCCTGACCGCGTGGTGTAGGGCTTCGTGCAGTATTGGCACCGCGGGGGGTCGGGCGAGGCCGGTGAAGGCGGCGGCGGTGGCGCTGGCTCGCTCGGCGAGGGTGGAGGCGGCGGCGACGGGGGCGGCGCCGATGACTGGCTCAACGGTGGTGGGTGCTGGGGTAGCGGAGGCGACGGCGGCGGCGGAGGAGGTGACGGCGGCGATGGCGGTGGGGACGGCAGCCCTGTTTCCACGAGAGGCACAACACCCGCGGGAAGATGAGGGGCGGCTTCGTGCTCATACGACGGTGCACCCTGCGGAGGGATTGGGTTCACCTCAGGGGGCCCATCATGTCTCGAGGGCGGAGTCAATAAAGCGGGTGCCCCACACATCTCTGGGGCTGGAGGCGATATATGCTCCTCCGAGTGATGCTCCTGCTCCGGAGCGGGGACGGCCTGAGCAAGGACGGGGGGGCCGCTTGCCGCGACTGCCGCAGCAGCCGCCGCGGCGGCGATGCCGGCGCGCTTCAAGCAGGAGTGCGCATGGATCGCAAGACCATGTGCATTTTTGCACAATTTTGGACAGCGAGGGCACTGCACGCCCTCTGACGCCGCAGGCGGTTGTGGCGGCGGCGGTGGTGAGGGGGGGAGCGGTGGCGGCGTTGCGGTGGATGGCGGTGTCGCGTGGAGGGGGAATGGCGGCGGCGGCGGCGGCGGAGCGGGCCTGCAGATGAAGCGGAGGCAGGCGGCGGCTACCACGGCGGGGAGCAACGCGGGGACATGAAGGTCGGGCGGCGCTGGCGGCGGAGGCGCAGCGCCTCGCTCCTGCCTGAGTCGGGGGCGAGGCGCCCGGACCGCCTCACACCAATGCTTGGCCTGGAGCGACTCCTGAAGCCACTCCGGACTCGGGCTCCGTCGACGGCGCCGGGGGCGCGCGGTTGAGGCGACGGGGAGCGGGGCGGCGGAGGCGAGGGCGGCGGGTGCGAGAGACCGGCGCGCCGCGGACCCCATGGCGGGCGCCGCCGGCAGCGACGCCGGCGACGGCCCGGGGTTTAGGAGGGGCGGCGGCGGCGGCGCCCTCGACCTAGCGCGCCTGTGGCAAAGTCGATAGTTTTGGTGCATACTGAGGATGTTCGTGACTGGACTAGCGGAGCAAGAAAGATTGTGCTCGCCCATACTGTAGAGAAGAGCGGAGCAAGAGGCTAGGCAGATACGGCGCTCTAATATGGTTTCCAGTTAAGTTCCCCTAGGAGTGTCAGATGGAGGGGGTTTGCTTGCCGTTTGCGGGTTGTGTGACGCTGCCAGGTTTGTGGGCCCGGACGCCTCCGGGCGGCATGGTCGGCCGCGGCCATGCTCGGCCATGCCCCGGCCTCGGCCATGCTTGGCGGCATGCTCTGCCGCGGCCATGCTCGGCGCCATGGCGCCTGCTGGAGACAGCTCATGGTTCGCCTTGGGGCGACCCCCATACACCCCGGCAGGGAGGGTGGCACAGAGAAGCACGAGAGTAGGAAGAAGAGAGAGACCCTCTGGAGCTCAGTGAAGCTCTGAGAGAGACGCAGCCCTACTGCTGCCTGCTGCTGTAGACCGCTGCCCAGCGCGGCTCGTTGCCGGCTCGCTTTGGAGACCTTGGCAGCGTCCCGGCGAGCGGTGAGTCTGCCCAAGAGGTGGAGCTGCTGTCTGGCGCAACGCCACAGGCAAGTCTTCCCGCTGTGTTGGAGTGCTTCCTCGTGGCGGGTGGTTGTTCCTAAATCCCCAAGCACTCAATGCTAAAAAGGACGCATTCGGCTCTAACCTGCCTGTTAGTGACCGAACGCTATGAACGCTACAGGTTGGGGCATGATGCTGCCCATCAATCTGCTAGTGAATTTTGACGGCTGGGAGCCGAAATACTGCTCAAAGTATTGGCTCATGTTGGCTTATTAGTATAGTGTAGTAGGCTAGTGAATTTTGACGTCTGGGAGCCAAAATACTACTCAAAGTATTGCTTTATGTTGGACTGTAAGTAGGTAAAAGGGCTGGAAGACTGCATTTAAGATTGACCAGTTGACCCCACTTTGATAAGGATTGTGCAGCGGGTGCTGCCCTTCGCCAATCATGAGGATCTTCCAGAAGGGTGCCGTAGCTTTCAAAGGCCAGCCCATAAAGCACGACAAGGGGCCAATAAGTGCAATGCACGCTGCTACGCATATGGCTACTACGCATTTGTTGCTAACGTGGAATGTCACTAAATATGTCTTACGAAGAGGGTGGCCGCTTTGAAGACCCAGCCGACAAACAAGTTGGAGTGCTGTTGCCAGAGCAAGAGCGTCAGTCTACCCCAGTCTCAGTAGGAAGGTCGGACAGACTGGCTGCAAGGAAGAGCTGGTGGCAACACCTTGCCAGTGCAACTCACCAGAATCTGTGCACTCGTTTGGGCTGGGATCGCGCAGGCACCAATCTCTTGGAAAGAGCTAAACGGCGCTGCTGACTGGGCAGAGTGGGACTGTGGTAGAGAAGAAGATTCCTCATGGGCCGAGCTGGTCAGTCCATTGCCTCTGCAACGAATACATTGCACATTCTCCTCAATTGTGCTTGCTCTCTCCTCTCAGCACCTCCTAGCATTCTGGAATCGTGAAATCCACCTCCTTGTCCGCTCCATACCTTGTCCTGCTACCACGTGCTGACGGCAACCTTGTCCTGCCATTTATTATTTACAGTGGAGCGTTTGCACATAACCTCACAATCTCGTGGGCCCCAATACTTCACGTCTTCTGTGGTGTTCACTTGCGTGTGGAGGCACGTTAGCTGATCTCAGCAGGTAGCCCCTCCATGCATGATCGCACCACTGTGCAACGCACATGCTGTGCTTGGGCATGTACAGATGATTACTAATCCACTCATAGTATGCTTATGTGGTACCTTTGCATAGATGGAGACTGACAAAGTGAGAGAGATACTTGGCTGCCGTGCAAGGATTCTGCTCTAGAGAAGTGCAAGATGGTTATAGATGAGTGGCTTCTGAGCTGACATATGAATGTAAAGCCAGGACATCAAGGTCAGAGTGTGTCATTACCAAGCAGGAAGCAGTATGCGAGATCAAATTGGTTGTGGATATGAGTATGTCAATCCTTGCCTGGAGTAGCAACCAGAAAGCCTCATGCCATGCAGGAGTTCGGCATCCTTCAACAGTCACATCCTGAACGTTGGTGGGCGCAGCAGGGCTGCTGATGTATACTGGCCAGGTGAGGCAATTGACATGCTGAGCTACGGGTCACGTTGATTCACTGGAATGCATGGACTGCAGCCGCTGACTTCTTGCAAAATTTCAAAGCACACGAGATATTTCGAGCTGCACCACGGGCTTCCAAGCTAGATAGGCTCTTCATGTGACGCCAGATTACATGATCATGTGCAGCTCATGTGCCTATCTGGTAGTGCCGGCTTGCAATTGAGGAACGTGGTACAGAGGAGGTATCAGGTGCCTGATAGTCTCACATCGCTGTGGAATGGCACAGCAATAAATGCCGGGGGCTTGATGCCCTTGCGGGCAGGTCAGCAAGTTGCAGGTGACGTGAGCAGCGGTGCGAGCAATGGATGCTGTTGCTTCTTAGCAGCAACTTCTAATCTGCTTGGCAGCGCTGACTGCTGGTCTTGCTGACGGCAGTGGCCTGCATGTTACACAAAGTACACAGATATTAATGTACAAGAGACTCATGTGTGCATGCTGCTTTCACTGACATTATAACAATGCTTATGGCCTTAAGAGTGTGATGGAACAGCACTCCTTCTGCTTTACCTGCTTCCGTGTTCGCCTGTCTTCCAGGATTTGGGCAAGTGGAGGCCTTCCTGTAGACACATACAAGACAGACAAAGTCAAACGGAGTGCGAAAAGGAGGTTGGCCATGGTAGTGACCCCTCACTAGAACCCCACACTGCTCACCAGTAGCCTGCCAACCTGATCCTGACCATATGCCTAACCTTGACTCTAGTGAGCTATATTGCATTCTGGCAATAAACCTGGGGGCACGGCTGCTGGCCTGAAGATGGCCGTATGCTAAAAGAAACTGACCTGTGATAGGTAACCGATAACGAGCCCAGACATCGTAGACCTTGTCAGCTATGCTGGCCAACTGTTGGAACACAAAGCATGCAGACCACCAGTCAGGGGCTGCCTACGCAAGGAGGCAAGCAGGTAGCACTGCAGCAATTTCTACCGCTTAATGCACAATATAAGACAGAAACACGAATTGTTCATTTTCAGTCCCCTCTATTTTCGTGCGTAGAGCGATTAGAAGTCAAGTCTTCTGACACATGAAGCTGGATAATGCACGCATGACTTACAGGCTCAACCTTGGTGATGGCATAGACCCAACCTAGCCCCACTGCTTCGTAGAGCTTCCTGAAAGCCTGCACAGTGCTCATGAGAGACACATGCTGAACGGAGTCTAAGAAAGATAATATACAGACAACAGATTTGAACTGGGCCTGACATCCCGAAGACAGGCAAGTTGTCAGCAAATAAAGACCAATAGTCCCTATCTCCCAAGGTCCTGCTTAGTGGAGGTGTGGATGTGGCAGCATGTGCTTGTGAGAATGGTTGTCAGTGAAACTACCAAGGCTCACAGGCACATACCTCTACATTCGTGACAACTGTCCCGTCTTTCAGGACCGCATGAATGCGTCCCATAGCCTGCATGCTCAGAGGTGCCAAGGGCGCATCGTCAGAAGCAGAGAGAGAGAGCTCAATGCACGCCACAAGGACATTCCTTGCAGAAGATCACAAAGGAGCCATCAAGGCACCTTTGAAGGGCTTCGCTCACCTCCTCAAAGCCGATCCCAGCATTATCTTCCGCCCGATAATCATCGGAGGCGATATCAACAAAAGCTATGGTCTTGTATCCCTCGTTGCGACCCCGCAGCATGTTGACCTGCGGTACGTCACAGGCCTCGCCCACCATCAAGATAGCACTGAATTGCTCCTCCAGACCAGCTAGACGCGGAAGCTTAAGCACCATGTCGTCCACCTCATGCCTCCTCCTTCGCCATCTTCTCAATGATGGAAAGGCAGCGGGAGGTGTCTTGAAGGCCTGCTATCAGTACTCAGGTCACAGCAAATGTGGTGGCTGTCCTTCACATGCTTCTGATGACCACCACAGCCGCTTCAACTTGGAAAGAAACAACTCAAGCCCAGAGGGTTAACGGTCCAGGGTTTAAGGTTTGGTAGTTACAGATCAAGGGTTTGGTACTTATTAGGGTTTAGTATTATATTGGGTTTAGTATTTAGTGCTTGGTGACGGTGACGTAAGGTTTGGAGTCAGCAAGCACAGGCTTAAGGTAACGGTATCTTTCAATCACAACTGACCACAGGCGAACACCACCAATGCAAGTGGATATAGGCTTTAGGATTCAGGATTTGGGGCTTAGGGTCCTGGGCCGCGGCCGTCAGGGCCGACGCGGACCTCGCGCATGCAGAGGGGGCAGTCGCCGTCGTAGAGCATCTTGACCTCCCACTCCTGGCCCCCGTCGCCGCTGCTGCCGGCCCCGGCTGCCGCCGGCGACTCCAGCTCAGCCGCCATGGATTCGCCGCTGGCGGCGGCGGCGGCGGCGGCGACCGGAGGGCCGTGGAGGCTTTGCTCTGGCCCGCGAGATGCGGCCCGCCGTCAGATCGTGGCCCGCGTTGCCTCGCCGTGCCGGCAGGCAGTGCCTACAGAGGCCGGCGACGGCGCCTCACTCGGAGCGGCGGCGGCGTCGGTGGCGGCCGCAAAGCCTCCGGCGCGGCGGCGGCTGAAGGCGGGAGAGGGCGACGGCAGCGGCG
>WELB01000176.1:61007-71447 GCA_009602725.1 Spirogloea muscicola | reverse complement strand
CGCCGCCGCGGCGCGGGGGTCCGGTGCCGGCGGCGCGGCGGCGGCGCGGCGATTGACGACGGCGGCCCCCTGGACGCCGCGGCGGCCACACATCAATATCGTGGCTGGTGTCAGCCCCAGATCAGTCACGACATCATCTTCGCCGGGCTCTGGCGGCGGCGGCATGGAGATGGCGTCGCCGCTCAAGGACGCGCACCGCCGCGACGGACAGCCTCCGGCGGTGAGGGCCCCGCCGCACTGACGTCCATGCCGCTGCCGCCGCGTCAAATGGCGGCGGCCTGGCCTGGCGCTCAGCGCTGGCGGAGGGGCCTCGGATGCCGCCTGTGATGTGTCCAGTGCTTGGCCATCGCTCAGCCATTAACACGTGGCTCGCCGCCGCCGCCGCCGCCGCCGCCGCCGCCGTGCTGTGCCTGCGCGGCGTCTTCTCGGGCTCGTGTCACAGCTCTCGCCGCTGCTGCTGTCGCCGCCGCCGCAGGCGGCCTCCTGGTGGTGCTGCGGCCGGCGCCGGACCTGCGGGGCCTCGGGATCCTCCAGGTGCGCCGTGCGCGGCCCGCGAGCTGAGCCCGCCTGCCGAGGCCCCAAGTCAGTGAGGGTCAGGGCGAGGGTCAGGGTGAGGGTTAGGGGCCTGACTCCGCAGTCGGGTCAAGTTACCGGGACTGGTTGGCGGCACGCTCGGCACTGCCAAGCCCCGCCGGTCACTTAGGCGGGGCCGTTGGCTAAGTGTTCAAGGTTAGGTGTTAGGGGCAGGGGTTTACGGCTGTGGTTAAGGGTTTCATGGTCCGCTAGTTGAGGGTTTTGGGTTAGGGGTTCAGGGCTCAGGGTTTTGGTCCTCATGTTCCGCTAATTTGGGCCCGAGCTGCTGGGGGCTCGCATGTGATACTCAGTGATACTCAACGGCTTAAGGTTAGCTTAGCAGTTAGGATCAAGACTGAGGGTTTCGGCGGGGCGGCGCGGAGCTCTGGCGGCCGCTCATAAACCCAGAACCCCTACCCCTTGACCTGAATCCATTGCGGTCGCGCGAGACGGCCCGGCGTTGCAGGGCTTCGCCGCCGGCCTCATGCTCAGCATCTCCTTCTTCGACCTCGCCCACAACGCCATCAACGCCGTTGGCTTCGCCGCCGCCAACGTCTGGGTGAGCCTCGCTGCACACCCCAAGAGACCCCGTCTGCAGGGCTGCTGATGGCGCTACAGAAGCCATCTGGGTGAGCCTCGCCACACACCGAGAAGCCATCTGCAGGGCTGCTGATGGCAGCAGAGAAGCCAATATTGCTATGCTAACTGTTGAGTTAGAGGCCGTTGTCGGCTCAGACCTGACGACCTCCTTCTACACGCGCGTGGCACGAACCCAGTTCTTCGCCGGCGTGCTGCTCTTTGCGGTGGTCGTGACGCTCATCCCCGAGCCGGTGCTGGTGCCCGAGCCGGCGGCCGCGGCCGGCGGCCAGGTATGGCGACGACCGAGCCCTCGCTGCTCGGCCGGCTCAATGGGCGGCCCTGCCGCGGATGGAGGGCTGTCTAATGGCCGGCCAACCAGCGCCGGGCAACGTCACGTCGCCAATGCCAATCAATAGCCCACAAGTCGACCCTAACTTCCACTAATATAAAGACACCTATGTATGAGGGCCTTGACATCAGCCAGTTTTTGATTTGGGCTCTGGTCTTGGATAACTCTTATGGTGGTGATATGTATGAGGTGGAGTGGTGAGGCTCAGTTATCTACACATGTAAAATCAGATTTGTCATAGCTTTGCTAACGTGTCAGCAACCTAACATCGAATACAAATTTGTCATAGCTTTGCGAACACTAGTATGAAAACAGAATGCCGAACTCTTTATTCAATCCCTATATTGGGAAGCCCATTACCTATTGGTAGCCCTACAATCACCCCAAAAGTGCGCTAGATATATACTCAACACAGATGTTGCAGTCGTGATGCTCCCAGCTTCGTCATCTGCGACAGCTCCCATCCAGGCCAACCGGTTGGCTTGGGCCAGTCCGACTCTGCCGACTGCAGTCGCCCCTGCTCACGTGTGCCCTCCGTCGCACAGGGCCACAGCCAGGATGAGGACGACCCCAAGGGCCTGATGAAGCGGCGGCGCAAGCAGGTGCTGTACAGCGGCGTCATTACAGCTGTCGGTAAGGGCTGTTGTTTCATATGAGTGTGCTAGTGCAGTCCTCGTTGCACACCATGCGATCTGGGTCTGCGCATGTGCACAAGCCTGAGTGCCTGGCATGCACGCAGAGGCCAAGCTTGCAGTCGGAGTCAGATGAGTCGCATCGAACACCGTTGCAATTGCTCGAAGCTTCTTCCTTGACAAAAGCTGACCTCCAGCTCCATCACAATATCACAAGTTGAAGCATACCTGTGGCGCTCTCTATGTGAAGGAATTAGCCTCCACAATTTCCCTGAAGGGGTTGCCGTCTTTCTTGGGTCTATGAAGGTATTCAAGTTTGCTATGATTGTTCGTTAATACGACGCTGCTTCGTCATTAAGTTTGACCTTCACATCCAGCCTTCTCACCCTCGCACAGTTGCGCTTGGAGCTCCTGGGTATATCTAGCCGGAGGTCCAGGTGGGCAGCACCCATCTTACAGACTGAAGTTGACAGTGGCCTAAGACGCGGCGCCGGTGCCGGCTACTTCTGCGCAGGGCCTTCGCGTTGGCGCCAGCCTCGCATTTGCCATCGCCCTCCACAACATCCCAGAGGCGAGTCTGACGCCGCCGCCCTCCGGGTCTTCGCACCCATACCTGACCTGTCAATCAAGACATTGCACTGGGCTTAGAAACATGACATGCCAGACACATCAATGCCGGCTGCACTTTGATTCCTTCATCCTCAGATGACCCTGCTTGACGGCTTTTGTATTGGGTTCATCTCAATATAATTTTGAAAATTGTGAGGCGTAGCGACCTGACAAAGAGAACGTGGATATCTTTCAGGGTGTTGCGGTGGCCCTCCCCGTCTACTTTGCCACCCGAGAGTGAGCTTAATGGCCACCTTCCTCTCTGACAGGTTTGCAGGAGTACATGCACTTGCAAGGATTGCCCTTGGAGTTATGCCTCCTGTCCAGTGCTCTAGAGTCTGCAGTGATGTCCTCCGACTATCACTACTGGTGCTTGCTGTCAATCAACAGCAGGTGGAAGGCGTTCCGCTTGGCCGCCTTCTCTGGGCTCGCTGAGCCTCTGGGCGTTGTCATTGTCGGTATGGAAAGCAAAATCTCGATAACATGTATTATTGCTAACAATTCCTGAAAATGCCTGTCGAAGTTGAAATGCATGACAATGGGGGATTTCCTAATTGAAGTGTAAGAACCAAGGACCCAATGTCAATGAATAGCTTCTTGACTGCAGCGTCGGTGGGGTCCTATGCCACTCCAATGGGACGCACTTGCGATCTTAGCGCTTTCTCATATTATTGCTTACTGCTCTATTGCTCCACTCGATTTCCTGACTTCATCGTCCCGTTTTGAGAAAACGCTTGATTTGACACAGCCCACATGCTTGCCTGCATGGCGTGCATGGCGTGGATGGCAGCCATGTTCTTCCCAGACAAGTTGTCCCCGGAGTTCATCGAGGGGATGCTGGGAGGAGGTTAGCTTCTTGTCTGCAAACTGACCTAGATCTATGGTCTTGTTGTTATAGACCACAATTTAAGGTCCACGAGTGTCTCAGTTGTCGATCCGATAACCCAGAACTTACTGGAACTAGCTGTTTGCAAACATACAAATTATGATAAACAGAACAAAATAGAACTAAACAGCCATGCGAGGCTCGTCTAACAGTTGCGCTGATTTGGGTGAGTGCTTGTCTGCCTTTGCCAGTGGGCGGCGTGATGGCGTTCCTGACCCTGCACGAGATGCTGCCGCTGGCGTTCGAGTACGCTGGCCACAAGATGGCCGTCACCGCTGTCTTCGTTGGCATGGCCGTCATGTCTGCGAGGTACGCTGGTCCTTGAAGTCCTTCTTCAGTGTTGTAATTGACAACATTTTTAATGCAGTGAGCTGTAAGTGCCGCCTCCTGATGGCTTGCACCTCTGTCCTCTGGCAGCTTGCACCTCCTCGCCATGACACTGCCCCCGGACGTGGCTTTGTGACCCAGAGGAAGGCTGCATTGTTCATACATTGCTTGTCAACCATTTGAATCTCCTTTGACTTTGATATCGTTGTGAGGCCCTGGTTAGCAGTAGTCAGCAGGAGTGTAAGTACCTACTGATAACCTACTGGCACATGCAGCATGCTCACCCCACCTTGCACAGTGTAGCTGCAAATGCTTGTGCTGAAAGGGGTCTACCAGCGCAAGATTCTCGACGAAAGCATTGTGTTCAATCAAAGTTGGAGTTGAGCTGCCATTGTTGCTGTTACTGACACGGCTCGGCTGCGATACCAGTCAAGACTTAAGCAACCTTGTGACAACCATTCTATCAACACTTGCCAAACAACAAATATCTGGTCAACGAGTCCCTGAATGTCAGCAGGTTGCCCGGTAAATGGTCCATCATCTGTGGACCAAGGAGGCACGCTGTACACTGCAAGGAGTGTGCAACACACAGTATCTCTGCAATCCATTTGCGCACGCAAGAAAGAGCGCCTTGTGTGACGTGTTCCAGATGCAAGCACTTGCAAGCTTGCGCCCTTCAGATTCTAGACTAAGGAGAGTCTGCATAGGCTGCAACTGTCTCTGTCGATATTGCAGTCTCGAAGGAAGTGGCACTGCCACTAGAAGACGTCAGGGTGAAAGCGGCCGGGCATGGAGCTCTTGGAGTCCTGCGCCTGGCGCAGGTGCATGGACAGTGCGTAATTGCTAACCTGCAAAGAAGTCATCCAAGGCAGGCGCAGACGACGAGGAGGATCAGGCTGAGCTGATCGAGCTGGCAGACCACTAATCCGTTTCTCAAGCATAAGCCAGTGCCACAGTAAACAGATATAACAGGAACATCAGTAGCTCACCTCCAGGGTGCGGAGCTGGTCTTGGTACTGAGCGATGGCCTGCTTCAGCTGCGCGAGCTCAGCGGCACAGTGCTCGTGCTCCTGCTGCCGCTCGTGCTGTATCGCCACGGCGCGCTTGAGGACGTGGGTGTCTCGCAGGAGGCTCTGCAGATGCTCTTTGAGGGCCGCATTCTCCTGCAAAGGGCGCACATGGGCTGGCACAACTCAGCAAGGCCAACAACACCTCAAACTTGCACCTCAGACTATCGATGACCATCAATGCACGAACTTGATATAAATCACAACATAATACCAGACACAAGTAGAAGAGGAACAGCAAGAACACTGATAGTAGATAAGCGAGCAGGTCAGCGGACGTGCCTTCTGCAGGGCACGGGCGCGCTCCTCGCCGCGCTCTGCCACAGTGCGCTCAAACGCCTCCAGGAGTCGCGCAGCCCGGGCGCGCGCATCGTCCAGGTCGACCGCCGCCGCCATCTCCGTCACCACGAGCTCCACCCACTCCCGGCCACCCAGCGTGGCCGCCGCCTCCTCCTGGGCGCCGCTGGGCGCCAGCCTTCCATCGGCGGCGGAGTTGCCGAGAGCGGCAGCATCCGGTGCATGCGCCTGAGCTTTCGGATCTGCATGCGGAGCGCACAGGCAGGAGCCGCACGGCTGAGGACCGGAGCATGGCTGCCGCGCTCGACCTTGACACACGAGGACGGCCCACGGCAGCTCTCGGCGAGCGAGCGGCATGGCGCTCACCCTGCTTGGAGGATGCCGAGGAGGAGCCAGGCTCAGAGCCCGTCGCAACGGCGGCGGCGCCAGGAGGCGCCGGTGAGTCCGGGGGCCGCGCCTCGCAGCCCCCGGCGCTCAGCCGCAGGCCGTTGAGGCTCCTGATGGCGGAGTCCAGGTCGTTGCCGCAGGCCGCGAGGACTTTCTCGAGCTCCTGCGACCGTCACGGCGGTCGCCACGATGGCCTTCGTCAGGCAAAGCGACGATATGGAAGCAGGCGCAGCAACGGCGATGAGGCCGTGCCGGTGGCGGATGTTGTGCAGCGGCCAAGGCTCGGCATCGCCGCCATGGACATGAGCCGGAGACGGCCGCTGCGACGGTAGCTGTGGAGAGGAGGAGCCTCTCACATGCGCGTCCATGTGCGGGAAGGCGGCTCGGAGCTGCGCAACGACCGAGCCGCCGCCGGCGTCGGGAGCGCCGCCGCCGCCGCCGCCGCCGCCGCTGCGGGGGGGNCGGCGGGCGGAGCGGCCAGCCTGCACTCGCTAACCCATCTCCATTAAGAAACTCGTACGTACTCCCGTGGCCCGCGCGCAGTCTGGACGTCAATGCTGCTGTCTATATGACGCTAAGAGATATCAATCACTCACTCACAGGCATCTTAACCGCGGCCTTAGTAGCCTAACAGTCCACTTTTCGGCTGCAGCCAAGCACAGGGGCTCTGCCAGCTGCAGCAGCCGCCGCCGCCGCCGCCGCCGCCGCCGCCGCCGCCGCGGCCGCCGCGGAGAGCGGGCGGAGGCGGCGATGGCGGGGAGGGGGCGGCGAAACTCCGGCGCTTTGACATCTGATTGGTCACTGATGGGCGATTTTGTTCGTTCCGGAGCCATCGCGGTTTCTTCGCATCCGGCGCCCCGGCGGTCGGGGCCCACACATTCCGCGTATTCTCAGATCTGTCGCCACCGAGCTCGTAACCGATACGCTCTTTTCGGCCTGCCGTTAGCCGCCTAACCGAGCGCTAACGCGCGGGGCAGGGCTAGTTGATCGCCCCCCCTCCTGTCTCGATGTGATGTGATGTGAGACTTCATTACCGCTAAGGTAGAAGTAAGCTCGCCCATTTCTTCATTTCTCTCCGATTCCTTTTTGCAATGGGCGAGGGCTGATGAGGAAGCCAGCCCAGCAAGAGTGAAAAGAAGCCGCCTCAGCACTGTCATCCTCTCGGACCATTCTGTTCCTTCTTCTTTCTTGAATTGGCCTCCCTTTCAATTCATGCGCCCCGCGCGCCTTCTCTCTCTCTCTGGGCTGGCCAGACACAGCCATCGCCCTCTGGTAGAGTCTCTCTACCCGTTCGGGACCTTGTTCATTTCTGGCCTGGCCAATCACAACCATCGCCCTTCTACTGGAAGAGTCGTTCTTCTTGTTCATTCTTTTTGGGCTGGCCTTTTACGGCCATCAATTTAGTTAGAATGATGTCTTTGTCAATCAGTGCACCTGCTGGCGCCTATGACTGGCCTGCCTGGCCGCGTCAGAGTTACGCCGAGGACGTTAAGGGTCTAAGGTGCGGGTTCGAGAAAGAGCAGGTCTTACAAAGGGGGCAAGCGAGGGTAACCGATGGTGGGAATGGAAAGAGCTCTCCATAGTAAGGTGACGGCTGTGTGAGGCCACCCCCAAGTTACCAGTTTCTTCTAAGAACAGGTCCATTAATTTAGGCAATGGCTGGGAGAAGCCAGCTGAGAATAAAATCGCTTTCATACATCTCTTGACTATATTTGTAAGGAAGGCGTTGGCTGTAGAAAGCCAGCCCAAAAGGAGTGGACAAGGTAGATAAGCTTGCCCACAATCTCATGAACAAGTGAAGAACAAAGTCCAGCACTTTGTGTTAAGAATGACTGGCCAGTGACACTGGAGGACATCAGAGAGAGCAAGAAACAGGCCAGGCAGCAGCAGCAGCCACCACATGGAGGGGCTTGGATTGCCTGCAGATGTCCTCGATCTGGTGGCCAATTTGAGGCATAACTTCCTCAAAGGCCACAAGATTCTGGGAGTCAAAGAATGGACTACGCCTGCTTAAGCACAGAGGCTAGTGACTGTCACCGAGCACTCAAGGTGACGTACAATTCATCACGCCATTGCCTCAGGAGCAATAGAAACTGGACCTACGTGCCAATTCCCCTAACTTAATCTCAAACAAATGGAACAAATGCTTGCAGAGCTGCATAAAGGAATGGAAGGAGAGGCGTGTGCCAGCTATGGTCGCCAAAATTTCGGAGAGTGGCTATGACCAGATTTCCTATCTAATCAAATCAATCGAGGTGAGCTCATGTGTTGAGCTTGCCTCCTACATGCCACTGCTCACTCTTCCTTCTCGCTTCTCTGCAGTCTTTGAGGTGCCACAGGGGTAATGTGTTTCCGGAAGAAGAAGTCTCCAAAGAAGAGCAGCAATGAGAGCGAGTAGAAGAAGAGAAGCTGCCTCGACGCAGGAAATGTATCATCAGGATATGGCAGCAACAGAACGCCTCGAGCAATCTCGATATCAATCATGCTGAAAAAGCATTGAAAGTGTGCTACTTTCCTGATCATTAAGATTGATAAGAGTTGTCAAGCTAATCACAAATCTCCCTCTATTCAGTTGCTCGAGTGCAGAACAAGAGATTGCAGCAGTTGTATACATACCCGTGACAATCCTCGCGGATACAGGCCAGGCCTGACAAGGCCATATATAGCTTGACCTATGAAGGACACGAATTGCAGCATCTGTAACATCGTCAAGTACCTGCTTACAAGGCAGACAATGCCAAAGTTACAATCACTGAAGTGTACACGCAACACGGCAACATCAGCACGCATGAGACAGATGCAAAACCAAGAGGAGACCTCTGCATGCCAAGATGTTGAAAAGTGTCGAGTCACATTGGCTTTTCTCCAAGTTCACTCTGACACAGATAAACTGGATACACACATGATGTCTAGTGATATCATTGAGGAGAGTTCTATTTCCACTCCTGCTTACTTTCCCCAGAAGAGGTACTTCTTCCTCCTTTGAGGCTCCTTGGCTATCGTGGCAGCTAGCAAGTAGTAAGCGTACATGATGACATGTATGAAAGAATTAAATCCCGCCGAGAAATACGCTGCAGATTGTCAACGAGCACACATGACATTAGACTGGTGTGATCTTGGAAAGCTGTGACACCTCTTAACATATGCACTGCTATGCATATCAAGAACAACTCTCCGTTGTGGTCAATCAGGCAACAAACAGAAGCATGGCTCTGAGATGACAAGACATTGTTCTGGTGTCGAGCTCAGGTGCAGTGGCAGCAAAAAGTTAGACATTGACTTGCATGCAATGCCGCTTTTGGGGCTTGAAAGCGAGCTGCATACAGGCGACACATGCAACTAGGAATGGACTTCTGATATACTCACAGTCTCCTCCAGGACACCGATAGGCCATAATCCACCAGATGAATGAAATGCTTGCGTGGTGATAGATATGCAAGTACGACACTTGTCGGAGGTTTCTGCGAAGTAACATTATGGCCTGCAGATTGAGAGAGCCACGACAAGAGCAAGCTCACTACCCACTCTCAGCAAGAAGAGGCATGCTTGTCCCTCTAAGAGAAGGGCCCAGTCACCAGCAACTGCGATTGTCAAGCAGTGGTTGAGTTGAGCTTAGCCACACCCACTTGGTCCAGCACAACAACAGTCTAACATTCCAGCCAGCAGTCTGTCTGTAAGCAGGTGTCTTTGCGTCACAGATAGTACGTCATTTCTCCTACTAGACTTGTTCTGGGGCACACAGGCAGAGCATGAAGCAGAGCTGTACAAGCAGCATTCCGCTTACAGTGTCCATGAACTCGTAGAGCTTCGACACATAGAAGGTGTAGATCAGCAAAGCCATCTGAGTGCACAAAGGAAGGCCAGTGCACAAGGACTCATAAGGGATGAGTTCAAGTAGCTTCGTGCACAGCCATCAAAACCCACTCGCTCCACACTTGAAGGGTGCCCTTGAGGGTGCTCGAGCCCTGATTGAAACACTGTATTGGCAATACCACATTCGTGATCCCAACCTGACCTTGCACTCCTCGCTCATTGGCAAAGTGCAGTGCTCACCTTTGGATGACCGGGTACATATGGATTCCCCCACAAGGAGTACCTGCACAAGAGGGTAAAGGTATATCAAGACTGCTACAGGACGTCGTCTTACAGGAAGCTGCCGAGACCCACATTGCTGGAAGGTCTCTGGGGATCACATTGCTGCGTCCACAAATACCATTAAGAGAGACACGCTCACTCTGATAGAACCAGGATACTCTGATGCACCTAGAGAGATGACTCTTTCGTCACATGAAACGGTGATGATAAACGGGGCATTGGCGTACCTGTGGGTCCAGGCTTCGTAGGCGATGCCGACGCCCATGACCAGGCTGAGGGCGCAGAGGAAGAGGTTGTGGGCGACGACGAGGCAGGCGAGGGGCCAGGGGTCGCGCTGCCGCGGCTTGAGGCCTGCGGCGCGGATGTGGCCGGACCAGAGGTGCACGGCGGCGAGGTACCCCGCGATGGCCAGCACGACGGGCGTGGGGCTGGCGATCAGCGGCAGGCGCGCCGTCTCGGCGCTCGGCGGGCCCAGGTCCAGGCCGGCGCCGCGCTCCAGGCAGCGCGCCACCGCCCTTTTTTTTTTTTTTTTTTTTTTTTTTTTTTTTTTTTTTTTTTTTTTTTTTTTTTTTTTTTTTTTTTTTTTTTTTTTTTTTTTTTTTTTTTTTTTTTTTTTTTTTTTTTTTTTTTTTTTTTTTT